>OZ024742.1:357673586-357843586 GCA_964016885.1 Eledone cirrhosa | reverse complement strand
CTACCACCTTTGATAGGTCTGAAGGAAGGGGCCATACCTACCACCTTTGAAAGGTCTGAAGGAAGGGGCCATACCTACCACCTTTGATAGGTCTGAAGGAAGGGGCCATACCTACCACCTTTGATAGGTCTGAAGGAAGGGGCCATACCTACCACCTGTGATAGGTCTGAAGGAAGGGGCCTTACCTACCACCTTTGATAGGTCTGAAGGAAGGGGCCTTACCTACCAACTGTGATAGGTCTGAAGGAAGGGGCCTTACCTACCACCTGTGATAGGTCTGAAGGAAGGGGCCATACCTACCACCTGTGATAGGTCTGAAGGAAGGGGCCTTACCTACCACCTTTGATAGGTCTGAAGGAAGGGGCCTTACCTACCACCTGTGATAGGTCTGAAGGAAGGGACCATACCTACCACCTTTGATAGGTCTGAAGGAAGGGGCCTTACCTACCACCTGTGATAGGTCTGAAGGAAGGGGCCTTACCTACCACCTGTGATAGGTCTGAAGGAAGGGGCCTTACCTACCACCTGTGATAGGTCTGAAGGAAGGGGCCATACCTACCACCTGTGATAGGTCTGAAGGAAGGGGCCTTACCTACCACCTTTGATAGGTCTGAAGGAAGGGACCATACCTACCACCTTTGATAGGTCTGAAGGAAGGGGCCTTACCTACCACCTGTGATAGGTCTGAAGGAAGGGGCCTTACCTACCACCTTTGATAGGTCTGAAGGAAGGGGCCATACCTACCACCTTTGAAAGGTCTGAAGGAAGGGGCCATACCTACCACCTTTGAAAGGTCTGAAGGAAGGGGCCATACCTACCACCTTTGAAAGGTCTGAAGGAAGGGGCCTTACCTACCACCTTTGATAGGTCTGAAGGAAGGGGCCATACCTACCCCCTGTGATAGGTCTGAAGGAAGGGGCCTTACCTACCACCTGTGATAGGTCTGAAGGAAGGGGCCTTACCTACCACCTTTGATAGGTCTGAAGGAAGGGGCCATACCTACCACCTTTGATAGGTCTGAAGGAAGGGGCCTTACCTACCACCTTTGATAGGTCTGAAGGAAGGGGCCATACCTACCACCTTTGATAGGTCTGAAGGAAGGGGCCATACCTACCACCTTTGAAAGGTCTGAAGGAAGGGGCCATACCTACCACCTTTCATAGGTCTGAAGGATGGGGCCTTACTTACCATATTTGATAGGTCTGAAAAATGGGGCCATAGCTACCACCTTTGATAGGTCTGCAGGAAGGGGCCATACCTACCATATTTGGTAGGTCTGAAGTAAGGGGCCATACCTACAACATTTGATAGGTCTGAAGGAAGGGGCCATACCTACCATATTTGATAGGTCTGAAGGAAGGGGCCTTAATTAACACATTTGATAGGTCTGAAGGAAGGAGCCTTACCTACCACCTTTGATAGGTCTGAAGGAAGGGGCCATACCTACCACCTTTGATAGGTGTCAAGGAAGGGGCCATACCTACTACATTTGATAGGTCTGAATATAGGGGCCACACCTACCACCTTTCATAGGTCTGAAGGAAGGGGCCTTACCTACCACCTTTGATAGGTCTGAAGGAAGGGGCCATACCTACCACCATTGATAGGTCTGAAGGAAGGGGCCTTACCTACCACCTTTGATAGGTCTGAAGGAAGGGGCCATACCTACCACCTTTGATAGGTCTGAAGGAAGGGGCCATACCTACCACCTTTGATAGGTCTGAAGGAAGGGACCATACCTACCACCTTTGATAGGTCTGAAGGAAGGGACCATAGCTACCACCTTTGATAGGTCTGAAGGAAGGGACCATACCTACTACCTTTGATAGGTCTGAAGGAAGGGGCCATACCTACCACCTTTGATAGGTCTGAAGGAAGGGGCCATACCTACCACCTTTGATAGGTCTGAAGGAAGGGACCATACCTACCACCTTTGATAGGTCTGAAGGAAGGGACCATACCTACTACCTTTGATAGGTCTGAAGGAAGGGGCCATACCTACCACCTTTGATAGGTCTGAAGGAAGGGGCCATACCTACCACCTTTGATAGGTCTGAAGGAAGGGACCATACCTACCACCTTTGATAGGTCTGAAGGAAGGGACCATAGCTACCACCTTTGATAGGTCTGAAGGAAGGGACCATACCTACTACCTTTGATAGGTCTGAAGGAAGGGGCCATACCTACCACCTTTGATAGGTCTGAAGGAAGGGACCATACCTACCACCTTTGATAGGTCTGAAGGAAGGGACCATACCTACCACCTTTGATAGGTCTGAAGGAAGGGGCCATACCTACCACCTTTGATAGGTCTGAAGGAAGAGGTCATACCTACCAACTTTGATAGGTGTCAAGGAAGGGGCCATACCTACTACATTTGATAGGTCTGAATATAGGGGCCACACCTACCACCTTTCATAGGTCTGAAGGAAGGGGCCTTACCTACTACATTTGATAGGTCTGAAGGAAGGAGCCATACCTACCACCTTTGAATGGTCTGAAGGATGGGGCCTTAATGAGCACCTTTGATAGATCTAAATAAAGGGCCGATACCTACCACCTGTGATAGGTCTGAAGGAAGGGACCATACCTACCACCTTTGATAGGTCTGAAGGAAGGGGCCTTACCTACCACCTGTGATAGGTCTGAAGGAAGGGGCCTTACCTACCACCTGTGATAGGTCTGAAGGAAGGGGTCTTACCTACCACCTGTGATAGGTCTGAAGGAAGGGGCCATACCTACCACCTGTGATAGGTCTGAAGGAAGGGACCATAGCTACCACCTTTGATAAGTCTGAAGGGAGGGGCCATACCTACCACCTTTGATAGGTCTGAAGGAAGGGACCATACCTACCACCTTTGATAGGTCTGAAGGAAGGGACCATACCTACCACCTTTGATAGGTCTGAAGGAAGGGACCATACCTACCACCTTTGATAGGTCTGAAGGAAGGGGCCTTACCTACCACCTTTGATAGGTCTGAAGGAAGGGACCATACCTACCACCTTTGATAGGTCTGAAGGAAGGGACCATACCTACCACCTTTGATAGGTCTGAAGGAAGGGGCCTTACCTACCACCTGTGATAGGTCTGAAGGAAGGGGCCTTACCTACCACCTTTGATAGGTCTGAAGGAAGGGGCCATACCTACCACCTTTGAAAGGTCTGAAGGAAGGGGCCATACCTACCACCTTTGATAGGTCTGAAGGAAGGGGCCATACCTACCACCTTTGATAGGTCTGAAGGAAGGGGCCTTACCTACCACCTTTGATAGGTCTGAAGGAAGGGGCCTTACCTACCACCTTTGATAGGTCTGAAGGAAGGGGCCATACCTACCACCTTTGATAGGTCTGAAGGAAGGGGCCATACCTACCACCTGTGATAGGTCTGAAGGAAGGGGCCTTACCTACCACCTTTGATAGGTCTGAAGGAAGGGGCCTTACCTACCAACTGTGATAGGTCTGAAGGAAGGGGCCTTACCTACCACCTGTGATAGGTCTGAAGGAAGGGGCCATACCTACCACCTGTGATAGGTCTGAAGGAAGGGGCCTTACCTACCACCTTTGATAGGTCTGAAGGAAGGGGCCTTACCTACCACCTGTGATAGGTCTGAAGGAAGGGACCATACCTACCACCTTTGATAGGTCTGAAGGAAGGGGCCTTACCTACCACCTGTGATAGGTCTGAAGGAAGGGGCCTTACCTACCACCTGTGATAGGTCTGAAGGAAGGGGCCTTACCTACCACCTGTGATAGGTCTGAAGGAAGGGGCCATACCTACCACCTGTGATAGGTCTGAAGGAAGGGGCCTTACCTACCACCTTTGATAGGTCTGAAGGAAGGGACCATACCTACCACCTTTGATAGGTCTGAAGGAAGGGGCCTTACCTACCACCTGTGATAGGTCTGAAGGAAGGGGCCTTACCTACCACCTTTGATAGGTCTGAAGGAAGGGGCCATACCTACCACCTTTGAAAGGTCTGAAGGAAGGGGCCATACCTACCACCTTTGAAAGGTCTGAAGGAAGGGGCCATACCTACCACCTTTGAAAGGTCTGAAGGAAGGGGCCTTACCTACCACCTTTGATAGGTCTGAAGGAAGGGGCCATACCTACCCCCTGTGATAGGTCTGAAGGAAGGGGCCTTACCTACCACCTGTGATAGGTCTGAAGGAAGGGGCCTTACCTACCACCTTTGATAGGTCTGAAGGAAGGGGCCATACCTACCACCTTTGATAGGTCTGAAGGAAGGGGCCTTACCTACCACCTTTGATAGGTCTGAAGGAAGGGGCCATACCTACCACCTTTGATAGGTCTGAAGGAAGGGGCCATACCTACCACCTTTGAAAGGTCTGAAGGAAGGGGCCATACCTACCACCTTTCATAGGTCTGAAGGATGGGGCCTTACTTACCATATTTGATAGGTCTGAAAAATGGGGCCATAGCTACCACCTTTGATAGGTCTGCAGGAAGGGGCCATACCTACCATATTTGGTAGGTCTGAAGTAAGGGGCCATACCTACAACATTTGATAGGTCTGAAGGAAGGGGCCATACCTACCATATTTGATAGGTCTGAAGGAAGGGGCCTTAATTAACACATTTGATAGGTCTGAAGGAAGGAGCCTTACCTACCACCTTTGATAGGTCTGAAGGAAGGGGCCATACCTACCACCTTTGATAGGTGTCAAGGAAGGGGCCATACCTACTACATTTGATAGGTCTGAATATAGGGGCCACACCTACCACCTTTCATAGGTCTGAAGGAAGGGGCCTTACCTACCACCTTTGATAGGTCTGAAGGAAGGGGCCATACCTACCACCATTGATAGGTCTGAAGGAAGGGGCCTTACCTACCACCTTTGATAGGTCTGAAGGAAGGGGCCATACCTACCACCTTTGATAGGTCTGAAGGAAGGGGCCATACCTACCACCTTTGATAGGTCTGAAGGAAGGGACCATACCTACCACCTTTGATAGGTCTGAAGGAAGGGACCATAGCTACCACCTTTGATAGGTCTGAAGGAAGGGACCATACCTACTACCTTTGATAGGTCTGAAGGAAGGGGCCATACCTACCACCTTTGATAGGTCTGAAGGAAGGGGCCATACCTACCACCTTTGATAGGTCTGAAGGAAGGGACCATACCTACCACCTTTGATAGGTCTGAAGGAAGGGACCATACCTACTACCTTTGATAGGTCTGAAGGAAGGGGCCATACCTACCACCTTTGATAGGTCTGAAGGAAGGGGCCATACCTACCACCTTTGATAGGTCTGAAGGAAGGGACCATACCTACCACCTTTGATAGGTCTGAAGGAAGGGACCATAGCTACCACCTTTGATAGGTCTGAAGGAAGGGACCATACCTACTACCTTTGATAGGTCTGAAGGAAGGGGCCATACCTACCACCTTTGATAGGTCTGAAGGAAGGGACCATACCTACCACCTTTGATAGGTCTGAAGGAAGGGACCATACCTACCACCTTTGATAGGTCTGAAGGAAGGGGCCATACCTACCACCTTTGATAGGTCTGAAGGAAGAGGTCATACCTACCAACTTTGATAGGTGTCAAGGAAGGGGCCATACCTACTACATTTGATAGGTCTGAATATAGGGGCCACACCTACCACCTTTCATAGGTCTGAAGGAAGGGGCCTTACCTACTACATTTGATAGGTCTGAAGGAAGGAGCCATACCTACCACCTTTGAATGGTCTGAAGGATGGGGCCTTAATGAGCACCTTTGATAGATCTAAATAAAGGGCCGATACCTACCACATTTGATAGGTCTGAAGGAAGGGACAATACCTACCACATTTGAAAGGTCTGAAGGAAGAGGCCGTACCTACCGCCTTTGATAGGTCTGAAGGAAGGGCCCATATCTACCACATTTGATAGGTCAGAAGGAAGGGGCCATACCTACCACATTTGACAGATCAGAAGGAAGGGGCCATACCTAACATATTTGAAAGGTCTGAAGGATGGGGCCATACCTACCACCTTTGATAGGTCTGAATGAAGGGGCCTTACCCATCAGCTTTGATAGGTCTGAAGGAAGGGGCCATACCTACCACATTTCATAGGTCTGAATGAAGGGGCCTTACCTACCACCTTTGATAGGTCTGAAGGAAGGGGCCATACCTACCACCTTTGATAGGTCTGAAGGAAGGGAGAATACCTACCACATTTGTAAGGTCTGAAGGAAGAGGTAATACCTACCACCTTTGATAGGTCTGAAGTAAGGGGCCATACCTACCATATTTGAAAGGTCTGAAGGAAGGGACCATACCTACCACATTTGTAAGGTCTGAAGGAAGGGGCCATACCTACCACCTTTGATTGGTTTGAAGGAAGAGGCCATACCTACTACATTTGATAGATCTGAAGGAAGGGGCTATACCTAACATATTTGATAGGTCTGAAGGAAGGGGCCTTACCTAGCATATTTTATAGGTCAGAAGGAAGGGTCCATTCCTACCATATTTGATAGGTCTGAAGGAAGGGACCATACCTACTACCTTTGATAGGTCTGAAGGAAGGGGCCATACCTACCACCTTTGATAGGTCTGAAGGAAGGGACCATACCTACCACCTTTGATAGGTCTGAAGGAAGGGACCATACCTACCACCTTTGATAGGTCTGAAGGAAGGGGCCATACCTACCACCTTTGATAGGTCTGAAGGAAGAGGTCATACCTACCAACTTTGATAGGTGTCAAGGAAGGGGCCATACCTACTACATTTGATAGGTCTGAATATAGGGGCCACACCTACCACCTTTCATAGGTCTGAAGGAAGGGGCCTTACCTACTACATTTGATAGGTCTGAAGGAAGGAGCCATACCTACCACCTTTGAATGGTCTGAAGGATGGGGCCTTAATGAGCACCTTTGATAGATCTAAATAAAGGGCCGATACCTACCACCTGTGATAGGTCTGAAGGAAGGGACCATACCTACCACCTTTGATAGGTCTGAAGGAAGGGGCCTTACCTACCACCTGTGATAGGTCTGAAGGAAGGGGCCTTACCTACCACCTGTGATAGGTCTGAAGGAAGGGGTCTTACCTACCACCTGTGATAGGTCTGAAGGAAGGGGCCATACCTACCACCTGTGATAGGTCTGAAGGAAGGGACCATAGCTACCACCTTTGATAAGTCTGAAGGGAGGGGCCATACCTACCACCTTTGATAGGTCTGAAGGAAGGGACCATACCTACCACCTTTGATAGGTCTGAAGGAAGGGACCATACCTACCACCTTTGATAGGTCTGAAGGAAGGGACCATACCTACCACCTTTGATAGGTCTGAAGGAAGGGGCCTTACCTACCACCTTTGATAGGTCTGAAGGAAGGGACCATACCTACCACCTTTGATAGGTCTGAAGGAAGGGACCATACCTACCACCTTTGATAGGTCTGAAGGAAGGGGCCTTACCTACCACCTGTGATAGGTCTGAAGGAAGGGGCCTTACCTACCACCTTTGATAGGTCTGAAGGAAGGGGCCATACCTACCACCTTTGAAAGGTCTGAAGGAAGGGGCCATACCTACCACCTTTGATAGGTCTGAAGGAAGGGGCCATACCTACCACCTTTGATAGGTCTGAAGGAAGGGGCCATACCTACCACCTGTGATAGGTCTGAAGGAAGGGGCCTTACCTACCACCTTTGATAGGTCTGAAGGAAGGGGCCTTACCTACCAACTGTGATAGGTCTGAAGGAAGGGGCCTTACCTACCACCTGTGATAGGTCTGAAGGAAGGGGCCATACCTACCACCTGTGATAGGTCTGAAGGAAGGGGCCTTACCTACCACCTTTGATAGGTCTGAAGGAAGGGGCCTTACCTACCACCTGTGATAGGTCTGAAGGAAGGGACCATACCTACCACCTTTGATAGGTCTGAAGGAAGGGGCCTTACCTACCACCTGTGATAGGTCTGAAGGAAGGGGCCTTACCTACCACCTGTGATAGGTCTGAAGGAAGGGGCCTTACCTACCACCTGTGATAGGTCTGAAGGAAGGGGCCATACCTACCACCTGTGATAGGTCTGAAGGAAGGGGCCTTACCTACCACCTTTGATAGGTCTGAAGGAAGGGACCATACCTACCACCTTTGATAGGTCTGAAGGAAGGGGCCTTACCTACCACCTGTGATAGGTCTGAAGGAAGGGGCCTTACCTACCACCTTTGATAGGTCTGAAGGAAGGGGCCATACCTACCACCTTTGAAAGGTCTGAAGGAAGGGGCCATACCTACCACCTTTGAAAGGTCTGAAGGAAGGGGCCATACCTACCACCTTTGAAAGGTCTGAAGGAAGGGGCCTTACCTACCACCTTTGATAGGTCTGAAGGAAGGGGCCATACCTACCCCCTGTGATAGGTCTGAAGGAAGGGGCCTTACCTACCACCTGTGATAGGTCTGAAGGAAGGGGCCTTACCTACCACCTTTGATAGGTCTGAAGGAAGGGGCCATACCTACCACCTTTGATAGGTCTGAAGGAAGGGGCCTTACCTACCACCTTTGATAGGTCTGAAGGAAGGGGCCATACCTACCACCTTTGATAGGTCTGAAGGAAGGGGCCATACCTACCACCTTTGAAAGGTCTGAAGGAAGGGGCCATACCTACCACCTTTCATAGGTCTGAAGGATGGGGCCTTACTTACCATATTTGATAGGTCTGAAAAATGGGGCCATAGCTACCACCTTTGATAGGTCTGCAGGAAGGGGCCATACCTACCATATTTGGTAGGTCTGAAGTAAGGGGCCATACCTACAACATTTGATAGGTCTGAAGGAAGGGGCCATACCTACCATATTTGATAGGTCTGAAGGAAGGGGCCTTAATTAACACATTTGATAGGTCTGAAGGAAGGAGCCTTACCTACCACCTTTGATAGGTCTGAAGGAAGGGGCCATACCTACCACCTTTGATAGGTGTCAAGGAAGGGGCCATACCTACTACATTTGATAGGTCTGAATATAGGGGCCACACCTACCACCTTTCATAGGTCTGAAGGAAGGGGCCTTACCTACCACCTTTGATAGGTCTGAAGGAAGGGGCCATACCTACCACCATTGATAGGTCTGAAGGAAGGGGCCTTACCTACCACCTTTGATAGGTCTGAAGGAAGGGGCCATACCTACCACCTTTGATAGGTCTGAAGGAAGGGGCCATACCTACCACCTTTGATAGGTCTGAAGGAAGGGACCATACCTACCACCTTTGATAGGTCTGAAGGAAGGGACCATAGCTACCACCTTTGATAGGTCTGAAGGAAGGGACCATACCTACTACCTTTGATAGGTCTGAAGGAAGGGGCCATACCTACCACCTTTGATAGGTCTGAAGGAAGGGGCCATACCTACCACCTTTGATAGGTCTGAAGGAAGGGACCATACCTACCACCTTTGATAGGTCTGAAGGAAGGGACCATACCTACTACCTTTGATAGGTCTGAAGGAAGGGGCCATACCTACCACCTTTGATAGGTCTGAAGGAAGGGGCCATACCTACCACCTTTGATAGGTCTGAAGGAAGGGACCATACCTACCACCTTTGATAGGTCTGAAGGAAGGGACCATAGCTACCACCTTTGATAGGTCTGAAGGAAGGGACCATACCTACTACCTTTGATAGGTCTGAAGGAAGGGGCCATACCTACCACCTTTGATAGGTCTGAAGGAAGGGACCATACCTACCACCTTTGATAGGTCTGAAGGAAGGGACCATACCTACCACCTTTGATAGGTCTGAAGGAAGGGGCCATACCTACCACCTTTGATAGGTCTGAAGGAAGAGGTCATACCTACCAACTTTGATAGGTGTCAAGGAAGGGGCCATACCTACTACATTTGATAGGTCTGAATATAGGGGCCACACCTACCACCTTTCATAGGTCTGAAGGAAGGGGCCTTACCTACTACATTTGATAGGTCTGAAGGAAGGAGCCATACCTACCACCTTTGAATGGTCTGAAGGATGGGGCCTTAATGAGCACCTTTGATAGATCTAAATAAAGGGCCGATACCTACCACATTTGATAGGTCTGAAGGAAGGGACAATACCTACCACATTTGAAAGGTCTGAAGGAAGAGGCCGTACCTACCGCCTTTGATAGGTCTGAAGGAAGGGCCCATATCTACCACATTTGATAGGTCAGAAGGAAGGGGCCATACCTACCACATTTGACAGATCAGAAGGAAGGGGCCATACCTAACATATTTGAAAGGTCTGAAGGATGGGGCCATACCTACCACCTTTGATAGGTCTGAATGAAGGGGCCTTACCCATCAGCTTTGATAGGTCTGAAGGAAGGGGCCATACCTACCACATTTCATAGGTCTGAATGAAGGGGCCTTACCTACCACCTTTGATAGGTCTGAAGGAAGGGGCCATACCTACCACCTTTGATAGGTCTGAAGGAAGGGAGAATACCTACCACATTTGTAAGGTCTGAAGGAAGAGGTAATACCTACCACCTTTGATAGGTCTGAAGTAAGGGGCCATACCTACCATATTTGAAAGGTCTGAAGGAAGGGACCATACCTACCACATTTGTAAGGTCTGAAGGAAGGGGCCATACCTACCACCTTTGATTGGTTTGAAGGAAGAGGCCATACCTACTACATTTGATAGATCTGAAGGAAGGGGCTATACCTAACATATTTGATAGGTCTGTAGGAAGGGGCCTTACCTAGCATATTTTATAGGTCAGAAGGAAGGGTCCATTCCTACCATATTTGATAGGTCTGACGGATGGGGCCATATCTACTACCTTTGATAGGTCTGGAGGAAGGGCCCATACTTACCAACTTAGATAGGTCTGAAGGAAGGGGCCATACCTGGAACCTTTGAAGGTTCTGAAGGAAAGGGCCATACCTACCACATTTTATAGGTCTGAAGGAAGGGGCCAAACATACCACCTTTGATAGGTCTGAAGGAAGGGGCCATACCTACCACCTTTGATAGGTCTGAAGGAAAGGGCCATACCTACCATATTTGGTAGGTCTGAAGGAAGGGGCCTTACCTACCACCTTTGATAGGTCTGAAGGAAGGGACCATACCTACCACCTTTGATAGGTCTGAAGGAAGGGGCCTTACCTACCACCTGTGATAGGTCTGAAGGAAGGGGCCTTACCTACCACCTTTGATAGGTCTGAAGGAAGGGGCCATACCTACCACCTTTGAAAGGTCTGAAGGAAGGGGCCATACCTACCACCTTTGAAAGGTCTGAAGGAAGGGGCCATACCTACCACCTTTGAAAGGTCTGAAGGAAGGGGCCTTACCTACCACCTTTGATAGGTCTGAAGGAAGGGGCCATACCTACCCCCTGTGATAGGTCTGAAGGAAGGGGCCTTACCTACCACCTGTGATAGGTCTGAAGGAAGGGGCCTTACCTACCACCTTTGATAGGTCTGAAGGAAGGGGCCATACCTACCACCTTTGATAGGTCTGAAGGAAGGGGCCTTACCTACCACCTTTGATAGGTCTGAAGGAAGGGGCCATACCTACCACCTTTGATAGGTCTGAAGGAAGGGGCCATACCTACCACCTTTGAAAGGTCTGAAGGAAGGGGCCATACCTACCACCTTTCATAGGTCTGAAGGATGGGGCCTTACTTACCATATTTGATAGGTCTGAAAAATGGGGCCATAGCTACCACCTTTGATAGGTCTGCAGGAAGGGGCCATACCTACCATATTTGGTAGGTCTGAAGTAAGGGGCCATACCTACAACATTTGATAGGTCTGAAGGAAGGGGCCATACCTACCATATTTGATAGGTCTGAAGGAAGGGGCCTTAATTAACACATTTGATAGGTCTGAAGGAAGGAGCCTTACCTACCACCTTTGATAGGTCTGAAGGAAGGGGCCATACCTACCACCTTTGATAGGTGTCAAGGAAGGGGCCATACCTACTACATTTGATAGGTCTGAATATAGGGGCCACACCTACCACCTTTCATAGGTCTGAAGGAAGGGGCCTTACCTACCACCTTTGATAGGTCTGAAGGAAGGGGCCATACCTACCACCATTGATAGGTCTGAAGGAAGGGGCCTTACCTACAACCTTTGATAGGTCTGAAGGAAGGGGCCATACCTACCACCTTTGATAGGTCTGAAGGAAGGGGCCATACCTACCACCTTTGATAGGTCTGAAGGAAGGGACCATACCTACCACCTTTGATAGGTCTGAAGGAAGGGACCATAGCTACCACCTTTGATAGGTCTGAAGGAAGGGACCATACCTACTACCTTTGATAGGTCTGAAGGAAGGGGCCATACCTACCACCTTTGATAGGTCTGAAGGAAGGGACCATACCTACCACCTTTGATAGGTCTGAAGGAAGGGACCATACCTACTACCTTTGATAGGTCTGAAGGAAGGGGCCATACCTACCACCTTTGATAGGTCTGAAGGAAGGGGCCATACCTACCACCTTTGATAGGTCTGAAGGAAGGGACCATACCTACCACCTTTGATAGGTCTGAAGGAAGGGACCATAGCTACCACCTTTGATAGGTCTGAAGGAAGGGACCATACCTACTACCTTTGATAGGTCTGAAGGAAGGGGCCATACCTACCACCTTTGATAGGTCTGAAGGAAGGGACCATACCTACCACCTTTGATAGGTCTGAAGGAAGGGACCATACCTACCACCTTTGATAGGTCTGAAGGAAGGGGCCATACCTACCACCTTTGATAGGTCTGAAGGAAGAGGTCATACCTACCAACTTTGATAGGTGTCAAGGAAGGGGCCATACCTACTACATTTGATAGGTCTGAATATAGGGGCCACACCTACCACCTTTCATAGGTCTGAAGGAAGGGGCCTTACCTACTACATTTGATAGGTCTGAAGGAAGGAGCCATACCTACCACCTTTGAATGGTCTGAAGGATGGGGTCTTAATGAGCACCTTTGATAGATCTAAATAAAGGGCCGATACCTACCACATTTGATAGGTCTGAAGGAAGGGACAATACCTACCTACATTTGAAAGGTCTGAAGGAAGAGGCCGTACCTACCGCCTTTGATAGGTCTGAAGGAAGGGCCCATATCTACCACATTTGATAGGTCAGAAGGAAGGGGCCATACCTACCACATTTGACAGATCAGAAGGAAGGGGCCATACCTAACATATTTGAAAGGTCTGAAGGATGGGGCCATACCTACCACCTTTGATAGGTCTGAATGAAGGGGCCTTACCCATCAGCTTTGATAGGTCTGAAGGAAGGGGCCATACCTACCACATTTCATAGGTCTGAATGAAGGGGCCTTACCTACCACCTTTGATAGGTCTGAAGGAAGGGGCCATACCTACCACCTTTGATAGGTCTGAAGGAAGGGACAATACCTACCACATTTGTAAGGTCTGAAGGAAGAGGTAATACCTACCACCTTTGATTGGTTTGAAGGAAGAGGCCATACCTACTACATTTGATAGATCTGAAGGAAGGGGCTATACCTAACATATTTGATAGGTCTGAAGGAAGGGGCCTTACCTAGCATATTTTATAGGTCAGAAGGAAGGGTCCATTCCTACCATATTTGATAGGTCTGACGGATGGGGCCATATCTACTACCTTTGATAGGTCTGGAGGAAGGGCCCATACTTACCAACTTAGATAGGTCTGAAGGAAGGGGCCATACCTGGAACATTTGAAGGTTCTGAAGGAAAGGGCCATACCTACCACATTTTATAGGTCTGAAGGAAGGGGCCAAACATACCACCTTTGATAGGTCTGAAGGAAGGGGCCATACCTACCACCTTTGATAGGTCTGAAGGAAAGGGCCATACCTACCATATTTGGTAGGTCTGAAGGAAGGGCCCATACTTACCACATTTGATATGTCTGAAGGAAGGGGCCATACCTACCATATTTGATAGGTTTGAAGGAAGGGGCCATACCTACCACCTTTGATAGGTCTGAAGGAAGGGGCCATACCTAACACATTTGTTAGGTTTGAAGGAAGGGGCCTTACCTACTACCTTTGATAGGTCTGAAGGAAGTGCCATACCTACTACATTCGATAGGTCTGAATATAGGGACCACACCTACCACCTTTGATAGGTCTGAAGGAAGGGGCCATACGTACTACATTTGATAGGTCTGAAGGAAGGAGCCATATCTACCACATTTGATAGGTCAGAAGGAAGGGGCCATACCTACCATATTTGACAGATCAGAAGGAAGGGGCCATACCTAACATATTTGAAAGGTCTGAAGGATGGGGCCATACCTACCACCTTTGATAGGTCTGAAGGAAGGGGCCATACTTACCACATTTGATAGGTCTGAAGGAAGGGGCTATACCTACCACATTTGATAGGTCTGAAGGAAGGGGCCATAAATAACACATTTGAAAGGTCTGAAGGAAGGGGCCATATCTACTACATTTGATAGGTCTGAAGGAAGGGGCCATACCTACCACATTTGAAAGGTCTGAAGTAAGGGGCCATACCTACCACCTTTGATAGGTCTGAAGGAAGGGGCCATACCTACCACCTTTGATAGGTCTGAAGGAAGGGGCTTACGTAACACATTTCATAGGTCTGAATGAAGGGGCCTTACCTACCACCTTTGATAGGTCTGAAGGAAGGGGCCATACCTACCACATTTGATAGGTCTGAAGGAAGGGGCCATAACTACCACCTTTGATAGGTCTGAAGGAAGGGGCCATACCTACCACCTTTGATAGGTCTGAAGTAAGGGGCCATACCTACCATATTTGAAAGGTCTGAAGGAAGGGGCCATACCTACCACCTTTGATAGGTCTGAAGTAAGGGGCCATACCTACCACATTTGTAAAGTCTGAAGGAAGGGGCCATACCTACCACCTTTGATAGGTTTGAAGGAAGGGGCCATACTTACTACATTTGATAGGTTTGAAAATAGGGGCCATACCTACTACATTTGATAGATCTGAAGAAAGGGGCTATACCTACCATATTTGATAGGTCCGAAGGAAGTGGCCATACCTACCACATTCGATAGGTCTGAAGGAAGGGACAATACCTACCACATATGTAAGGTCTGAAGGAAGAGGTCATACATACATCCTTTGATAGGACTGAAGGAAGGGGCCATACCTACCAACTTTGATAGGTGTCAAGGAAGGGGCCATACCTACGACTTTTGATAGGTCTGAATATAGGGGCCACACCTACCACCTTTCATAGGTCTGAAGGAAGTGGCCTTACCTACCACATTTGAATGGTCTGAAAGAAGGGGCCATACCTACCACCTTTGATAGATCTGAAGGAAGGGGCCTTAACGAGCACCTTTGATAGATCTAAATGAAGGGCCGATACCTACCACATTTGATAGGTCTGAAGGAAGGGACAATACCTACCACATTTGAAAGGTCTGAATGAAGAGGCCGTACCTACCGCCTTTGATAGGTCTGAAGGAAGGGGCCATATCTACCACATTTGACAGATCAGAAGGAAGGGGCCATACCTAACATATTTGAAAGGTTTGAAGGATGGGGCCATACCTACCACCTTTGATAGGTCTGAAGGAAGGGGCCTTACCCATCAGCTTTGATAGGTCTGAAGGAAGGGGCCATACCTACCACATTTGATAGGTCTGAAGGAAGGGGCCATACTTACCACATTTGATAGGTCTGAAGGAAGGGGCTATACCTACCACATTTGATAGGTCTGAAGGAAGGGAACATACCTAACACATTTGAAAGGTCTGAAGGAAGGGGCCATATCTACTACATTTGATAGGTCTGAAGGAAGGGGCCTTACATAACACCTTTGATATGTCTGAAGGTAGGGGCCATACCTACCACATTTGAAAGGTCTGAAGGAAGGGGCCATACCTACCACCTTTGATAGGTCTGAAGGAAGGGGCCATACCTACCACCTTTGATAGTTCTGAAGGAAGGGGCCTTACGTAACACATTTCATAGGTCTGAATGAAGGGGCCATTACTACCACCTTTGATAGGTCTGAAGGAAGGGGCCATACCTACCACCTTTGATAGGTCTGAAGGAAGGGGACATACCTACCACCTTTGATAGTTCTGAAGGAAGGGGCCTTACGTAACACATTTCATAGGTCTGAATGAAGGGGCCATTACTACCACCTTTGATAGGTCTGAAGGAAGGGGCCATACCTACCACCTTTGATAGGTCTGAAGGAAGGGGCCATACCTACCACCTTTGATAGGTCTGAAGGAAGGGGCCTTACCTACCACCTTTGATAGGTCTGAAGGAAGAGGCCATTACTACCACCTTTGATAGGTCTGAAGGAAGGGGCCATACCTACCACCTTTGATAGGTCTGAAGGAAGGGACAATACCTACCACATTTGTAAGGTCTGAAGGAAGAGGTCATATCTACCACCTTTGATAGGTCTGAAGGAAGGGGCCATACCTACCACCTTTGATAGGTCTGAAGTAAGGGGCCATACCTACCACCTTTGATAGGTCTGAAGGAAGGGACAATACCTACCACATATGTAAGGTCTGAAGGAAGAGGTCATACCTACATCCTTTGATAGGTCTGAAGGAAGGGGCCATACCTACCAACTTTGATAGGTGTCAAGGAAGGGGCCATACCTACGACATTTGATAGGTCTGAATATAGGGGCCACACCTACCACCTTTCATAGGTCTGAAGGAAGTGGCCATACCTACTACATTTGATAGGTTTGAAGGAAGGGGCCATACCTACTACATTTGATAGGTCTGAAGGAAGGAGCCATACCTACCACCTTTGAATGGTCTGAAAGAAGGGGCCATACCTACCACCTTTGATAGATCTGAAGGAAGGGGCCTTAACGAGCACCTTTGATAGATCTAAATGAAGGACCGATACCTACCACATTTGATAGGTCTGAAGGAAGGGACAATACCTACCACATTTGAAAGGTCTGAAGGAAGAGGCCGTACCTACCGCTTTTGATAGGTCTGAAGGAAGGGGCCATATCTACCACATTTGATAGGTCCGAAGGAAGAGGCCACACCTACCACATTTGACAGATCAGAAGGAAGAGGCCATACCTACCACATTTGAAAGGACTGAAGGAAGGAGCGATACCTACCACCTTTGATAGGTCTGAAGGAAGGGGCCTTACCCATCAGCTTTGATAGGTCTGAAGGAAGGGGCCATATCTACCACATTTGATAGGTCTGAAGGAAGGGGCCATACTTACCACATTTGATAGGTCTGAAGGAAGGGGCTATACCTACCACATTTGATAGGTCTGAAGGAAGGGAACATACCTAACACATTTGAAAGGTCTGAAGGAAGGGGCCATATCTACTACATTTGATAGGTCTGAAGGAAGGGGCCTTACATAACACCTTTGATATGTCTGAAGGAAGGGACCATACCTACCACCTTTGATAGGTCTGAAGGAAGGGGCCATACCTACCACCTTTGATAGGTCTGAAGGAAGGGACAATACCTACCACATTTGTAAGGTCTGAAGGAAGAGGTCATATCTACCACCTTTGATAGGTCTGAAGGAAGGGGCCATACCTACCACCTTTGATAGGTCTGAAGTAAGGGGCCATACCTACCATATTTGAAAGGTCTGAAGGAAGGGGCCATTACTACCACCTTTGATAGGTCTGAAGGAAGCGGCCTTACCTAGCACCTTTGATAGGTCTGAAGAAAGGGGCCATACCTACCACCTTTGATAGGTCTGAAGGAAGGGGCCATACCTACCCCCTTTGATAGGTCTGAAGGAAGGGGCCATACCTAGCATATTTGATAGGTCAGAAGGAAGGGGCCATACCTACCATATTTGATAGGTCCGAAGGAAGTGGCCATACCTACCACATTTGATAGGTCTGAAGGAAGGGGCCATACCTACCACATTTGATAGGTCTGAATGAAGGGGCCTTACCTACCACCTTTGATAGGTCTGAAGGAAGGGGCCATACCTACCACCTTTGATAGGTCTGAAGGAAGGGACCATACCTACCACCTTTGATAGGTCTGAAGGAAGGGGCCATACCTACCACCTTTGATAGGTCTGAAGAAAGTGGACTTACATAGCACCTTTGATAGGTCTGAAGAAAGGGGCCATACCTACCACCTTTGATAGGTCTGAAGGAAGGGGCCATACCTACCCCCTTTGATAGGTCTGAAGGAAGGGGCCATACCTAGCATATTTGATAGGTCAGAAGGAAGGGGCCATACCTACCATATTTGATAGGTCTGTAGGATGGGGCCATACCTACTACTTTTGATAGGTCTGAAGGAAGGGGCCATACTTACCACATTTGATAGGTCTGAAGGAAGGGGCTATACCTACCACATTTGATAGGTCTGAAGGAAGGGAACATACCTACCACATTTGAAAGGTCTGAATGAAGAGGCCGTACCTACCGCCTTTGATAGGTCTGAAGGAAGGGGCCATATCTACCACATTTGACAGATCAGAAGGAAGGGGCCATACCTAACATATTTGAAAGGTCTGAAGGATGGGGCCATAGCTACCACCTTTGATAGGTCTGAAGGAAGGGGCCTTACCCATCAACTTTGATAGGTCTGAAGGAAGGGGCCATACCTACCACATTTGATAGGTCTGAAGGAAGAGGCCATACCTACCACATTTGATAGATCTGAAGGAAGGGGCCATACCTACCACATTTGAAATGTCTGAAGGTAGGGGCCATATCTACTACATTTGATAGGTCTGAAGGAAGGGGCCTTACCTAGCACCTTTGATATGTCTGAAGGAAGGGGCCATACCTACCACATTTGAAAGGTCTGAAGGAAGGGGCCATACCTACCACCTTTGATAGGTCTGAAGGAAGGGGCCATACCTACAACCTTTAATAGGTCTGAAGTAAGGGGCCATACCTACCATATTTGAAAGGTCTGAAGGAAGGGGCCATACCTACCACCTTTGATAGGTCTGAAGGAAGGGACCATACCTACCACATTTGTAAGGTCTGAAGGAAGGGGCCATACCTACCACCTTTGATAGGTCTTAAGGAAGGGGCCATACCTACCACCTTTGATAGGTGTGAAGGAAGGGGCCATACCTACCACCTTTGATAGGTCAGAATGTAGGGGCCACACCTACTACCTTTGATAGTTCTGAAGGAAAGGGCCATATCTACCATATTTGATAGGTCCGAAGGAAGGGGCCATACCTACCACATTTGATAGGTCTGAAGGAAGTGGCCATACCTACCACCTTTGATAGGTCTGAAGGAAGGGGCCATACCTGCAACCTTTGAAGGTTCTGAAGGAAGGGGCCATAACTACCACCTTTGATAGGTCTGAAGGAAGGGGCCATACCTACCACCTTTGATAAGTCTGAAGGAAGGGGCCATACCTACCATATTTGGTAGGTCTGAAGGAAGGGGCCATACCTACCACGTTTGATAGGTTTGAAGGAAGGGGCCATACCTACCACATTTGATAGGTTTGAAGGAAGGGGCCATACCTACCACGTTTGATAGGTCTGAAGGAAGAGGTCATACCTACCACCTTTGATAGGTCTGAAGGAAGGGGCCGTACCTACCACCTTTGATAGGTCTGAAGGAAGGGGCCATACCTACCACCTTTCATAGGTCAGAAGGAATGGGCCATACCTACCACATTTGATAGGTTTGAAGGAAGGGGCCATACCTACCACGTTTGATAGGTCTGAAGGAAGAGGTCATACCTACCACCTTTGATAGGTCTGAAGGAAGGGGCCATACCTACCACCTTTGATAGGTCTGAAGGAAGGGGCCATACCTTCCACATTTGTAAGGTCTGAAGGAAGAGGTCATACCTAACACCTTTGATAGGTCTGAAGGAAGGGGCCATACCTAACACCTTTGATAGGTCTGAAGGAAGGAGCTATACCTACCACATTTGAAACGTCTGAAGGAAGGGGCCATACTTACCACATTTGAAAGGTCTGAAGGAAGGGGCCGTACCTACCGCCATTGATAGGTCTGAAGGAAGGGGCCTTACCTAACACCTTTGAAAGGTCTGAAGGAAGGGGCCATACCCATCAACTTTGATAGGTCTGAAGGAAGGGCCCTTACTTACCACATTTGATAGGTCTGAAGGAAGGGGCCATACTTACCACATTTGATAGGTCTGAAGGAAGGGGCTATACCTACCACATTTGATAGATCTGAAGGAAGGGGCCATACCTACCACCTTTGATAGGTCTGAAGGAAGGTGCCATACCTACCACGTTTGATAGGTTTGAAGGAAGGGGCCATACCTATCACCTTTGATAGGTCTGAATGAAGGGGCCTTACCTACCACCTTTGATAGGTCTGAAGGAAGAGGCCATTACTACCACCTTTGATAGGTCTGAAGGAAGGGGCCTCACCTAGCACCTTTGATAGGTCTAAATGAAGGGCCGATACCTACCACATTTGAAAGGTCTGAAGGAAGGGGCTATATCTACCACATTTGATAGGTCAGAAGGAAGGGGCCATACCTACCACATTTGACAGATCAGAAGGAGGGGGCCTTACCCATCAACTTTGATAGGTCTGAAGGAAGGGGCCATATCTACCACATTTGATAGGTCTGAAGGAAGGGGCCATACTTACCACATTTGATAGGTCTGAAGGAAGGGTCTATACCTACCACATTTGATAGGTCTGAAGGAAGGGGCCATATGTACCATATTAGATAGGTCTGAAGGAAGGAGCCATACCTAACACATTTGATAGGTCTGAAGGAAGGGGCGATACCTACCACATTTGAAACGTCTGAAGGAAGGGGCCATACTTACCACATTTGAAAGGTCTGAAGGAAGGGGCCCTACCTACCGCCTTTGATAGGTCTGAAGGAAGGGGCCTTACCTACCACCTTTGAAAGGTCTGAAGGAAGGGGCCATACCCATCAACTTTGATAGGTCTGAAGGAAGGGGCCATACTTACCACATTTGATAGGTCTGAAGGAAGGGGCCATACTTACCACATTTGATAGGTCTGAAGGAAGGGGCTATACCTAACACATTTGAAAGGTCTGAAGGAAGGGGCCATATCTACTACATTTGATAGGTCTGAAGGAAGGGGCCATACCTACCACCTTTGATAGGTCTGAAGGAAGGGGCCATACCTACCACCTTTGATAGGTCTGAAGTAAGGGGACATACTTCCCATATTTGAAAAGGTCTGAAGGAAGGGGCCATACCTACCACCTTTGATAGGTCTGAAGGAAGGGACCATACCTACCACATTTGTAAGGTCTGAAGGAAGCGGCCATACCTACCACCTTTGATAGGTGTGAAGGAAGGGGCCATACCTACTACATTTGATAGGTCTGAATGTAGGGGCCACACCTACTACCTTTGATAGGTCTGAAGGAAGAGGCCATACCTACTACATTTGATAGGTTTGAAAATAGGGGCCATACATACTACATTTGATAGGTCCAAAGAAAGGGGCCATACCTACCACATTTGATAGGTCTGAAGGAAGGGGCCATATCTACCACCTTTGATAGGTCTGAAGGAAGTGGCCATACCTACCACCTTTCATAGGTCTGAAATTAAGGGGCCATACCTACCACCTTTGATAGGTCTGAAGGAAGGGGCTATACCTAGCATATTTGATAGGTCAGCAGGAAGGGGCCATACGTACCATATTTGATAGGTCTGAAGGATGGGGCCATACCTACTACCTTTGATAGGTCTGAAGGAAGGGGCCATACCTACCACCTTTTATAGGTCTGAAGGAAGGGGCCATACATACCACCTTTGATAGGTCTGAAGGAAGGGGCCATACCTACCACCTTTGATAGGTCTGAAGGAAGGGGCCATACCTACCATATTTGGTAGGTCTGAAGGAAGGGCCCATACCTACCACATTTGATAGGTCTGAAGGAAGGGGCCATACCTGCCACATTTGATAGGTCTGAAGGAAGGGCCCATACCTACCACCTTTTATAGGTCTGAAGGAAGGGGCCATACCTACCACTTTTGATAGGTTTGAAGGAAGGGGCCATACCTACCACCTTTGATACGTCTGAAGGAAGGGGCCATACCTACTACCTTTGATAGGTCTGAAGGAAGAGGCCATACCTAACACCTTTGATAGGTCTGAAGTAAGGGGACATACCTAGCATACTTGAAAGGTCTGAAGGAAGGAGCCATACCTACCACATTTGATAGGTCTGAAGGAAGGGACCATACCTACCACATTTGTAAGGTCTGAAGGAAGCGGCCATACCTACCACCTTTGATAGGTCTGAAGGTAGGGGCCATACCTACTACATGTGATAGGTCTGAAGGTAGGGGCCATAGCTGCCACCTTTGAAAGGTCTGAAGGAAGGGGCCATACTTACCATATTTGGAGGGCCTGAAGGAAAGGGCCATACCTACCACATTTGATAGGTCTGAATGAAGGGGCCTTACCTACCACCTTTGATAGGTCTGAAGGAAGAGGCCATTAATACCACCTTTGATAGGTCTGAAGGAAGGGGCCATACATACCACCTTTCATAGTTCAGAAGGAATGGGCCATACCTACCACATTTGATAGGTCTAAAGGAAGGGGCCATACCTACCACCTTTGATAGGTCTGAAGGAAGGGGCCATACCTACCAACTTTGATAGGTGTCAAAGAAGGGGCCATACCTACTACGTTTGATGGGTCTGAATATAGGGGCCACACCTACCACCTTTGATAGGTCTGAAAGAAGGGGCCATACCTACTACATTTGATACGTCTGAAGGAAGGAGCCATACCTACCACATTTGAATGGTCTGAAGGAAGGGGCCATACCTACCACATTTGATAGGTCTGAAGGAAGGGGCCTCACCTAGCACCTTTGATAGGTCTAAATGAAGGGCTGATACCTACCACATTTGAAAGGTCTGAAGGAAGGGACAATACCTACCACATTTGAAAGGTCTTGGGAAGGGGCCGTACATACACCCTTTGATACGTCTGAAGGAAGGGGCCATATCTACCACATTTGATAGGTCAGAAGGAAGGGGCCATACCTACCACATTTGACAGATCAGAAGGAGGGGGCCTTACCCATCAACATTGATAGGTCTGAAGGAAGGGGCCATACCTACCACATTTGATAGGTCTGAAGGAAGGGGCCATACTTACCACATTTGATAGGTCTGAAGGAAGGGTCTATACCTACCACATTTGATAGGTCTGAAGGAAGGGGCCATACCTAACACATTTGAAAGGTCTGAAGGAAGGGGCCATATCTACTACATTTGATAGGTCTGAAGGAAGGGGCCTTACCTATCACCTTTGATATGTCTGAAGGAAGGGGCCATACATACCACATTTGAAAGGTCTAAAGGAAGGGGCCATACCTACTACCTTTGATAGGTCTGAAGGAAGGGGCCATACCTACCACCTTTGATAGGTCTGAAGTAAGGGGACATACCTACCATATTTGAAAGGTCTGAAGGAAGCGGCCATATCTACTACATTTTATAGGTCAGAATGTAGGGGCCGCACCTACTACCTTTGATAGGTCTGAAGGAAGAGGCCATACCTACTACATTTGATAGGTTTGAAAATAGGGGCCATACCTACTACATTTGATAGGTCTGAAGGAATGGGCTATACGTACCATATTTGATAGGTCCGAAGGAAGGGGCCATACCTACCACATTTGATAGGTCTGAAGAAAGGGGCCATACCTACCACCTTTGATAGGTCTGAAGGAAGTGGCCATACCTACCACCTTTGATAGGTCTGAAATTAAGGGGCCATACCTACCACCTTTGATAGGTCTGAAGGAAGGGGCCATACCTAGCATATTTGATAGGTCAGAAGGAAGGGGCCATACGTACCATATTTGATAGGTCTGAAGGATGGGGCCATACCTAATACCTTTGATAGGTCTGAAGGAAGGGCCCATACTTACCACCTTTGATAGGTCTGAAGGAAGGGGCCATACCTGGAAGCTTTGAAGGTTCTGAAGAAAAGGGCCATACCTACCACCTTTTATAGGTCTGAAGGAAGGGGCCATACATACCACCTTTGATATGTCTGAAGGAAGGGGCCATACCTACCATATTTGGTAGGTCTGAAGGAAGGGCCCATACCTACCACATTTGATAGGTCTGAAGGAAGGGGCCATACCTACCACGTTTGATAGCTTTGAAGGAAGGGGCCATACCTACCACCTTTGATAGGTCTGAAAGAAGGGGCCTTACCTAACACATTTGTTAAGTCTGAAGGAAGGGACCTTACCTATCACCTTTGATAGGTCTGAAGGAAGAGGCCATACCTACCACCTTTCATAGGTCTGAAGGAAGGGACCATACCTTCCACGTTTGTAAGGTCTCAAGGAAGGGGCCATACCTACCACCTTTCATAGTTCAGAAGGAATGGGCCATACCTACTACATTTGATAGGTCTGAATATAGGGGCCACACCTACCACCTTTGATAGGTCCGAAGGAAGGGACCATGCCTACCACATTTGAAAAGTCTGAAGGAAGGGGCCATATCTACCACATTTGATAGGTCAGAAGGAAGGGGCCATATCTACCACATTTGACAGATCAGATGGAAGGGGCCATACATAACATATTTGAAAGGTCTGAAGGATGGAGCCATACCTACCACCTTTGATAGGTCTGAAGGAAGGGGCCTTACCCATCAACTTTGATAGGTCTGAAGGAAGGGGTCATACCTACCACATTTGATAGGTCTGAAGGAAGGGGCCATACTTACCACATTTGATAGGTCTGAAGGAAGGGGCCATATCATTGCACATTTGATAGGTCAGAAGGAAGGGGCCATACCTACCACATTTGATAGGTCTGAAGGAACGGGGCCATACTTACCACATTTGATAGGTCTGAAGGAAGGGGCCATACCTACCACATTTGATAGGTCTGAAGGAAGGGGCCATACCTAGCACATTTGAAAGGTCTGAAGGAAGGGGCCATATCTACTACATTTGACAGATCAGAAGGAAGGGGCCTTACCTAGCACCTTTAATATGTCTGAAGGAAGGGGCCATACCTACCACATTTGAAAGGTCTGAAGCAAGGGACCAGACTTACCACCTTAGATTGGTCTGAAGGAAGGGGCCATACCTACCACCTTTGATAGGTCTGAAGTAAGGGGCCATACCTACCATATTTGAAAGGTCTGAAGGAAGGGGCCATATCTACTACATTTGACAGATCAGAAGGAAGGGGCCTTACCTAGCACCTTTAATATGTCTGAAGGAAGGGGCCATACCTACCACATTTGAAATGTCTGAAGCAAGGGACCAGACTTACCACCTTAGATTGGTCTGAAGGAAGGGGCCATACCTACCACCTTTGATAGGTCTGAAGTAAGGGGCCATACCTACCATATTTGAAAGGTCTGAAGGAAGGGGCCATACCTACCACGTTTGATAGGTGTGAAGGAAGGGGCCATACCTACTACATTTGATAGGTCTGAAGGAAGGGGCCATACTTACCACCTTTGATAGGTCTGAAGGAAGGGGCCATACCTGCAACCTTTGAAGGTTCTGAAGGAAGGGGCCATACCTACCACCTTTTATAGGTCTGAAGGAAGGGGCCATACATACCACCTTTGATATGTCTGAAGAAAGGGGCCATACCTAGCACATTTGACAGATCAGAAGGAAGGGGCCATACATAACATAGTTGAAAGGTCTGAAGGATGGGGCCATACCTACTACATTTGATAGGTCTGAAGGAAGGGGCCTTACCCTTCAACTTTGATAGGTCTGAAGGAAGGGGTCATACCTACCGCCTTTGATAGGTCTGAAGGAAGGGGCCATACCTACCACATTTGAAATGTCTGAAGGAAGGGGCCTTACCTACTCACCTTTGATAGGTCTGAAGGAAGGGGCCATACCTACCACCTTTGATAGGTCTGAAGGAAGGGGCCATACCTACCATATTTGATAGGTCTGAAGGAAGGGGCCATACCTAGCACCTTTGATAGGTCTGAAGGTAGGGACCATACCTACCACATTTGTAAGGTCTGAAGGATGGGGCCATACCTAACACATTTGACAGGTCTGAAGGAAGGGCCCATACCTACCACATTTGAAAGGTCTGAAGGAAGGGGCCATTCCTACCACCTCTCATAGGTCTGAAGGAAGGGGCCATACTTACCACATTTGATAGGTCTGAAGGAAGTGGCCATACCTACCACCTTTGATAGGTCTGAAGGAAGGGGCCATACCTAGCATATTTGATAGGTCAGAAGGAAGGGGCCATACCTACCACATTTGATAGCTCTGAAGGAAGTGGCCATACCTACCACCTTTGATAGCTCTGAAGGATGGGGCCATACCTACTACCTTTGATAGGTCTGAAGGAAGGGCCCATACTTACCACCTTTGATAGGTCTGAAGGGAGGGGCCATACCTCAACATTTGAAGGTTCTGAAGGAAGGGGCCATACCTACCACCTTTTATAGGTCTGAAGGAAGGGGCCATACCTACTACATTTGATAGGTCTAAAGAAAGGAGCCATACCTAGCACCTTTGATAGGTCTAAATGAAGGGCCGATACTCACCACATTTGAAAGGTCTGAAGGAAGGGGCCATATCTAGCACATTTGATAGGTCAGAAGGAAGGGGCCATACCTACCACATTTGATAGGTCTGAAGGAACGGGGCCATACTTACCTCATTTGATAGGTCTGAAGGAAGGGGCCATACCTACCACATTTGATAGGTCTGAAGGAAGGGGCCATACCTAGCACATTTGAAAGGTCTGAAGGAAGGGGCCATATCTACTACATTTGATAGGTCAGAAGGAAGGGGCCATTCTTACCACATTTGATAGGTCTGAAGGAACGGGGCCATACTTACCACATTTGATAGGTCTGAAGGAAGGGGCCTTACCTAGCACCTTTAATATGTCTGAAGGAAGGGGCCATACCTACCACATTTGAAAGGTCTGAAGCAAGGGACCAGACTTACCACCTTAGATTGGTCTGAAGGAAGGGGCCATACCTACCACCTTTGATAGGTCTGAAGTAAGGGGCCATACCTACCATATTTGAAAGGTATGAAGGAAGGGGCCATACCTACCACGTTTGATAGGTGTGAAGGAAGGGGCCATACCTACTACATTTGATAGGTCTGAAGGAAGGGGCCATACTTACCACCTTTGATAGGTCTGAAGGAAGGGGCCATACCTGCAACCTTTGAAGGTTCTGAAGGAAGGGGCCATACCTACCACCTTTTATAGGTCTGAAGGAAGGGGCCATACCTACCACCTTTGATATGTCTGAAGGAAGGGGCCATACCTAGCACATTTTACAGATCAGAAGGAAGGGGCCATACATAACATAGTTGAAAGGTCTGAAGGATGGGGCCATACCTACTACATTTGATAGGTCTGAAGGAAGGGGCCTTACCCTTCAACTTTGATAGGTCTGAAGGAAGGGGTCATACCTACCGCCTTTGATAGGTCTGAAGGAAGGGGCCATACCTACCACATTTGAAATGTCTGAAGGAAGGGGCCTTACCTACTCACCTTTGATAGGTCTGAAGGAAGGGGCCATACCTACCACCTTTGATAGGTCTGAAGGAAGGGGCCATACCTACCATATTTGATAGGTCTGAAGGAAGGGGCCATACCTAGCACCTTTGATAGGTCTGAAGGTAGGGACCATACCTTCCACATTTGTAAGGTCTGAAGGATGGGGCCATACCTAACACATTTGACAGGTCTGAAGGAAGGGCCCATACCTACCACATTTGAAAGGTCTGAAGGAAGGGGCCATTCCTACCACCTCTCATAGGTCTAAAGGAAGGGACCATACCTACCGACTTTGATAGGTCTGGAGGAAGGGACCATACCTACCACATTTGAAATGTCTGAAGGAAGGGGCCATACATACCATATTTGATAGGTCTGAATGAAGGCGCCTTACCTACCAGCTTTGATAGGTCTGAAGGAAGGGGCCATACGTACTACATTTGATAGGTCTGAAGGAAGGAGCCATACCTACCACATTTGAAAGGTCTGAAGGAAGGGGCCATACCTACCACCTTTGATAGGTCTGAAGCAAGGGGCCGTACCTACCACATTTGATAGGTCTAAAGGAAGGGGCCATACCTACCAACTTTGACAGGTCTGAAGGAAGGGGCCATAAGAACCACCTTTGATAGGCCTGAAGGAAGGGGCCATACCTAGCATATTTGAAAGGTCTGAAGGAAGGGGCCATACCTACCACCTTTGATAGGTCTGCAGGATGGTGCCATACCTACCACCTTTGAAAGGTCTGAAGGAAGGGGCCATACTTACCACATTTGGTAGGTCTGAATGAAGGGGCCTTACCTACCACATTTGATAGGTCTGAAGGAAGGGGCCTTACCTACCACCTTTGATAGGTCTGAAGGAAGGGGCCATACCTACCACCTTTGATAGGTCTGAAAGAAGGGGCCATACCTACCACCTTGTATAGGTTTGAAGGAAGGGGCCATACCTACCATATTTGATAGGTCTGAAGGAAGGGGCCATACCTACCACCTTTGATAGGTCTGAAGGAAGGGACCATATCTCCCACATTTGTAAGGTCTGAAGGAAGAGGTCATACCTACCACCTTGTATAGGTTTGAAGGAAGGGGCCATACCTACCATATTTGATAGGTCTGAAGGAAGGGGACATACATACCACCTTTGATAGGTGTGAAGGAAGGGGCCATATCTACTACATTTGATAGGTCTGAAGAAAGGGGCCACACCTACCACCTTTGATAGGTCTAAAGGAAGCGGCCATACTTACTACATTTGATAGGTTTGAAGGTAGGGGCAATACCTACTACATTCGATAGGCTTGAAGGATGGGGCCATACATAGCATACTTGAGAGATCTGAAGGAAGGGGCCATACCTTCCATATTTGAAAGGTCTGAAGGATGGGGCCATACCTAACACATTTGACAGGTTTGAAGGAAGGGGCCATACCTACCACACTTGAAAGGTCTGAAGGATGGGGCCATACCTAACACATTTGAAAGGTCTGAAGGACAGGGCCATACCTACCACATTTGAAAGGTCTGAAGGAAGGAGCCATACCTACCACCTTTGATAGGTCTGAAGCAAGGGGCCATACCTACCACCTTTGATAGGTCTGAAGGAAGGGGCCATACCTACCACCATTGATAGGTGTGAAGGAAGGGGCCATACCTACTACATTTTATAGGTCTGAATATAGGAGCCACACCTACCACCTTTGATAGGTCTGAAGGAAGGGGCCATACCTACTACATTTGATAGGTCTGAAGGAAGGAGCCATACCTACCACATTTGATAGGTCTGAAGGAAGGGGCCATACCTACTAAATTTGATAGTTCTGAAGGAAGGCGCCATACCTACCACCTTTGATAGGTCTGAAGGAAGGGGCCATAAGAACCACCTTTGATAGGCCTGAAGGAAGGGGCCATACCTAGCATATTTGATAGGTCAAAAGGAAGGGGCCATACCTACCACGTTTTAAAGGTCTGAAGGAAGGGGCCATACCTACCACCTTTGATAGGTCTGCAGGAAGGTGCCATACCTACCATATTGGTACGTCTGAAGGAAGGGGCCATACCTACCACATTTGATAGGTCTGAAGGAAGGGGCCATAGCTACCACCTTTGAAAGGTCTGAAGGAAGGGGCCATACCTACCATATTTGATAGGTCAGAAGGAAGGGGCCATACCTACAACATTTGAAAGGTCTGAAGTAAGGGGCCATACCTTCCACCTTTGATAGGTCTGCAGGAATGGACCATACCTACCTTCTTTGATAGGTCTGAAGGAATGTGCCATACCTACCACCTTTGATAGGTCTGAAGGAAGGGGCCATAGCTACCACCTTTGATAAGTCTGAAGGGAGGGGCCATACCTACCACCTTTGATAGGTCTGAAGCAAGGGGCCATACCTACCACCATTAATAGGTGTGAAGGAAGGGGCCATACCTACTACATTTTATAGGTCTGAATATAGGGGCCACACCTACCACCTTTGATAGGTCTGAAGGAAGGGGCCATACCTACTACATTTGATAGGTCTGAAGGAAGGAGCCATACCTACCACATTTGAAAGGTTTGAAGGAAGGGGCCTTACATAGCACCTTTCATAGGTCTGAAGGAAGGGGCGATACATACCACATTTGAAAGGTCTGAAGGAAGGGGCCGTACATACCACATTTGATAGGTCTGAAGGAAGGGGCCATACCTACCACCTTTGATAGGCCTGAAGGAAGGGGCCATACGTAGCATATTTGATAGGTCAGAAGGAAGGGGCCACACCTACAACATTTGAAAGGTCTGAAGTAAGGGGCCATACCTAGCATATTTGATAGGTCAGAAGGAAGGGTCCATACCTAGCATATTTGATTATTCTGAAGCAAGGGGCCATACCTACCACCTCTCATTGGTCTGAAGGAAGGGGCCAGACCTACAGCCTTTGATAGGTCTGAAGGAAGGGGCCTTAACTACTCACCTTTGATAGGTCTGAAGGAAGGGGCCATACCTATCACCTTTGATAGGTCTGAAGGAAGGGGCCATACCTACCACCTTTGATAGGTCTGAAGGAAGGGGCCATACCTACCACCTTTGATAGGTCTGAAGGAAGGGGCCATACCTACCACCTTTGATAGGTCTGAAGGAAGGGGCCATACCTATCACCTTTGATAGGTCTGAAGGAAGGGGCGATACCTACCACATTTGATAGGTCTGAAGGAAGGGGCCATACCTACCATATTTGATAGGTCTGAAGGAAGGGGCCATACCTATCACCTTTGATAGGTCTGAAGGTAGGGACCATACCTACCACATTTGTAAGGTCTGAAGGAAGGGGCCATACCTACTAAATTTGATAGGTCTGAAGGAAGGGCCCATACCTACCACATTTGAAAGGTCTGAAGGAAAAGGCCATACCTACCACATTTGAAAGGTCTGAAGGAAGGGGCATTACCTACTCACCTTTGATAGGTCTGAAGGAAGGGGCCATACCTATCACCTTTGATAGGTCTGAAGGAAGGGGCCATACCTACCACCTTTGATAGGTCTGAAGGAAGGGGCCATACCTACCATATTTGATAGGTCTGAAGGAAGGGGCCATACCTAGCACCTTTGATAGGTCTGAAGGTAGGGACCATACCTACCACATTTGTAAGGTCTGAAGGATGGGGCCATACCTAACACATTTGACAGGTCTGAAGGAAGGGCCCATACCTACCACATTTGAGAGGTCTGAAGGAAGGGGCCATACCTACTAAATTTGATAGGTCTGAATGAAGGCGCCATACCTACCACATTTGAAAGGTCTGAAGGAAGGGGCCATACCTACTACATTTGATAGGTCTGAAGGAAGGAGCCATACCTACCACATTTGAAAGGTCTGAAGGAAGGGGCCATACCTACCACATTTGAAATGTCTGAAGCAAGGGGCCGTACCTACCACATTTGATAGGTCTGAAGGAAGGGGCCATACCTACCACCTTTGATAGGTCTGAAGGAAGGGGCCATAAGAACTACCTTTGATAGGCCTGAAGGAAGGGGCCATACATAGCATATTTGATAGGTCAAAAGGAAGGGGCCATACCTACCACGTTTTAAAGGTCTGAAGGAAGGGGCCATACCTACCACCTTTGATAGGTCTGCAGGAAGGTGCCATACCTACCATATTGGTAGGTCTGAAGGAAGGGGCCATAGCTTCCACCTTTGAAAGGTCTGAAGGAAGGGGCCTTACTTACCATATTTGGTAGGTCTGAAGAACGGGGCCATACCTACCACATTTGATAGGTCTGAAGGAAGGGTTCTTACCTACCACCTTTGATAGGTCTGAAGGAAGGAGCCATACCTACCACATTTGATAGGTCTGAAGGAAGGGGCCATACCTACTAAATTTGATAGTTCTGAAGGAAGGCGCCATACCTACCACCTTTGATAGGTCTGAAGGAAGGGGCCATAAGAACCACCTTTGATAGGCCTGAAGGAAGGGGCCATACCTAGCATATTTGATAGGTCAAAAGGAAGGGGCCATACCTACCACGTTTTAAAGGTCTGAAGGAAGGGGCCATACCTACCACCTTTGATAGGTCTGCAGGAAGGTGCCATACCTACCATATTGGTACGTCTGAAGGAAGGGGCCATACCTACCACATTTGATAGGTCTGAAGGAAGGGGCCATAGCTACCACCTTTGAAAGGTCTGAAGGAAGGGGCCATACCTACCATATTTGATAGGTCAGAAGGAAGGGGCCATACCTACAACATTTGAAAGGTCTGAAGTAAGGGGCCATACCTTCCACCTTTGATAGGTCTGCAGGAATGGACCATACCTACCTTCTTTGATAGGTCTGAAGGAATGTGCCATACCTACCACCTTTGATAGGTCTGAAGGAAGGGGCCATAGCTACCACCTTTGATAAGTCTGAAGGGAGGGGCCATACCTACCACCTTTGATAGGTCTGAAGCAAGGGGCCATACCTACCACCATTAATAGGTGTGAAGGAAGGGGCCATACCTACTACATTTTATAGGTCTGAATATAGGGGCCACACCTACCACCTTTGATAGGTCTGAAGGAAGGGGCCATACCTACTACATTTGATAGGTCTGAAGGAAGGAGCCATACCTACCACATTTGAAAGGTTTGAAGGAAGGGGCCTTACATAGCACCTTTCATAGGTCTGAAGGAAGGGGCGATACATACCACATTTGAAAGGTCTGAAGGAAGGGGCCGTACATACCACATTTGATAGGTCTGAAGGAAGGGGCCATACCTACCACCTTTGATAGGCCTGAAGGAAGGGGCCATACGTAGCATATTTGATAGGTCAGAAGGAAGGGGCCACACCTACAACATTTGAAAGGTCTGAAGTAAGGGGCCATACCTAGCATATTTGATAGGTCAGAAGGAAGGGTCCATACCTAGCATATTTGATTATTCTGAAGCAAGGGGCCATACCTACCACATCTCATTGGTCTGAAGGAAGGGGCCATACCTACAGCCTTTGATAGGTCTGAAGGAAGGGGCCTTAACTACTCACCTTTGATAGGTCTGAAGGAAGGGGCCATACCTATCACCTTTGATAGGTCTGAAGGAAGGGGCCATACCTACCACCTTTGATAGGTCTGAAGGAAGGGGCCATACCTACCACCTTTGATAGGTCTGAAGGAAGGGGCCATACCTACCACCTTTGATAGGTCTGAAGGAAGGGGCCATAACTATCACCTTTGATAGGTCTGAAGGAAGGGGCGATACCTACCACATTTGATAGGTCTGAAGGAAGGGGCCATACCTACCATATTTGATAGGTCTGAAGGAAGGGGCCATACCTATCACCTTTGATAGGTCTGAAGGTAGGGACCATACCTACCACATTTGTAAGGTCTGAAGGAAGGGGCCATACCTACTAAATTTGATAGGTCTGAAGGAAGGGCCCATACCTACCACATTTGAAAGGTCTGAAGGAAAAGGCCATACCTACCACATTTGAAAGGTCTGAAGGAAGGGGCATTACCTACTCACCTTTGATAGGTCTGAAGGAAGGGGCCATACCTATCACCTTTGATAGGTCTGAAGGAAGGGGCCATACCTACCACCTTTGATAGGTCTGAAGGAAGGGGCCATACCTACCATATTTGATAGGTCTGAAGGAAGGGGCCATACCTAGCACCTTTGATAGGTCTGAAGGTAGGGACCATACCTACCACATTTGTAAGGTCTGAAGGATGGGGCCATACCTAACACATTTGACAGGTCTGAAGGAAGGGCCCATACCTACCACATTTGAGAGGTCTGAAGGAAGGGGCCATACCTACTAAATTTGATAGGTCTGAATGAAGGCGCCATACCTACCACATTTGAAAGGTCTGAAGGAAGGGGCCATACCTACTACATTTGATAGGTCTGAAGGAAGGAGCCATACCTACCACATTTGAAAGGTCTGAAGGAAGGGGCCATACCTACCACATTTGAAATGTCTAAAGCAAGGGGCCGTACCTACCACATTTGATAGGTCTGAAGGAAGGGGCCATACCTACCACCTTTGATAGGTCTGAAGGAAGGGGCCATAAGAACCACCTTTGATAGGCCTGAAGGAAGGGGCCATACATAGCATATTTGATAGGTCAAAAGGAAGGGGCCATACCTACCACGTTTTAAAGGTCTGAAGGAAGGGGCCATACCTACCACCTTTGATAGGTCTGCAGGAAGGTGCCATACCTACCATATTGGTAGGTCTGAAGGAAGGGGCCATAGCTACCACCTTTGAAAGGTCTGAAGGAAGGGGCCTTACTTACCATATTTGGTAGGTCTGAAGAACGGGGCCATACCTACCACATTTGATAGGTCTGAAGGAAGGGTTCTTACCTACCACCTTTGATAGGTCTGAAGGAAGGGGCCATACCTACCACATTTGATAGGTCTGAAGGAAGGGGCCATACCTACCACCTTTGATAGGTTTGAAGGAAGGGGCCATACCTACCATATTTGATAGGTCAGAAGGAAGGGGCCATACCTACAACATTTGAAAGGTCTGAAGTAAGGGGCCATACCTTCCACCTTTGATAGGTCTGAAGGAAGGGGCTTTACCTACCACCTTTGATAGGTCTGAAGGAATGGACCATACCTAACACATTTGAAAGGTCTGAAGGAAGGGGCCATGTCTACTACATTTGATAGGTCTGAAGGAAGGGGCCTTACCTAGCACCTTTGATATGTCTGAAGGAAGGGGACATACTTATCACATTTGAAAGGTCTGAAGGAAGGGGACATACTTACCACATTTGAAAGGTCTGAAGGAAGGGGCCATACCTACCATCTTTGATAGGTCTGAAGGAATGTGCCATACCTACCACCTTTGATAGGTCTGAAGTAAGGGGCCATACCTACCATATTTGAAAGGTCTGAAGGAAGGGGCCATAACTACCACCTTTGATAGGTCTGAAGGAAGGGACCATACCTACCACATTTGTAAGGTCTAAAGGAAGCGGCCATACCTACCACCTTTGATAGGTCTGAATGTAGGGGCCACACCTACTATCTTTGATAGGTCTAAAGGAAGGGGCCATACCTACCATATTTGATTATTCTGAAGCAAGGGGCCATACCTACCGCCTTTGATAGGTCTGAAGGAAGGGGCCTTAACTACCACATTTGAAATGTCTGAAGGAAGGGGCCTTACCTACTCACCTTTGATAGGTCTGAAGGAAGGGGCCATACCTATCACCTTTGATAGGTCTGAAGGAAGGGGCCATACCTACCATATTTGATAGGTCTGAAGGAAGGGGCCATACCTAGCACCTTTGATAGGTCTGAAGGTAGGGACCATACCTACCACATTTGTAAGGTCTGAAGGCTGGGGCCATACCTAACACATTTGACAGGTCTGAAGGAAGGGGCCATACCTACCACCTTTGATAGGTCTGAAGTAAGGGGCCATACCTACCACCTTTGATAGGTCTGAAGTAAGGGGCCATACCTACCACATTTGATAGGTCTGAAGGAAGAAGCGATACCTACCACATTTGAAAGGTCTGAAGGAAGGGGCCATACCTACTACATTTGATAGGTCTGAAGGAAGGAGCCATACCTACCACATTTGAAAGGTCTGAAGGAAGGGGCCATACCTACCACATTTGAAATGTTTGAAGCAAGGGGCCGTACCTACCACATTTGATAGGTCTGAAAGAAGGGGCCATACCTACCACCTTTGATAGGTCTGAAGGAAGGGGCCATAAGAACCACCTTTGATAGGCCTGAAGAAAGGGGCCATACCTAGCATATTTGATAGGTCAAAAGGAAGGGGCCATACCTACCACGTTTGAAAGGTCTGAAGGAAGGGGCCATACCTACCACCTTTGATAGGTCTGCAGGAAGGTGCCATACCTACCATATTGGTAGGTCTGAAGGAAGGGCCCATACCTACCACATTTGATAGGTCTGAAGGAAGGGGCCATAGCTACCACCTTTGAAAGGTCTGAACGAAGGGGCCATACTTACCATATTTTGTAGGTCTGAAGGAAGGGGCCATACCTACCACATTTGATAGGTCTGAAGGAAGGGGCCTTACCTACCACCTTTGATAGGTCTGAAGGAAGGGGCCATACCTACCACCTTTGATAGGTCTGAAGGAAGGCGCAATACCGACCACCTTTGATAGGTTTGAAGGAAGGGGCCATACCTACCATATTTGATATGTCTGAAGGAAGGGGCCATACCTACCACATTTGATAGGTCTGAAGGAAGGGACCATATCTCCCACATTTGTAAGGTCTGAAGGAAGTGGTCATACCTACCACCTTTGATAGGTCTGAAGGAAGGGGACATACATACCACCTTTGATAGGTCTGAAGGAAGGGGCCACACATAGCACCTTTGATAGGTCTGAAGGAAGGGGCCATACTTACTACATTTGATAGGCCTGAAGGAAGGGGCCATACCTTCCATATTTGAAAGGTCTGAAGGATGGGGCCATACCTAACACATTTGACAGGTTTGAAGGAAGGGGCCATACCTACCACACTTGAAAGGTCTGAAGGATGGGGCCATACCTAACACATTTGAAAGGTCTGAAGGACAGGGCCATATATACCACATTTGAAAGGTCTGAAGGAAGGGGCCTTACCTACCACCTTTGATAGGTCTGAAGCAAGGGGCCATACCTACCCCCTTTGATAGGTCTGAAGGAAGGGGCCATACCTACCACCTTTGATAGGTGTGAAGGAAGGGGCTAAACCTACTACATTTGATAGGTCTGAATATAGGGGCCACACCTACCACCTTTGATAGGTCTGAAGGAAGGGGCCATACCTACTACATTTGATATGTCTGAAGGAAGGAGCCATACCTACCACATTTGAAAGGTATGAAGGAAGGGGCCATACCTACCACGTTTGATAGGTCTGAAGGAAGGGGCCATACCTACTGCATTTGAAGGGTCTGAAGGAATGGGCCTTACCTAGCACCTTTGATAGGTCTGAAGAAAGGGGCGATACCTACCACATTTGAAAGGTCTGAAGGAAGGGACCATACCTACTACATTTGAAATGTCTGAAGGAAGGGACCGTACATACCACATTTGATAGGTCTAAAGGAAGGGGCCATACCTACCACCTTTGATAGGTCTGAAGGAAGGGGCCATACCTACCGCACTTGAAAGGTCTGAAGGAAGGGGCCATACCTACCACCTTTGATAGATTTGAAGGAAGGGGCTATACCTACCATATTTGAATGATCTGAAGGATGGGGCCATACCTAATACATTTGACAGGTCTGAAGGAAGGGGCCATACCTACTACATTTGAAAGGTCTGAATATAGGGGCCATACCTACCATAATTGATAGATCTGAAGGAAGGGGCTATACCTACCATATTTGAAAGGTCTGAAGGATGGGGCTATACCTAACACATTTGACAGGTCTGAAGGAAGGGGTCATACCTACTACATTTGAAAGGTCTGAAGGATGGGGCCATAACTAACACATTTGACAGGTCTGAAGGAAGGGACCATACCTACCACATTTGAAAGGTTAGAAGGGAGGGGCCATACCTACCACATCTGATAGGTCTAAAGGAAGGAGTCATACCTACCACCTTTGATAGATTTGAAGGAAGGGGCCATACCTACTACATTTGATAGGTCTGAATGTAGGGGCCACACATACCACCTTTGATATGTCTGAAGGAAGGGGCCATACCTACTACATTTGATAGGTTTGAAGGTAGGGGCCATACCTACTACAATTTGTGGGTCTGAAAGAAGGGGCCATACCTACCGCCTTTGATAGGTCTGAATATAGGGGCCATACCTACCATAATTGATAGATCTGAAGGAAGGGGCTATAACTACCATATTTGAAAGGTCTGCAGGATGGGGCCATACCTAACACATTTGACAGGTCTGAAGGAAGGGGCCATACCTACTACATTTGAAAGGTCTGAAGGATGGGGCCATACCTAACACATTTGCAGGTCTGAAGGAAGTGGCCATACCTACCACATTTGAAAGGTCTGAATGGTGGGGCCATACCTAACACATTTGAAAGGTTAGAAGGAAGGGGCCATACCTACCACCTCTGATAGGTCTGAAGGAATGTGCCATACCTACCACCTTTGATAGGTCTGAAGTAAGGGGCCATACCTACCATATTTGAAAGGTCTGAAGGAAGGGGCCATAACTACCACCTTTGATAGGTCTGAAGGAAGGGACCATACCTACCACATTTGTCAGGTCTAAAGGAAGCGGCCATACCTACCATCTTTGACAGGTGTGAAGGAAGGGGCCGTACCTACTACATTTGATAGGATTGAAGGTAGGGGCCATAACTACTACATTTGATAGGTCTGAAGGAAGGGGCCATACCTACCATATTTGATAGGTCCGAAGGAAGGGGCCATACCTACCACATTTGATAGGTCTGAAGCAAGGGGCCTTACCTACCACCTTTTATAGGTCTGAAGGAAGGGGCCATACCTGCCACCTTTGATAGGTCTGAAGGAAGGGGCCAAACCTACCATATTTTATTGGTCTGAAGGAACGGGCCATAACTACCACCTTTGGTAGGTCTAAAAGAAGGGGCCATACCTACAACATTTGATAGATCAGAAGGAAGGGGCCATACCTATCACAGTTGACAGGTCAGAAAGAAGGGGCCATACCTAACACACTTGATAGGTCTGAGGGATGGGGCCATACCTACCACATTTGATAGGTTTGAAGGAAGGGGCCATACCCACCAACTTTGATACGTCGGAAGGAAGGGGGGGTACCTACCACATTTGATAGGTCTGAAGGAACGGGCCATACCTAGTACATTTGATAGGTCTGAATATAGGGGCCACACATACCACCTTTGATATGTCTGAAGGAAGGGTCCATACCTACTACATTTTGTGGGTCTGAAAGAAGGGGCCATACCTACCGCCTTTGATAGGTCTGAATATAGGGGCCATACCTACCATAATAGATAGATCTGAAGGAAGGGGCTATACCTACCATATTTTAAAGGTCTGAAGGATGGGGCCATACCTAACACATTTGACAGGTCTGAAGGAAGGGGCCATACCTACTACATTTGAAAGGTCTGAAGGATGGGGCCATACCTAACACATTTGACAGGTCTGAAGGAAGGGGCCATACCTACCACATTTGAAAGGTCTGAATGGTGGGGCCATACCTAACACATTTGAAAGGTTAGAAGGAAGGGGCCATACCGAACACATTTGAAAGGTCTGAAGGAAGGGGCCATACATACCATATTTGATAGGTCTGAAGGAAGGGGCCTTACCTACCACCTTTTATAGGTCTGAAGGAAGGCGCCATACCTACCACCTTTGATAGGTCTGAAGGAAGGGGCCATACCTACCATATTTGATTGGTCTGAAGGAACGGGCCATACCTACCACCTTTGATAGGTCTGAAGGAAGGGTCCATACCTACCACCTTTGATAGGTCTGAAGGATGGAGCCATACCTACCACATTTGAAAGGTCTGAAGGAAGGTGCCATACCTACCGCCTTTGATAGGTCTGAAGGAAGGGGCCATACCTACTACATTTGAAATGTCTGAAGGAAGGGGCCGTACATACCACATTTGATAGGTCTGAAGGAAGGGGCCATACCTACCACCTTTGATAGGTCTGAAGTAAGGGGCCATAAGAACCACCTTTGATAGGCCTGAAAGAAGGGGCCATACCTACCGCCTTTGATAGGTCTGAATATAGGGGCCATACCTACCATAATTGATAGATCTGAAGGAAGGGGCTATACCTACCATATTTGACAGGTCTGAAGGAAGGGGCCATACCTACCACATTTGAAAGGTCTGAATGGTGGGGCCATACCTAACACATTTGAAAGGTTAGAAGGAAGGGGCCATACCTACCACCTCTGATAGGTCTGAAGAAATGTGCCATACCTACCACCTTTGATAGGTCTGAAGTAAGGAGCCATACCTACCATATTTGAAAGGTCTGAAGGAAGGGGCCATAACTACCACCTTTGATAGGTCTGAAGGAAGGGACCATACCTACCACATTTGTAAGGTCTAAAGGAAGCGGCCATACCTACCATCTTTGACAGGTGTGAAGGAAGGGGCCATACCTACTACATTTGATAGGTTTGAAGGTAGGGGCCATACCTACTACATTTGATAGGTCTGAAGGAAGGGGCCATACCTACCGCCTTTGATAGGTCTGAAGGAAGGGGCCCTACCAACCACCTTTCATAGGTCTGAAGGAAGGGGCCATACATACCAGATTTGATAGGTCTGAAGGAAGGGGCCTTACATAGCACCTTTGATAGGTCTGAAGGAAGGGGCCATACCTACCACATTTGAATGGTCTCAAGGAAGGGGCCATACCTACCGCATTTCAAACGTCTGAAGGAAGGGGCCATACCTACCACCTTTAATAGGTTTGAAGGAAGGGGCCATACCTACTACATTTGATAGGTTTGAAGGTAGGGGCCATACCTACTACATTTTGTAGGTCTGAAAGAAGGGGCCATAACTACCGCCTTTGATAGGTCTGAATATAGGGGCCATACCTACCATAATTGTTAGATCTGAAGGAAGGGGCTATACCTACCATATTTGATAGGTATGAAGCAAGGGGCCATACCTACCACATTTGATAGGTCTGAAGCAAGGGGCCTTACCTACCACCTTTTATAGGTCTGAAGGAAGGGGCCATACCTGCCACCTTTGATAGGTCTGAAGGAGGGGCCATACCTACCATATTTGATTGGTCTGAAGGAACGGGCCATAACTACCACCTTTGATAGGTCTAAAAGAAGGGGCCATACCTACAACATTTGATAGGTCAGAAGGAAGGGGCCATACCTACCACAGTTGACAGGTCAGAAAGAAGGGGCCATACCTAACACACTTGATAGGTCTGAGGGATGGGGCCATACCTACCACATTTGATAGGTTTGAAGGAAGGGGCCATACCCACCAACTTTGATGCGTCTGAAGGAAGGGGGCGTACCTACCACATTTGATAGGTCTGAAGGAAGGGGCCATACCTAGTACATTTGATAGGTCTGAAGGAAGGGGCCATACCTACCACATTTGATAGGTCTGAAGGATTGGGCCATACCTACCACATTTGATAGGTCTAAAGGAAGGGGTCATACCTACTACATTTGATAGGTCTGAAGGAATGGGCCATACTTAACACATTTGAAAGGTCTGAAGGAAGGGGCCATACCTACCACCTTTGATAGGTCTGAAGGAAGGGGCCATACCTACCACATTTGAAAGGTCTGAAGGAAGGGGCCATACCTACCACCTTTGATATGTCTGAAGGAAGGCGCCATACCTACCACCTTTGATAGGTCTGAAGGAAGGGGCCATACCTAACACCTTTGATAGGTCTGAAGGAAGGAGCCATACTTACCACATTTGAAAGGTCTGAAGGAAGGCGCCATACCTACCACCTTTGATAGGTCTGAAGGAAGGGGCCATAAAAACCACCTTTCATAGGTCTGAAGGATGGAGCCATACCTACCACAATTGAAAGGTCTGAAGGATTGAGCCATACCTACCACAATTGAAAGGTATGAAGGAAGGGGCCACACCTACCACCTTTGATAGGTCTGAAGGAAGGGGCCATACCTACTACATTTGATAGGTTTGAAGGTAGGGGCCATACCTACTACATTTTATAGGTATGAAAGAAGGGGCCATAACTACCGCCTTTGATAGGTCTGAATATAGGGGCCATACCTACCATAATTGATAGATCTGAAGAAAGGGGCTATACCTACCATATTTGAAAGGTCTGAAGGATGGGGCCATACCTACTACATTTGAAAGGTCTGAAGGAAGGGGCAATATCTACCACCTTTGATAGGTCTGAAGGAAGGGGCCATACCTACCACATTTGAAAGGTCTGAAGGATGGGGCCATACCTAACACATTTGAAAGTCCTGAAGGAAGGCGCCATACCTACCACCTATCATAAGTCTGAAGGAAGGGGCCATACCTACCGCCTTTGATAGGTCTGAAGGATGGAGCCATACATACCATATTTGATAGGTCTAAAAGAACGGGCCATATTTACAACATTTGATAGGTAAGAAGGAAGGGGCCATACCTACCACAGTTGACAGGTTAGAAAGAAGGGTCCATACCTAACACATTTTTGAAAGGTCTGAAGGATGGGGTCATACCTACCACCTTTGATAGGTTTGAAGGAAGGGGCCTTACCCACCAACTTTGATAGGTCTGAAGGAAGGGACCATACCTACCACATTTGATACGTCATAAGGAAGGGGCTATACCATAGCACATTTGATAGGTCTGAAGGAAGGGGCCATACCTACCACATTTGATAGGTCTGAAGGATTGGGCCATACAAACCACATTTGATAGGTCTGAGTGCGGGGGGCCACACCTACCACCTTTGATATGTCTGAATATAGGGGCCATACGTACCATAATTGATAGATCTGAAGGAAGGGGCTATACCTACCATATTTGAAAGGTCTGAAGGATGGAGCCATACCTAACACATTTGACAGGTCTGAAGGAAGGGGCCAAACCTACTACATTTGAAAGGTCTGAAGGATGGGACATACCTAACACATTTGAATGGTCTGAAGGAAGGAGCCATACCTACCACCTTTCATAGGTCTGAAGGAAGGGGCCATACATACCAGATTTGATAGGTCTGAATGAAGGCGCCTTACCTACCACCTTTGATAGGTCTGAAGGAAGGGGCCGTACCTACCACCTTTGATAGGTCTGAAGGAAGGGGCCATACCTACCACCTTTGATAGGTCTGAAGGAAGGGGCCTTACCTACTACATTTGAAAGGTCTGAATGAAGGGGCCATACCTACCACCTTTGATAGGTCTGAGGAAGGGGCCATACCTACCATATTTGAAAGGTCTGAAGGATGGGGCCATACCTACCATGTTTGAAAGGTCTGAAGGATGGGGCCATACCTAACACATTTGAGAGGTCTGAAGGAAGGGGCCATACCTACCACATTTGAAAGGTCTGAAGGATGGGGTCATACCTAACACATTTGAAAGGTCTGAAGGACGGGGCCATACCTACTACATTTGATAGGTCTGAAGGACGGGGCCATACCTACCATATTTGAAAGGTCTGAAGGAAGGAGCCATACCTACCACCTGTGATAGGTCTGAAGGAAGGGGCCTTACCTACCACCTTTGATAGGTCTTAAGCAAGGGGCCATACCTACCACCTTTGATATGTCTGAAGGAAGGGGCCATACATACCATATTTGATAGGTCTGAAGGCAGGGGCCTTACCTACCACCTTTTATAGGTCAGAAGGAAGGGGCCATACTTACCACCTTTGATAGGTCTGAAGGAAGGGGCCATACCTACCATATTTGATAGGTCTGAAGGAACGGGCCATACATACAACATTTGATAGGTAAGAAGGAAGGGGCCATACCTACCACAGTTGACAGGTTAGAAAGAAGGGTCCATACCTAACACGTTTTTGAAAGGTCTGAAGGATGGGGTCATACCTACCACCTTTGATAGGTTTGAAGGAAGGGGCCTTACCCACCAACTTTGATAGGTCTGAAGGAAGGGGCCATACCTACCACATTTGATACGTCTGAAGGATGGAGCCATACCTACCACATTTGAAAGATCTGAAGGATGGGGCCATACCTACCACCTTTCATAGGTCTGAAGGAAGGGGCCATACATACCAGATTTGATAGGTCTGAAGGAAGGGGCCATACCTACCACCTTTGATAGGTCTGAAGGAAGGGGCCTTACCTACTACCTTTGAAAGGTCTGAATGAAGGGGCCATACCTACCACCTTTGATAGGTCTGAAGGATGTGGCCATACCTACCACCTTTGATATGTCTGAAGGAAGGGGCCATACCTACCACATTGATAGGTCTGAAGGAAGGGGCCATACCTACCACCTTTGATATGTCTGAAGGAAGGGGCCATACCCACCACATTTGAAAGGTCTGAAGGAAGGAGACATACCTACCACCTTTGATAGGTCTGAAGGAAGGGGCCATACCTGCCACCTTTGATAGGTCTGAAGGGAGAGGCCATACCTACCACCTTTGATAGGTCTGAAGGAAGGGGCCATACCTACCACCTTTGATAGGTCTGAAGGAAGGGGCCATACCTACCACCTTTGATATGTCTGAAGGAAGGGGCCATACCTACCACCTTTGATAGGTCTGAAGGAAGGGGCCATACCTACCACCTTTGATATGTCTGAAGGAAGGGGCCATACCCACCACATTTGAAAGCTCTGAAGGAACGGGCCTTACCTACCACCTTTGATAGGTCTGAAGGAAGGGGCCATACCTACCACCTTTGATAGGTCTGAAGGAAGGGGCCATACCTATCATATTTGATAGGTCTGAAGGAACAGGCCATACATACCACCTTTGATAGGTCTAAAAGAACGGGCCATACCTACAAAATTTGATAGGTAAGAAGGAAGGGGCCATACCTACCACAGTTAACAGGTTAGAAAGAAGGGGCCATACCTAACACATTTTTGAAAGGTCTGAAGGAATAGGCCACACCTGCCACCTTTGATAGGTCTGAAGGAAGGGGCCATAACTACCACATTTGATAGGTCTGAAGGATTGGGCCATACCTACTACATTTGATAGGTCTGAGTGTAGGGGCCACACCTACCACCTTTGTTATGTCTAAACGAAATGGCCATACCTACTACATTTGATAGGTTTGAAGGTAGGGGCCATACCTACTACATTTGATAGGTCTGAAAGAAGGGGCCATACCAACCGCCTTTGATAGGTCTGAATATAGGGGCCATAACTACCATAATTGATAGATCTGAAGGAAGGGGCTATACCTACCATATTTGAAAGGTCTGAATGGTGTGGCCATACCTAACACATTTGAAAGGTTAGAAGGAAGGGGCCATACCTACCACCTCTGATAGGTCTGAAGGAATGTGCCATACCTACCACCTTTGATAGGTCTGAAGTAAGGGGCCATACCTACCATATTTGAAAGGTCTGAAGGAAGGGGCCATAACTACCACCTTTGATAGGTCTGAAGGTAGGGACCATACCTACCACATTTGTAAGGTCTTAATTATGGGGCCATACCTACCACCTTTGATAGGTCTGAAGGAAGGGGCCTTACCCACCAACTTTGATAGGTCTGAAGGAAGGGGCCATACCTACCACATTTGATAGATCTGAAGGAAGGGACCATACCTATAACATTTGATAGGTCTGAAGGAAGGGGCCATACCTACCACATTTGATAGGTCTGAAGGAAGGGGCCATACATACCACCTTTGATAGGTCTGAAGGATTGGGCCATACCTACCATATTTGATAGGTCTGAAGGAAGGGGCCATACCTACTACATTTGATAGGTCTGAAGGAAGGAGCCAAACCTACCACATTTGAAAGGTCTGAAGGAAGGGGCCATACCTACCAATTTTGAAATGTCTGAAGGAAAGGGCCATACCTAACACATTTGAAAGGTCTACAGGAAGGGGACATACCTACCACCTTTGATAGGTTTGAAGGAAGGGGCCATACCTACTACATTTGATATGTCTGAGTGTAGAGGCCACACCTACCACCTTTGATATGTCTAAACGAAATGGCCATACCTACTACATTTGATAGGTCTGAAAGAAGGGGCCATACCTGCCGCCTTTGATAGGTCTGAATATAGGGGCCATACCTACCATAATTGATAGATCTGAAGGAAGGGGCTATACCTACCATATTTGAAAGGTCTGAAGGATGGGGCCATACCTAACACATTTGATAGGTCTGAAGGAAAGGGCCATACCTACTACATTTGAAAGGTCTGAAGGATGGGGCCATACCTAACACATTTGACAGGTCTGAAGGAAGGGGCCATACCTACCACATTTGAAAGGTCAGAAGGATGGGGCCATACCTAACACATTTGAAAGTTCTGAAGGAAGGGGCCATACCTACCACCTTTGATAGGTCTGAAGGAAGGGGCCATACCTACCACATTTGAAAGGTCTGAAGGATGGGGCTATACCTAACACATTTGAAAGGTCTGAAGGAAGGCGCCATACCTACCACCTTTGATAGGTCTGAAGGATGGAGCCATACCTACCACATTTGAAAGTTCTGAAGGAAGGAGCCATACCTACCACCTTTGATAGGTCTGAAGGAAGGGGCCTTACCTACCACCTTTCATAGGTCTGAAGCAAGGGGCCATAACTACCACCTTTGATAGGTCTGAAGGAAGGGGCCATACTTACAACCTTTGATAGGTCTGAAGGAAAGGCCCATATCTACCACATTTGAAAGGTCTGAAGGAAGGGGCCTTACCTACCACCTTTGATAGGTCTGAAGGAAGCGGTCATACCTACCACCTTTGATAGGTCTGAAGGGAGGAGCCATATCTACCACCTCTGATAGGTCTTTGATAGGTCTGAAGGAAGGGACCATACCTACCACATTTATAAGGTCTGAAGGATGGGGCCATACCTAACACATTTTAAAGGTCTGAAGGAAGGGGCCATACCTACCAGAATTGAAAGATCTGAAGGATGGGGCCATACCTAACACATTTGAAAGGTCTGAAGGAAGGCGCCCTACCTACCGCCTTTGATAGGTCTGAAGGATGGAGCCATACCTAACACATTTGAAAGGTCTGAAGGAAGGAGCCATACCTACCACCTTTGATAGGTCTGAAGGAAGGGGCCATACCTACCACCTTTCATAGGTCTGAAGGAAGGGGCCATACATACCAGATTTGATAGGTCTGAAGGAAGGCGCCTTACCTACCACCTTTGATAGGTCTGAAGGAAGGGGCCATACCTACCACATTTGATAGGTGTGAAGGAAGGGGCCATACCTACCACCTTTGATAGTTCTGAAGGAAGGGGCCATACCTACCATATTTGATAGGTCTGAAGGAAGGGGCCATTCCCTACCACCTTTCATAGGTCTGAAGGAAGGGGCCATACCTACCACCTTTGATAGGTCTGACGGGAAGTCCATATCTACCACATTTGAAAGGTCTGAAGGAAGGGGCCTTACCTACCACCTTTGATAGGTCTTAAGGAAGGGGCCATACCTACCACCTTTGATAGGTCTGAAGGAAGGGACCATACCTACCACAGTTATAAGGTCTGAAGGATGGGGCCATACCTAACACATTTGACAAGTCTGAAGGAAGGGGCCTTACCTACCACCTTTGAAAGGTCTGAATGAAGGGGCCATACCTACCACCGTTGATAGGTCTGAAGGAAGGGGCCATACCTACCACATTTGAAAGGTCTGAAGGATGGGGCCATACCTACCACATTTGAAAGGTCTGAAGGAAGGAGACATACTTACCACCTTTGATAGGTCTTAAGCAAGGGGCCATACCTACCACCTTTGATAGGTCTGAAGGAAGAGGCAATACATACGATATTTGATAGGTCTGAATGAAGGCGCCTTACCTACCACCTTTGATAGGTCTGAAGGAAGGGGCCATACCTACCACCTTTGATAGGTCTGAAGCAAGGGGCCATAACTACCACCTTTGATAGGTCTGAAGGAAGAGGCCATACATACGATATTTGATAGGTCTGAATGAAGGCGCCTTACCTACCACCTTTGATAGGTCTGAAGGAAGGGGCCATACCTACCACCTTTGATAGGTCTGAAGGAAGGGGCCATACTTACAACCTTTGATAGGTCTGAAGGAAAGGCCCATATCTACCACATTTGAAAGGTCTGAAGGAAGGGGCCATATCTACCACCTCTGATAGGTCTGAAGGAAGGGGCCATACTTACAACCTTTGATAGGTCTGAAGGAAAGGCCCATATCTACCACATTTGAAAGGTCTGAAGGAAGGGGCCATACCTACCACCTTTGATAGGTCTGAAGGAAGGAGCCATATCTACCACCTCTGATAGGTCTTTGATAGGTCTGAAGGAATGGACCATACCTACCACATTTATAAGGTCTGAAGGATGGGGCCATACCTAACACATTTGACAGGTCTGAAGGAAGGGGCCATACCTACGACATTTGAAAGGTCTGAAAGATGGGGCCATACCTAATACACTTGAAAGGTCTGAAGGAAGGGGCCATACCAACCACCTTTTATAGGTCTGAAGGAAGGGGCCATACCTACCACATTTGAAAGGTCTGAAGGATGGGGCCATACCTAGCACATTTGAAAGGTCTGAAGGATGGGGCCATACCTAACACATTTGAAAGATCTGAAGGAAGGGGCCATACCTACTAAATTTGATAGATCTGAATGAAGGCGCCTTACCTACCACCTTTGATAGGTCTGAAGGAAGGGGCCATACCTACCACATTTGATAGGTGTGAAGGAAGGGGCCATACCTACCACCTTTGATAGGTCTGAAGGAAGGGGCCATAACTACCATATTTGATAGGTCTGAAGGAAGGGCCATACCTACCCCCTTTGATAGGTCTGAAGGAAGGGGCCATACCTACCACATTTGAAAGGTCTGAAGGAAGGGACCATACCTACCACCTTTGATAGGTCTGAAGGAAGGGGCCATACCTACCACCTTTGATAGGTGTGAAGGAAGGGGCCATATCTACTACATTTGATAAGTCTGAATGTAGGGGCCACACCTACAACCTTTGATAGGTCTGAAGGAAGGGGCCATACCTACTACATTTGATAGGTCTGAAGGTAGGGGCCATACCTATCATATTTGTAAGGTCTGAAGGATGGGGCCGTACCTAACACATTTGGCAGGTCTGAAGGAAGGGGCCATACCTACCACATTTGAAAGGTCTGAAGGATGTTGCCATACCTAACACATCTGACAGGTCTGAAGGAAGGGGCCATACCTACTACATTTGAAATGTCTGAAGGAAGGAGCCGTACCTACCACCTTTGATAGGTCTGAAGGAAGGGGCCATATCTACCACCTTTGATAGGTCTAAAGGAAGGGGCCATACCTACCATATTCGATAGGTCTGAAGGAACGGGCCATACCTACCACCTTTGATAGGTCTGAAGGAAGGGGCCAAACCTACTGCATTTGAAAGCTCTGAAGGAAGGAGCCTTACCTACCACCTTTGATAGGTCTGAAGGAAGGGGCCATACCTACCACATTTGATAGGTCTAAAGGAAGGGGCCATACTTACTACATTTGATAGGTCTGAAGTCAGGGGCCATACCTACCACATTTGAAACGTCTGAAGGAAGGGGCCATACCTACCGCATTTGATAGGTCTGAACGAAGGGGCCTTACCTACCACCTTTGATAGGTCTGAAGGAAGGGGCCATACCTACTACCTTTGATAGTTCTGAAGGAAGGGGCCATACCTACTACATTTGATAGGTCAGAAGGAATGGGCCATACCTACCACATTTGATAGGTCTGAAGGAAGGGGCCATACCTACCATCTTTGATAGGTCTGAAGGAAGAGTCTGTACTTCCTTTACCCTCTAAGATCTATGAAACTGAAACTGCTGATGTAAGTTGACTTTTGCATAAAAGACTTGTAGAGGAAATGTATTCTAAAGGGACAACATTGTAGGGAAGTGGGGAAGAGTGTTATGGGGAGCCTAAGAGAGGTGGTAGACATAGAATAGGTGGAGAGACATAGTATAGGTGGTAGACATAGTATATGTGGGGAGACATAGTATAGGTGTTGAGACATAGTATATGTGGTGAGACATAGTATAAGTGGTAGGCATAGTATAGTTGGTGAGACAAATGAAACAGGAATGCATGAGTGAAGATGTCATGAGATCAGCCAGATCTGAAGGACTGACGCCATTGTTGTAGTGGGTTAAATGTAAGTCAGAGACTGGAGTGTACCTGTCACTGATTTTGTGATGACACTCAGATGTGTGTGACATTTTTTGGATCACCACATCTCTATCTCTCTCTCTCTCACAACACTCTAGGACAAGGATGACAGCCACCACATCTCTCTCTCTCTCTGTCACAACACTATAGGACAAGGATGACAGACACCACATCTCTCTCTCTGTCACAACACTATAGGACAAGGATGACAGCCACCACATCTCTCTCACTACACTCTAGGACAAGGATGACAGACACCACATGTCTCTCTCTCTGTCACAACACTATAGTCAAGGATGACAGCCACCACATCTCTCTCTCTCTCTCACAACACTATAGGACAAGGATGACAGCCACCACATCTCTCTCACAACACTATAGTCAAGGATGACAGCCACCACATCTCTCTCTCTCTGTCACAACACTATAGGACAAGGATAACAGCCACCACATCTCTCTCTCTCTCTCACAACACTAGAGGACAAGGATGACAGCCACCACATCTCTCTCTCTCACAACACTAGAGGACAAGGATGACAGCCACCACATCTCTCTCTCTCACAACACTAGAGGACAAGGATGACAGCCACCACATCTCTCTCTCTCACAACACTAGAGGACAAGGATGACAGCCACCACATCTCTCTCTTTTACAACACTAGAGGACAAGGATGACAGCCACCACATCTCTCTCTCTCTCACAACACTAGAGGACAAGGATGACAGCCACCACATCTCTCTCTCTCTGTCACAACACTATAGAACAAGGATAACAGCCACCACATCTCTCTCTCAACGTTATAGGACAAGGATGACAGCCACCACATATCTCTCACAACACTATAGGACAAGATGACAGCCACCACATCTCTCTCTCTCTGTAACAACACTCTAGGACAAGGATGACAGCCACCACATCTCTGTCACAACACCATAGGACAAGGATGACAGCCACCACATATCTCTCACAACACTATAGGACAAGGATGAGAGCCACCACATCCCTGTCACAACACTCTAGGACAAGGATGACAGCCACCACATCTCTCTCACAACACTATAGGACAAGTATGACAGCCACCACATATCTCTCACAACACTCTAGGACAAGGATGACAACCACCACATCTATCTCACAACACTCTAGGACAAGGATGACGGCCACCACATCTCTCTCACAACACACTAGGACAAGGATGACAGCCACCACATCTCTCACACAACACTATATGACAAGGATGACAGCCACCACATATCTCTCACAACACTCTAGGACAAGGATGACAACCACCACATCCCTCTCACAACACTCTAGGACAAGGATGACAGCCACCACATCTCTCACACAACACTATAGGACAAGGATGACAGCCACCACATATCTCTCACAACATTCTAGGACAAGGATGACAACCACCACATCTCTCTCACAACACTCTAGGACAAGGATGAGGCCACCACATCTCCCACACCACACTCTAGGACATGGATGACAGCCACCACATCTCTGTAACAACACACTAGGACAAGGATGACAGCCAACACATCTCTCTCTCTCTCACAACACTATAGGACAAGGATGACGGCCACCACATCTCTCACACAACACTATAGGACAAGGATGACAGCCACCACATCTCTCACACAACACTATAGGACAAGGATGACAGCCACCACATCTCTCACACAACACTCTAGGACAAGGATGACAGCCACCAAATCTCTCTCAATCACTATAGGAAAAGGATGACAGCCACCACATCTCTCTCACAACACTATAGGACAAGGATGACTGCCACCACATCTCTCTCACAACACTCTAGGACAAGGATGACAGCAACCACATCTCAATCTCAACATTATAGGACAAGGATGACAGCCACCACATATCTCTCGCAACACTCTAGGACAAGGATGACAGCCACCATATCTCTCACACAACACTCCAGGACAAGGATCACAACCACCACATCTGACACAACACTATAGGACAAGGATGACAGCCACCACATCTCTCTCACAACACTCTAGGACAAGGATGACAGCCACCACATCTCTCTCTCAACACTATAGGACAAGGATGACGGCCACCACATCGCTCACACAACACTATAGGACAAGGATGACAGCCACCTCATCTCGCACACAACACTATAGGACAAGGATGACAGCCACTACATGTCTCTCTCAACATTATAGGACAAGGATGACAGCCACCACATCTCTCTCTCACAACACTCTAGTACAAGGATGACAGCCACCAGATCTCTCACACAACACTCTAGGACAAGGAAGACAGCCACCACATCTCTCTCACAACATTCTAGGACAAGGATGACAGCCACCACATCTCTCACACAACACTCTAGGACAAGGATGACAGCCACCACATCTCTGTCACAACGCTATAGGACAAGGAAGACAGCCACCACATCTCTTTTACAACACTCTAGGACAAGGATGACGGCCACCACATCTCTCTCTCAACACTATAGGACAAGGATGACAGCCACCACATCTCTCTCACAACACTCTAGGACAAGGATGACAGCCACCACATCTCTGTCACAACACTATAGTACAAGGATGACAGCCACCACATATCTCTCACAACACTCTAGGACAAAGATGACAGCCACCACATCTCTCTCACAACACTCTAGGACAAGGATGACGGCCACCACCTCTCTCACACCACACTCTAGGACAAGGATGACAGCCACCATATCTCTCACACAACACTATAGGACAAGGATGACAGCCACCACATCTCTCACACCACACTCTAGGACAAGGATGACAGCCACCACATCTCTCACACCACACTCTAGGACAAGGATGACAGCCACCACATCTCTCACACAACACTATAGGACAAGGATGACAGCCACCACATCTCTCACACAACACTCTAGGACAAGGATAACAGCCACCACATCTCTCACACAACACTATAGGACAAGGATGACAGCCACCACATCTCTCTCTCAACACTATAGGACAAGGATGACAGCCACCACATCTCTCTCACAACACTCTAGGACGATGACGGCCACCACATCTCTCTCACAACACTCTAGGACAAGGATGACAGCCACCACATCTCTCACACAACACTATAGGACAAGGATGACAGCCACAACATCTCTCTCACAACACTCTAGGACAAGGATGACAGCCACCACATATCTCTCTCACAACACTATAGGACAAGGATGACAGCCACCACATCTCTCTCACAACACTCTAGGACAAGGATGACAGCAACCACATCTCTGTCACAACACTCTAGGACAAGGATGACGGCAACCACATCTCTGTCACAACACTATAGGACAAGGATGACAGCCACCACATATCTCTCACAACACTCTAGGACAAGGATGACAGCCACCACATCTCTCTCACAACACTATAGGACAAGGATGACAGCCACCACATCTCTCACACAACACTATAGGACAAGGATGACAGCCACCACATCTCTCTCTCAACACTATAGGACAAGGATGACAGCCACCACATCTCTCACACCACATTCTAGGACAAGGATGACAGCCACCACATCTCTCTCACAACACTCTAGGACAAGGATGACGGCCACCACATCTCTCTCTCAACACTATAGGACAAGGATGACAGCCAACACATCTCTCTCTCAACACTATAGGACAAGGATGACAGCCACCACATTTCTCTCACAACACTCTAGGACAAGGATGACGGCCACCACATCTCTCTCAACACTATAGGACAAGGATGACAGCCACCACATCTCTCTCACAACACTCTAGGACAAGGATGACGGCCACCACATCTCTCACACAACACTATAGGACAAGGATGACAGCCACCACATCTCTCACACCACACTCTAGGACAAGGATGACAGCCACCACATCTCTCACACAACACTCTAGGACAAGGATGACAGTCACCACATCTCTCACACAACACTGTAGAACAAGGATGACAGCCACCACAACTCTCTCACAACACTATAGGACAAGGAGGACCGCCACCACATCTCTCTCACAACACTCTAGGACAAGGATGACAGCAACCACATCTCTGTCACAACACTATAGGACAAGGATGACAGCCACCACATATCTCTCACAACACTCTAGGACAAGGATGACAGCCACCACATCTCTCTCACAACACTCTAGGACAAGGATGACGGCCACCACATCTCTCACACAACACTATAGGACAAGGATGACAGCCACCACATCTCTCACACCACACTCTAGGACAAGGATGACAGCCACCACATCTCTCTCACAACACTCTAGCACAAGGATAACGGCCAACACATCTCTCACACTACACTCTAAGACAAGGATGACAGCCACCACATCTCTCTCACTACACTCTAAGACAAGGATGACAGCCACCACATCTCTCACACAACACTATAGGACAAGGATGACAGCCAACACATCTCTCACACCAGACTCTAGGACAAGGATGACAGGCAACACATCTCTCTCACTACACTCTAAGACAAGGATGACAGCCACCACATCTCTCACAAAACACTATAGGACAAGGATGACAGCCAACACATCTCTCACACCAGACTCTAGGACAAGGATGACAGGCAACACATCTCTCTCACTACACTCTAAGACAAGGATGACGGCCACCACATCTCTCTCACAACACTATAGGACAAGGATGACAGCCACCATATCTCTCACACCACACTCTAGGACATGGATGACAGCCACCACATCTCTGTAACAACACACAAGGACAAGGATGACAGCCAACACATCTCTCTCTCTCTCACAACACTATAGGACAAGGATGACGGCCACCACATCTCTCACACAACACTATAGGACAAGGATGACAGCCACCACATCTCTCACACAACACTATAGGACAAGGATGACAGCCACCACATCTCTCTCACAACACTCTAGGACAAGGATGACAGCCACCAAATCTCTCTCAAACTATAGGACAAGGATGACAGCCACCACATCTCTCTCACAACACTATAGGACAAGGATGACTGCCACCACATCTCTCTCACAACACTCTAGGACTAGGATGACAGCAACCACATCTCAATCTCAACATTATAGGACAAGGATGACAGCCACCACATATCTCTCGCAACACTCTAGGACAAGGATGACAGCCACCATATCTCTCACACAACACTCCAGGACAAGGATCACAATCACCACATCTGACACAACACTATAGGACAAGGATGACAGCCACCACATCTCTCTCACAACACTCTAGGACAAGGATGACAGCCACCACATCTCTCTCTCAACACTATAGGACAAGGATGACAGCCACCACATCGCTCACACAACACTATAGGACAAGGATGACAGCCACCTCATCTCGCACACAACACTATAGGACAAGGATGACAGCCACCACATGTCTCTCTCAACATTATAGGACAAGGATGACAGCCACCACATCTCTCTCACAACACTCTAGGACAAGGATGACAGCCACCACATCTCTCTCTCAACACTATAGGACAAGGATGACAGCCACCACATCGCTCACACAACACTATAGGACAAGGATGACAGCCACCTCATCTCGCACACAACACTATAGGACAAGGATGACAGCCACCACATGTCTCTCTCAACACTATAGGACAAGGATGACAGCCACCACATGTCTCTCTCAACACTATAGGACAAGGATGACAGCCACCACATCTCTCTCACAACACTCCAGGACAGGGATGACGGCCACCACATCTCTCACACAACACTCTAGGACATGGATGACAGCCAGCACATCTCTCTCACAACAGTCTAGGACAAGGATGACGGCCACCACAACTCTCTCTCAACACTATAGGACAAGGATGACAGCCACCACATCTCTGTCACAACACTCTAGGAGAAGGGTGACAGCCACCACATCTTTCTCTCTCTATCACAACACTATATGACAAGGATGACAGCCACCACATCTCTCTCACAACACTATAGGACAAGGATGACAGACACCACATCTCTCACACAATACTCTAGGACAAGGATGACAGCCACCCCATCACTCACACAACACTCTAGGACAAGGGTGACAGCCACCACATCTCTCTCTGTCACTACACTCTAGGATAAGGATGACAGCCACCACATATCTCTAACAACACTCTAGGACAAGGATGACTACCACCATATCTCTCACACAACACTCCAGGACAAGGATCACAACCACCACATCTGACACAACACTATAGGACAAGGATGACAGCCACCACATCTCTCTCACAACACTCTAGGACAAGGATGACAGCCACCACATCTCTCTCTCAACACTATAGGACAAGGATGACAGCCACCACATCTCTCACACAACACTCCAGTACAAGGATGACAGCCACCACAACTCTCTCTCTCTCACAACACTCTAGGACAACGATGACAGCCACCACATCTCTCTCTCTCACAACATTATAGGACAAGGAAGACAGCCACCACATCACTCTCTCAACACTATAGGACAAGGATGACAGCCACCACATCTCTCTCTCTCACAACACTCTAAGACAACGATGACAGCCACCACATCTCTCTCTCTCACAACATTATAGGACAAGGATGACAGCCACCACATCTCTCTCTCAACACTATAGGACAACGATGACAGCCACCACATCTCTCTCTCTCACAACATTATAGGACAAGGATGACAGCCATCACATCTCTCTCTCAACACTATAGGAGAAGGATGACAGCCACCACATCTCTCTCTCTCACAACACTATAGGACAGGGACAACAGCCACCACATCTCTCTCTCTCACAACTCTATAGGACAAGCATGACAGCCACCACATATCTCTCACAACACTCTAGGACAAGGATAACAGCCACCACATCTCTCTCACACAACACTATAGGGCAAGGATGACAGCCACCACATCTCTCTCACTACACTCTAAGACAAGGATGACGGCCACCACATCTCTCTCACAACACTAAAGGACAAGGATGACAGCCACCATATCTCTCACACCACAATCTAGGACATGGATGACAGCCACCACATCTCTGTAACAACACACTAGGACAAGGATGACAGCCAACACATCTCTCTCTCTCTCACAACACTATAGGACAAGGATGACGGCCACCACATCTCTCACACAACACTATAGGACAAGGATGACAGCCACCACATCTCTCACACAACACTATAGGACAAGGATGACAGCCACCACATCTCTCTCACAACACTCTAGGACAAGGATGACAGGCACCAAATCTCTCTCAAACACTATAGGACAAGGATGACAGCCAACACATCTCTCTCACAACACTATAGGACAAGGATGACTGCCACCACATCTCTCTCACAACACTCTAGGACAAGGATGACAGCAACCACATCTCAATCTCAACATTATAGGACAAGGATGACAGCCACCACATATCTCTCGCAACACTCTAGGACAAGGATGACAGCCACCATATCTCTCACACAACACTTCAGGACAAGGATCACAACCACCACATCTGACACAACACTATAGGACAAGGATGACAGCCACCACATCTCTCTCACAACACTCTAGGACAAGGATGACAGCCACCACATCTCTCTCTCAACACTATAGGACAAGGATGACAGCCACCACATCGCTCACACAACACTATAGGACAAGGATGACAGCCACCTCATCTCGCAGACAACACTATAGGACAAGGATGACAGCCACCACATGTCTCTCTCAACATTATAGGACAAGGATGACAGCCACCACATCTCTCACACAACACTCTAGGACAAGGATGACAGCCACCACATCTCTCTCACAACACTCTAGGACAAGGATGACAGCCACCACATCTCTCACACAACACTCCAGTACAAGGATGACAGCCACCACATCTCTCTCTCTCACAACATTATAGGACAAGGATGACAGCCACCACATCACTCTCTCAACACTATAGGACAAGGATGACAGCCACCACATCTCTCTCTCTCACAACACTCTAAGACAACGATGACAGCCACCACATCTCTGTCTCTCACAACATTATAGGACAAGGATGACAGCCACCACATCTCTCTCTCAACACTATATGACAACGATGACAGCCACCACATCTCTCTCTCTCACAACATTATAGGACAAGGATGACAGCCACCACATCTCTCTCTCAACACTATAGGACAAGGATGACAGCCACCACATCTCTCTCTCTCACAACACTATAGGACAGGGACAACAGCCGCCACATCTCTCTCTCTCACAACTCTATAGGACAAGCATGACAGCCACCACATATCTCTCACAACACTCTAGGACAAGGATAACAGCCACCACATCTCTCTCACACAACACTATAGGGCAAGGATGACAGCCACCACATCTCTCTCTCAACACTATAGGACAAGGACGACAGCCACCACATCTCTCTCTCTCACAACACTATGGGACAAGGATGACAGCCACCACATCTCTCTCACAACACTCTAGGACAAGGATAAAGCCACCACATCTCTCACAAAACACTATAGGACAAGGATGACAGCCACCACATATCTCTCACAACACTATAGGACAAGGAGGACCGCCACCACATCTCTCTCACAACACTCTAGGACAAGGATGACAGCAACCACATCTCTGTCACAACACTATAGGACAAGGATGACAGCCACCACATATCTCTCACAACACTATAGGACAAGGATGACAGCCACCACATCTCTCACACCACATTCTAGGACAAGGATGACAGCCACCACATCTCTCTCACAACACTCTAGGACAAGGATGACGGCCACCACATCTCTCACACAACACTATAGGACAAGGATGACAGCCACCACATCTCTCACACCACACTCTAGGACAAGGATGACAGCCACCACATCTCTGACACAACACTCTAGGACAAGGATGACAGCCACCACATCTCTCTCACAACACTCTAGGACAAGGATGACAGCCACCACATATCTCTCTCAACACTATAGGACAAGGATGACAGCCACCACATCTCTCTCACAACACTCTAGGACAAGGATGACGGCCACCACATCTCTCTCACAACACTCTAGGACAAGGATGACGGCCACCACATCTCTCACACAACACTATAGGACAAGGATGACAGCCACCACATCTCTCACACCACACTCTAGGACAAGGATGACAGCCACCACATATCTCTCTCACAACACTATAGGACAAGGATGACAGCCACCACATCTCTCTCTCAACACTATAGGACAAGGATGACAGCCACCACATCTCTCTCACAACACTCTAGGACGATGACGGCCACCACATCTCTCTCACAACACTCTAGGACAAGGATGACAGCCACCACATCTCTCACACAACACTATAGGACAAGGATGACAGCCACAACATCTCTCTCACAACACTCTAGGACAAGGATGACAGCCACCACATATCTCTCTCACAACACTATAGGACAAGGATGACAGCCACCACATCTCTCTCACAACACTCTAGGACAAGGATGACAGCAACCACATCTCTGTCACAACACTCTAGGACAAGGATGACGGCAACCACATCTCTGTCACAACACTATAGGACAAGGATGACAGCCACCACATATCTCTCACAACACTCTAGGACAAGGATGACAGCCACCACATCTCTCTCACAACACTATAGGACAAGGATGACAGCCACCACATCTCTCACACAACACTATAGGACAAGGATGACAGCCACCACATCTCTCTCTCAACACTATAGGACAAGGATGACAGCCACCACATCTCTCACACCACATTCTAGGACAAGGATGACAGCCACCACATCTCTCTCACAACACTCTAGGACAAGGATGACGGCCACCACATCTCTCTCTCAACACTATAGGACAAGGATGACAGCCAACACATCTCTCTCTCAACACTATAGGACAAGGATGACAGCCACCACATTTCTCTCACAACACTCTAGGACAAGGATGACGGCCACCACATCTCTCTCAACACTATAGGACAAGGATGACAGCCACCACATCTCTCTCACAACACTCTAGGACAAGGATGACGGCCACCACATCTCTCACACAACACTATAGGACAAGGATGACAGCCACCACATCTCTCACACCACACTCTAGGACAAGGATGACAGCCACCACATCTCTCACACAACACTCTAGGACAAGGATGACAGTCACCACATCTCTCACACAACACTATAGAACAAGGATGACAGCCACCACAACTCTCTCACAACACTATAGGACAAGGAGGACCGCCACCACATCTCTCTCACAACACTCTAGGACAAGGATGACAGCAACCACATCTCTGTCACAACACTATAGGACAAGGATGACAGCCACCACATATCTCTCACAACACTCTAGGACAAGGATGACAGCCACCACATCTCTCTCACAACACTCTAGGACAAGGATGACGGCCACCACATCTCTCACACAACACTATAGGACAAGGATGACAGCCACCACATCTCTCACACCACACTCTAGGACAAGGATGACAGCCACCACATCTCTCTCACAACACTCTAGCACAAGGATAACGGCCAACACATCTCTCACACTACACTCTAAGACAAGGATGACAGCCACCACATCTCTCTCACTACACTCTAAGACAAGGATGACAGCCACCACATCTCACACAACACTATAGGACAAGGATGACAGCCAACACATCTCTCACACCAGACTCTAGGACAAGGATGACAGGCAACACATCTCTCTCACTACACTCTAAGACAAGGATGACAGCCACCACATCTCTCACAAAACACTATAGGACAAGGATGACAGCCAACACATCTCTCACACCAGACTCTAGGACAAGGATGACAGGCAACACATCTCTCTCACTACACTCTAAGACAAGGATGACGGCCACCACATCTCTCTCACAACACTATAGGACAAGGATGACAGCCACCATATCTCTCACACCACACTCTAGGACATGGATGACAGCCACCACATCTCTGTAACAACACACAAGGACAAGGATGACAGCCAACACATCTCTCTCTCTCTCACAACACTATAGGACAAGGATGACGGCCACCACATCTCTCACACAACACTATAGGACAAGGATGACAGCCACCACATCTCTCACACAACACTATAGGACAAGGATGACAGCCACCACATCTCTCTCACAACACTCTAGGACAAGGATGACAGCCACCAAATCTCTCTCAAACACTATAGGACAAGGATGACAGCCACCACATCTCTCTCACAACACTATAGGACAAGGATGACTGCCACCACATCTCTCTCACAACACTCTAGGACTAGGATGACAGCAACCACATCTCAATCTCAACATTATAGGACAAGGATGACAGCCACCACATATCTCTCGCAACACTCTAGGACAAGGATGACAGCCACCATATCTCTCACACAACACTCCAGGACAAGGATCACAATCACCACATCTGACACAACACTATAGGACAAGGATGACAGCCACCACATCTCTCTCACAACACTCTAGGACAAGGATGACAGCCACCACATCTCTCTCTCAACACTATAGGACAAGGATGACAGCCACCACATCGCTCACACAACACTATAGGACAAGGATGACAGCCACCTCATCTCGCACACAACACTATAGGACAAGGATGACAGCCACCACATGTCTCTCTCAACATTATAGGACAAGGATGACAGCCACCACATCTCTCTCACAACACTCTAGGACAAGGATGACAGCCACCACATCTCTCTCTCAACACTATAGGACAAGGATGACAGCCACCACATCGCTCACACAACACTATAGGACAAGGATGACAGCCACCTCATCTCGCACACAACACTATAGGACAAGGATGACAGCCACCACATGTCTCTCTCAACACTATAGGACAAGGATGACAGCCACCACATGTCTCTCTCAACACTATAGGACAAGGATGACAGCCACCACATCTCTCTCACAACACTCCAGGACAGGGATGACGGCCACCACATCTCTCACACAACACTCTAGGACATGGATGACAGCCAGCACATCTCTCTCACAACAGTCTAGGACAAGGATGACGGCCACCACAACTCTCTCTCAACACTATAGGACAAGGATGACAGCCACCACATCTCTGTCACAACACTCTAGGAGAAGGGTGACAGCCACCACATCTTTCTCTCTCTATCACAACACTATATGACAAGGATGACAGCCACCACATCTCTCTCACAACACTATAGGACAAGGATGACAGACACCACATCTCTCACACAACACTCTAGGACAAGGATGACAGCCACCCCATCACTCACACAACACTCTAGGACAAGGGTGACAGCCACCACATCTCTCTCTGTCACTACACTCTAGGACAAGGATGACAGCCACCACATATCTCTAACAACACTCTAGGACAAGGATGACTACCACCATATCTCTCACACAACACTCCAGGACAAGGATCACAACCACCACATCTGACACAACACTATAGGACAAGGATGACAGCCACCACATCTCTCTCACAACACTCTAGGACAAGGATGACAGCCACCACATCTCTCTCTCAACACTATAGGACAAGGATGACAGCCACCACATCGCTTACACAACACTATAGGACAAGGATGACAGCCACCTCATCTCGCAGACAACACTATAGGACAAGGATGACAGCCACCACATGTCTCTCTCAACATTATAGGACAAGGATGACAGCCAACACATCTCTCACACAACACTCTAGGACAAGGATGACAGCCACCACATCTCTCTCACAACACTCTAGGACAAGGATGACAGCCACCACATCTCTCACACAACACTCCAGTACAAGGATGACAGCCACCACAACTCTCTCTCTCTCACAACACTCTAGGACAACGATGACAGCCACCACATCTCTCTCTCTCACAACATTATAGGACAAGGAAGACAGCCACCACATCACTCTCTCAACACTATAGGACAAGGATGACAGCCACCACATCTCTCTCTCTCACAACACTCTAAGACAACGATGACAGCCACCACATCTCTCTCTCTCACAACATTATAGGACAAGGATGACAGCCACCACATCTCTCTCTCAACACTATAGGACAACGATGACAGCCACCACATCTCTCTCTCTCACAACATTATAGGACAAGGATGACAGCCATCACATCTCTCTCTCAACACTATAGGAGAAGGATGACAGCCACCACATCTCTCTCTCTCACAACACTATAGGACAGGGACAACAGCCACCACATCTCTCTCTCTCACAACTCTATAGGACAAGCATGACAGCCACCACATATCTCTCACAACACTCTAGGACAAGGATAACAGCCACCACATCTCTCTCACACAACACTATAGGGCAAGGATGACAGCCACCACATCTCTCTCACTACACTCTAAGACAAGGATGACGGCCACCACATCTCTCTCACAACACTAAAGGACAAGGATGACAGCCACCATATCTCTCACACCACAATCTAGGACATGGATGACAGCCACCACATCTCTGTAACAACACACTAGGACAAGGATGACAGCCAACACATCTCTCTCTCTCTCACAACACTATAGGACAAGGATGACGGCCACCACATCTCTCACACAACACTATAGGACAAGGATGACAGCCACCACATCTCTCACACAACACTATAGGACAAGGATGACAGCCACCACATCTCTCTCACAACACTCTAGGACAAGGATGACAGGCACCAAATCTCTCTCAAACACTATAGGACAAGGATGACAGCCAACACATCTCTCTCACAACACTATAGGACAAGGATGACTGCCACCACATCTCTCTCACAACACTCTAGGACAAGGATGACAGCAACCACATCTCAATCTCAACATTATAGGACAAGGATGACAGCCACCACATATCTCTCGCAACACTCTAGGACAAGGATGACAGCCACCATATCTCTCACACAACACTTCAGGACAAGGATCACAACCACCACATCTGACACAACACTATAGGACAAGGATGACAGCCACCACATCTCTCTCACAACACTCTAGGACAAGGATGACAGCCACCACATCTCTCTCTCAACACTATAGGACAAGGATGACAGCCACCACATCGCTCACACAACACTATAGGACAAGGATGACAGCCACCTCATCTCGCAGACAACACTATAGGACAAGGATGACAGCCACCACATGTCTCTCTCAACATTATAGGACAAGGATGACAGCCACCACATCTCTCACACAACACTCTAGGACAAGGATGACAGCCACCACATCTCTCTCACAACACTCTAGGACAAGGATGACAGCCACCACATCTCTCACACAATACTCCAGTACAAGGATGACAGCCACCACATCTCTCTCTCTCACAACATTATAGGACAAGGATGACAGCCACCACATCACTCTCTCAACACTATAGGACAAGGATGACAGCCACCACATCTCTCTCTCTCACAACACTCTAAGACAACGATGACAGCCACCACATCTCTGTCTCTCACAACATTATAGGACAAGGATGACAGCCACCACATCTCTCTCTCAACACTATATGACAACGATGACAGCCACCACATCTCTCTCTCTCACAACATTATAGGACAAGGATGACAGCCACCACATCTCTCTCTCAACACTATAGGACAAGGATGACAGCCACCACATCTCTCTCTCTCACAACACTATAGGACAGGGACAACAGCCCCCACATCTCTCTCTCTCACAACTCTATAGGACAAGCATGACAGCCACCACATATCTCTCACAACACTCTAGGACAAGGATAACAGCCACCACATCTCTCTCACACAACACTATAGGGCAAGGATGACAGCCACCACATCTCTCTCTCAACACTATAGGACAAGGACGACAGCCACCACATCTCTCTCTCTCACAACACTATGGGACAAGGATGACAGCCACCACATCTCTCTCACAACACTCTAGGACAAGGATAAAGCCACCACATCTCTCACAAAACACTATAGGACAAGGATGACAGCCACCACATATCTCTCACAACACTATAGGACAAGGAGGACCGCCACCACATCTCTCTCACAACACTCTAGGACAAGGATGACAGCAACCACATCTCTGTCACAACACTATAGGACAAGGATGACAGCCACCACATATCTCTCACAACACTATAGGACAAGGATGACAGCCACCACATCTCTCACACCACATTCTAGGACAAGGATGACAGCCACCACATCTCTCTCACAACACTCTAGGACAAGGATGACGGCCACCACATCTCTCACACAACACTATAGGACAAGGATGACAGCCACCACATCTCTCACACCACACTCTAGGACAAGGATGACAGCCACCACATCTCTGACACAACACTCTAGGACAAGGATGACAGCCACCACATCTCTCTCACAACACTCTAGGACAAGGATGACAGCCACCACATATCTCTCTCAACACTATAGGACAAGGATGACAGCCACCACATCTCTCTCACAACACTCTAGGACAAGGATGACGGCCACCACATCTCTCTCACAACACTCTAGGACAAGGATGACGGCCACCACATCTCTCACACAACACTATAGGACAAGGATGACAGCCACCACATCTCTCACACCACACTCTAGGACAAGGATGACAGCCACCAGATCTCTCACACAACACTATAGGACAAGGATGACAGCCACCACATCTCTCTCACAACACTCTAGGACAAGTATGACGGCCACCACATCTCTCACACCACACTCTAGGACAAGGATGACAGCCACCACATCTCTCTCACAACACTCTAGGACAAGGATGACGGCCACCACATCTCTCTCACAACACTCTAGGACAAGGATGACGGCCACCACATCTCTCACACAACACTATAGGACAAGGATGACAGCCACCACATCTCTCACACCACACTCTAGGACAAGGATGACAGCCACCACATCTCTCACACAACACTATAGGACAAGGATGACAGCCACCACATCTCTCTCACAACACTCTAGGACAAGGATGACGGCCACCACATCTCTCACACCACACTCTAGGACAAGGATGACAGCCACCACATCTCTCTCACAACACTCTAGGACAAGGATGACGGCCACCACATCTCTCTCACAACACTCTAGGACAAGGATGACGGCCACCACATCTCTCACACAACACTATAGGACAAGGATGACAGCCACCACATCTCTCACACCACACTCTAGGACAAGGATGACAGCCACCACATCTCTCACACAACACTATAGGACAAGGATGACAGCCACCACATCTCTCTCACAACACTCTAGGACAAGGATGACGGCCACCACATCTCTCACACAACACTATAGGACAAGGATGACAGCCACCACATCTCTCACACCACACTCTAGGACAAGGATGACAGCCACCACATCTCTGACACAACACTATAGGACAAGGATGACAGCCACCACATCTCTCACACCACACTCTAGGACAAGGATGACAGCCACCACATCTCTGACACAACACTATAGGACAAGGATGACAGCCACCACATCTCTCACACAACACTATAGGACAAGGATGACAGCCACCACATCTCTCACACAACACTATAGGACAAGGATGAGAGCCACCACATCTCTCTCTCAACACTATAGGACAAGGATGACAGCCACCACATCTCTCACACCACACTCTAGGACAAGGATGACATCCACCACATATCTCTCACAACACTATAGGACAAGGATGACAGCCACCACATCTCTCACACCACACTCTAGGACAAGGATGACAGCCACCACATCTCTCTCACAACACTCTAGCACAAGGATAACGGCCAACACATCTCTCACACCACACTCTAGGTCAAGGATGACAGCCACCACATCTCTCACACAACACTATAGGACAAGGATGACAGCCAACACAACTCTCACACCAGACTCTAGGACAAGGATGACAGGCAACACATCTCTCTCACTACACTCTAAGACAAGGATGACGGCCACCACATCTCTCTCACAACACTATAGGACAAGGATGACAGCTACCATATCTCTCACACCACACTTTAGGACATGGATGACAGCCACCACATCTCTGTAACAACACACTAGGACAAGGATGACAGCCAACACATCTCTCTCTCTCTCACAACACTATAGGACAAGGATGACAGCCAACACATCTCTCACACCAGACTCTAGGACAAGGATGACAGGCAACACATCTCTCTCACTACACTCTAAGACAAGGATGACGGCCACCACATCTCTCTCACAACACTATAGTACAAGGATGACAGCCACCACATCTCTCACACAACACTATAGGACAAGGATGACAGCCACCACATCTCTCTCACAACACTCTAGGACAAGGATGACAGCCACCAAATCTCTCTCAAACACTATAGGACAAGGATGACAGCCACCATCTCTCTCACAACACAAGGATGACAGCAACCACATCTCAATCTCAACATTATAGGACAAGGATGACAGCCACCACATATCTCTCGCAACACTCTAGGACAAGGATGACAGCCACCATATCTCTCACACAACACTCCAGGACAAGGATCACAACCACCACATCTGACGGCCACCACATCTCTCACACAACACTATAGGACAAGAATGACAGCCACCACATCTCTCTCTCTCAACACTATAGGACAAGGATGACAGCCACCACATCTCTCTCACAACACTCTAGGACAAGGATGACGGCCACCACATCTCTCTCTCAACACTATAGGACAAGGATGACAGCCACCATATCTCTCTCTCTCACAACACTCTAGGACAAGGATGACAGCCACCACATCTCTCACACAACACTATAGGACAAGGAAGACAGCCACCACATCTCTCTCTCAACACTCTAGGACAAGGATGACAGCCACTATATCTCTCTCTCAACACAATAGGACGAGGATGACAGCCACCACATCTCTCACAACACTCTAGGACAAGGATAACGGCCACCACATCTCTCACACAACACTATAGGACAAGGATGACAGCCACCACATTTCTCTCTCAACACTATAGGACAAGGATGACAGCCACCACATCTCTCACACCACACTCTAGGACAAGGATGACAGCCACCACATCTCTCTCTCAACACTATAGGACAAGGATGACAGCCACAACATCTCTCACACCACACTCTAGGACAAGGATGACAGCCACCACATCTCTCTCTCAACACTATAGGACAAGGATGACAGCCACAACATCTCTCACACAACACTCTAGGACAAGGATGACGGCCACCACATCTCTCACACAACACTCTAGGACAAGGATGACAGCCACCACATCTCTCTCTCAACACTATAGGACAAGGATGACAGCCACAACATCTATCTCACAACACTCTAGGACTAGGATGACGGCCACCACATCTCTCTCTCAACACTATAGGACAAGGATGACAGCCACCACATCTCTCTCACAACACTCTAGGACAAGGATGACGGCCACCACTCTCTCACAGCACACTCTAGGACAAGGATGACAGCCACCACATCTCTCACACAACACTCTAGGACAAGGATGACAGCCACCACATCTCTCACACAACACTATAGGACAAGCATTACAGCCACCACATCTCTCTCTCAACACTATAGGACAAGGATGACAGCCACCACATCTCTCTCACAACACTCTAGGACAAGGATGACGGCCACCACATCTCTCACACAACACTATAGGACAAGGATGACAGCCACCACATCTCTCTCTCAACACTATAGGACAAGGATGACAGCCACCACATCTCTCACACAACACTATAGGACAAGGATGACAGCCACCACATCTCTCACACCACACTCTGGGACAAGGATGACGGCCACCACATCTCTCACACAACACTCTAGGACAAGGATGACAGCCACCACATCTCTCTCTCAACACTATAGGACAAGGATGACAGCCACAACATCTCTCTCACAACACTCTAGGACAAGGATGACGGCCACCACATCTCTCTCTCAACACTATAGGACAAGGATGACAGCCACCACATCTCTCTCACAACACTCTAGGACAAGGATGACGGCCACCACCTCTCTCACACAACACTCTAGGACAAGGATGACAGCCACCACATCTCTCACACAACACTCTAGGACAAGGATGACAGCCACCACGTCTCTCACACAACACTATAGGACAAGCATTACAGCCACCACATCTCTCTCTCAACACTATAGGACAAGGATGACAGCCACCACATCTCTCACACAACACTCTAGGACAAGGATGACGGCCACCACATCTCTGTCACAACACTATAGGACAAGGATGACAGCCACCACATCTCTCACACCAACACTCTAGGACATGGATGACAGCCACCACATCTCTGTAACAACACTCTAGGACAAGGGTGACAGCCACCACATCTCTCTCTCTCTCACAACACTCTAGGACAAGGATGACAGCCACCACATCTCTCTCACAACACTCTAGGACAAGGATGACGGCCACCACATCTCTCTCACAACACTCTAGGACAAGGATGACAGCCACCACATCTCTCACACAACACTATAGGACAAGGATGACAGCCACCACATCTCTCTCACAACACTCTAGGACAAGGATGACAGCCACCACATCTCTCTCACAACATTATAGGACAAGGATGACAGCCACCACATCTCTCTCACAACACTCTAGGACAGGGATGACAGCAACCACATCTCTGTCACAACACTATAGGACAAGGATGACAGCCACCACATATCTCTCACAACACTCTAGGACAAGGATGACAGCCACCACATCTCTCTCACAACACATATAGGACAAGGATGACAGCCACCACATCTCTCTCTCTCACAACACTCTAGGACAAGGATGACAGCCACCACATCTCTCACACAACACTATAGGACAAGGATGACAGCCACCACATCTCTCACACCACACTCTAGGACAAGGATGACAGCCACCACATCTCTCTCAGAACACTCTAGGACAAGGATGACAGCCACCACATCTCTCTCACAACACTATAGGACAAGGATGACAGCCACCACATCTCTCTCACAACACTCTAGGACAGGGATGACAGCAACCAAATCTCTGTCACAACACTATAGGACAAGGATGACAGCCACCACATATCTCTCACAACACTATAGGACAAGCATTACAGCCACCACATCTCTCTCTCAACACTATAGGACAAGGATGACAGCCACCACATCTCTCTCAAAACACTCTAGGACAAGGATGACGGCCACCACATCTCTCACACAACACTATAGGACAAGGATGACAGCCACCACATCTCTCTCTCAACACTATAGGACAAGGATGACAGCCACCACATCTCTCACACAACACTATAGGACAAGGATGACAGCCACCACATCTCTCACACCACACTCTGGGACAAGGATGACGGCCACCACATCTCTCACACAACACTCTAGGACAAGGATGACAGCCACCACATCTCTCTCTCAACACTATAGGACAAGGATGACAGCCACAACATCTCTCTCACAACACTCTAGGACAAGGATGACGGCCACCACATCTCTCTCTCAACACTATAGGACAAGGATGACAGCCACCACATCTCTCTCACAACACTCTAGGACAAGGATGACGGCCACCACCTCTCTCACACAACACTCTAGGACAAGGATGACAGCCACCACATCTCTCACACAACACTCTAGGACAAGGATGACAGCCACCACGTCTCTCACACAACACTATAGGACAAGCATTACAGCCACCACATCTCTCTCTCAACACTATAGGACAAGGATGACAGCCACCACATCTCTCACACAACACTCTAGGACAAGGATGACGGCCACCACATCTCTGTCACAACACTATAGGACAAGGATGACAGCCACCACATCTCTCACACCAACACTCTAGGACATGGATGACAGCCACCACATCTCTGTAACAACACTCTAGGACAAGGGTGACAGCCACCACATCTCTCTCTCTCTCACAACACTCTAGGACAAGGATGACAGCCACCACATCTCTCTCACAACACTCTAGGACAAGGATGACGGCCACCACATCTCTCTCACAACACTCTAGGACAAGGATGACAGCCACCACATCTCTCACACAACACTATAGGACAAGGATGACAGCCACCACATCTCTCTCACAACACTCTAGGACAAGGATGACAGCCACCACATCTCTCTCACAACACTATAGGACAAGGATGACAGCCACCACATCTCTCTCACAACACTCTAGGACAGGGATGACAGCAACCACATCTCTGTCACAACACTATAGGACAAGGATGACAGCCACCACATATCTCTCACAACACTCTAGGACAAGGATGACAGCCACCACATCTCTCTCACAACACATATAGGACAAGGATGACAGCCACCACATCTCTCTCTCTCACAACACTCTAGGACAAGGATGACAGCCACCACATCTCTCACACAACACTATAGGACAAGGATGACAGCCACCACATCTCTCACACCACACTCTAGGACAAGGATGACAGCCACCACATCTCTCTCACAACACTCTAGGACAAGGATGACGGCCACCACATCTCTCACACACACTATAGGACAAGGATGACAGCCACCACATCTCTCTCTCAACACTATAGGACAAGGATGACAGCCACCACATCTCTCACACAACACTATAGGACAAGGATGACAGCCACCACATCTCTCACACAACACTATAGGACAAGGATGACAGCCACCACATCTCTCTCACAACATTCTAGGACAAGGATGACGGCCACCACATCTCTCACACAACAATCTAGGACAAGGATGACAGCCACCACATCTCTCTCTCAACACTATAGGACAAGGATGACAGCCACAACATCTCTCTGACAACACTCTAGAACAAGGATGACGGCCACCACATCTCTCTTTCAACACTATAGGACAAGGATAACAGCCACCACATCTCTCTCACAAAACTCTAGGACAAGGATGACAGCCACCACATCTCTCACACAACACTATAGGACAAGGATGACAGCCACCACATCTCTCACACCACACTCTAGGACAAGGATGACAGCCACCACATCTCTCTCACAACACTCTAGGACAAGGATGACGGCCACCACATCTCTCTCACAACACTCTAGGACAAGGATGACAGCCACCACATCTCTCTCACAACACTCTAGGACAAGGATGACCGCCACCACATCTCTCTCACAACACTCTAGGACAAGGATGACAGCAACCACATCTCTGTCACAACACTATAGGACAAGGATGACAGCCACCACATATCTCTCACAACACTCTAGGACAAGGATGACAGCCACCACATCTCTCTCACAACACTATAGGACAAGGATGACAGCAACCACATCTCTCTCACAAAACTCTAGGACAAGGATGACAGCCACCACATCTCTCTCACAACACTCTAGGACAAGGATGACAGCCACCACATCTCTCACACCACACTCTAGGACAAGGATGACGGCCCCCACATCTCTCTCACAACACTCTAGGACAAGGATGACAGCCACCACATCTCTCACAAAACACTCCAGGACAAGGATGACGGCCACCACATCTCTCTATCTCTCACAACACTCTAGGACAACGATGACAGCCACCACATCTCTCTCTCTCACAACATTATAGGACAAGGATGACAGCCACCACATCTCTCTCTCAACACTATAGGACAAGGATGACAGCCACCACATCTCTCTCTCTCACAACACTCTAGGACAACGAAGACAGCCACCACATCTCTCTCTCTCACAACATTATAGGACAAGGATGACAGCCACCACATCTCTCTCTCAACACTATAGACAACGATGACAGCCACCACATCTCTCTCTCTCACAACATTATAGGACAAGGATGACAGCCACCACATCTCTCTCTCTCACAACACTATAGGACAAGGATGACAGCCACCACATCTCTCTCTCACAACACTATAGGACATGGACAACAGCCACCACATCTCTCTCACACAACACTATAGGAGAAGGACGACAGCCAGCACATCTCTCTCTCTCACAACACTATAGGACAAGGATGACAGCCACCACATCTCTTACACCACACTCTAGGACAAGGATGACAGCCACCACATCTCTCTCACAACACTCTAGGACAAGGATGACGGCCACCACATCTCTCACACAACACTATAGTACAAGGATGACAGCCACCACATCTCTCTCACAACACTATAGGACAAGGATGACAGCCCCCACATCTCTCTCACAACACTCTAGGACAAGGATGACAGCCACCACATCTCTCACACAACACTATAGGACAAGGATGACAGCCACCACATCTCTCACACCACACTCTAGGACAAGGATGACAGCCACCACATCTCTCACACAACACTATAGGACAAGGATGACAGCCACCACATCTCTCTCACAACATTCTAGGACAAGGATGACAGTCACTACATCTCTCTCTCAACACAATAGGACGAGGATGACAGCCACCACATCTCTCACAACACTATAGGACAAGGATGACGGCCACCACATCTCTCACACAACACTCTAGGACAAGGATGACAGCCACCACATCTCTCTCACAATACATATAGGACAAGGATGACAGCCACCACATCTCTCTCTCTCACAACACTCTAGGACAAGGATGACAGCCACCACATCTCTCACACAACACTATAGGACAAGGATGACAGCCACCACATCTTTCACACCACACTCTAGGACAAGGATGACAGCCACCACATCTCTCTCACAACACTCTAGGACAAGGATGACGGCCACCACATCTCTCATACACACTATAGGACAAGGATGACAGCCACCACATCTCTCTCTCAACACTATAGGACAAGGATGACAGCCACCACATCTCTCACACAACACTATAGGACAAGGATGACAGCCACCACATCTCTCACACAACACTATAGGACAAGGATGACAGCCACCACATCTCTCTCACAACACTCTAGGACAAGGATGACGGCCACCACATCTCTCACACAACAATCTAGGACAAGGATGACAGCCACCACATCTCTCTCAACACTATAGGACAAGGATGACAGCCACAACATCTCTCTGACAACACTCTAGAACAAGGATGACGGCCACCACATCTCTCTTTCAACACTATAGGACAAGGATAACAGCCACCACATCTCTCTCACAAAACTCTAGGACAAGGATGACAGCCACCACATCTCTCACACAACACTATAGGACAAGGATGACAGCCACCACATCTCTCACACCACACTCTAGGACAAGGATGACAGCCACCACATCTCTCTCACAACACTCTAGGACAAGGATGACGGCCACCACATCTCTCTCACAACACTCTAGGACAAGGATGACAGCCACCACATCTCTCTCACAACACTCTAGGACAAGGATGACCGCCACCACATCTCTCTCACAACACTCTAGGACAAGGATGACAGCAACCACATCTCTGTCACAACACTATAGGACAAGGATGACAGCCACCACATATCTCTCACAACACTCTAGGACAAGGATGACAGCCACCACATCTCTCTCACAACACTATAGGACAAGGATGACAGCAACCACATCTCTCTCACAAAACTCTAGGACAAGGATGACGGCCACCACATCTCTCTCACAACACTCTAGGACAAGGATGACAGCCACCACATCTCTCACACCACACTCTAGGACAAGGATGACGGCCCCCACATCTCTCTCACAACACTCTAGGACAAGGATGACAGCCACCACATCTCTCACAAAACACTCCAGGACAAGGATGACGGCCACCACATCTCTCTATCTCTCACAACACTCTAGGACAACGATGACAGCCACCACATCTCTCTCTCTCACAACATTATAGGACAAGGATGACAGCCACCACATCTCTCTCTCAACACTATAGGACAAGGATGACAGCCACCACATCTCTCTCTCTCACAACACTCTAGGAAAACGAAGACAGCCACCACATCTCTCTCTCTCACAACATTATAGGACAAGGATGACAGCCACCACATCTCTCTCTCAACACTATAGACAACGATGACAGCCACCACATCTCTCTCTCTCACAACATTATAGGACAAGGATGACAGCCACCACATCTCTCTCTCTCACAACACTATAGGACAAGGATGACAGCCACCACATCTCTCTCTCTCACAACACTATAGGACATGGACAACAGCCACCATATCTCTCTCACACAACACTATAGGAGAAGGACGACAGCCAGCACATCTCTCTCTCTCACAACACTATAGGACAAGGATGACAGCCACCACATCTCTCACACCACACTCTAGGACAAGGATGACAGCCACCACATCCCTCTCACAACACTCTAGGACAAGGATGACGGCCACCACATCTCTCACACAACACTATAGTACAAGGATGACAGCCACCACATCTCTCTCACAACACTATAGGACAAGGATGACAGCCACCACATCTCTCTCACAACACTCTAGGACAAGGATGACAGCCACCACATCTCTCACACAACACTATAGGACAAGGATGACAGCCACCACATCTCTCACACCACACTCTAGGACAAGGATGACAGCCACCACATCTCTCACACAACACTATAGGACAAGGATGACAGCCACCACATCTCTCTCTCAACACTCTAGGACAAGGATGACAGTCACTACATCTCTCTCTCAACACAATAGGACGAGGATGACAGCCACCACATCTCTCACAACACTATAGGACAAGGATGACAGCCACCACATCTCTCACACCAAACTCTAGGACAAGGATGACAGCCACCACATCTCTCTCACAACACTCTAGGAAAAGGATGACGGCCACCACATCTCTCTCACAACACTCTAGGACAAGGATGACAGCCACCACATCTCTCTCACAACACTCTAGGACAAGGATGACAGCCACCACATCTCTCTCACAACACTCTAGGACAAGGATGACAGCCACCACATCTATCACACAACACTATAGGACAAGGATGACAGCCACCACATCTCTCACACCACACTCTGGGACAAGGATGACGGCCACCACATCTCTCACACAACACTCTAGGACAAGGATGACAGCCACCTCATCTCGCACACAACACTATAGGACAAGCATGACAGCCACCACATCTCTCTCTCTCACAACACTATAGGACATGGACAACAGCCACCACATCTCTCTCACACAACACTATAGGTCAAGGATGACAGCCACCACATCTCTCTCTCTCACAACACTATAGGAGAAGGACGACAGCCAGCACATCTCTCTCTCTCACAACACTATAGGACAAGGATGACAGCCACCACATCTCTCTCACAACACTCTAGGACAAGGATAATAGCCACCACATCTCTCTCACACAACACTATAGGACAAGGATGACAGCCCACACATCTCTCTCACAACACTCTATGACAAGGATAATAGCCACCACATCTCTCTCTCTCACAACACTCTAGGACAAGGATGACAGCCCACACATCTCTGTCACACCACTCTAGTACAAGGATGACAGCCACCACATCTCTCACACAACATTATAGGACATGGATGACAGACACCACTTCTCTCTCTCACAACACTCTAGTACAAGGATGACAGCCACCACATCTCTCACACAACACTATAGGACAAGGATAACAGCCACTACATCTCTCTCTATCACAACACTATAGGACAAGGATAACAGCCACTACATCTCTCTCTCTCACTACACTATAGGACAAGGATGACAGCCACCACATCTCTCTCTCTCACAACAGTCTAGGACAAGGATGACAGCCACCACATCTCTCTCTCTCTCACAACACAATAGGACAAGGAAGACAGCCCCCACATCTGTCACAACACTCTAGGACAAGGATGACAGCCACCACATATCTCTCACAACACTAGGACAAGGATGACAGCCACCACATCCCTCTCACAACACTATAGGACAAGGATGACAGCCACCACATCTCTCTCAGGACACTATAGGACAAGGATGACAGCCACCACATCTCTCTCACAACACTCTAGGACAAGGATGACAGCCACCACATCTCTCTCACAACACTCTAGGACAAGGATGACAGCCACCACATCCCTGTCACAACACTATATGACAAGGATGACAGCCACCACATCTCTCTCAGAACACTCTAGGACAAGGATGACAGCCACCACATCTCTCTCACAACACTCTAGGACAAGGATGACAGCCACCACATCTCTGTCACAACACTATAGGACAAGGATGACAGCCACCACATCTCTCGCTCACAACACTCTAGGACAAGGATGACAGCCACCACATCTCTCTCAGAACACTCTAGGACAAGGATGACAGCCACCACATCTCTGTCACAACACTATAGGACAAGGATGACAGCCACCACATCTCTCGCTCACAACACTATATGACAAGGATGACAGCCACCACATCTCTCTCAGAACACTCTAGGACAAGGATGACAGCCACCACATCTCTCTCACAACACTCTAGGACAAGGATGACAGCCACCACATCTCTGTCACAACACTCTAGGACAAGGATGACAGCCACCACATCTCTCTCACAACACTCTAGGACAAGGATGACAGCCACCACATCTCTCTCACAACACTCTAGGACAAGGATGACAGCCACCACATCTCTGTCACAACACTATAGGACAAGGATGACAGCCACCACATCTCTCGCTCACAACACTCTAGGACAAGGATGACAGCCACCACATCTCTCACACAACACTCTAGGACAAGGATGACAGCCACCACATCTCTCTCTCACAACACTATAGGACAAGGATGACAGCCACCAGATCTCTCTCACAACACTCTAGGACAAGGATGACAGCCACCACATCCCTGTCACAACACTATAGGACAAGGATGACAGCCACCACATCTCTCTCACAACACTATAGGACAAGGATGACAGCCACCACATCCCTGTCACAACACTCTAGAACAAGGATGACAGCCACCACATCCCTGTCACAACACTCTAGGACAAGGATGACAGCCACCAGATCTCTCTCACAACACTCTAGGACAAGGATGACAGCCACCACATCTCTCTCACAACACTCTAGGACAAGGATGACAGCCACCACATCTCTGTCACAACACTATAGGACAAGGATGACAGCCACCACATCTCTCTCAGAACACTCTAGGACAAGGATGACAGCCACCACATCTCTCTCACAACACTCTAGGACAAGGATGACAGCCACCACATCTCTCTCACAACACTCTAGGACAAGGATGACAGCCACCACATCTCTGTCACAACACTATAGGACAAGGATGACAGCCACCACATCTCTCGCTCCCAACACTCTAGGACAAGGATGACAGCCACCACATCTCTCACACAACACTCTAGGACAAGGATGACAGCCACCACATCTCTCTCTCACAACACTATAGGACAAGGATGACAGCCACCAGATCTCTCTCACAACACTCTAGGACAAGGATGACAGCCACCACATCCCTGTCACAACACTATAGGACAAGGATGACAGCCACCACATCCCTGTCACAACACTCTAGAACAAGGATGACAGCCACCACATCTCTGTCACAACACTATAGGACAAGGATGACAGCCACCACATCTCTGTCACAACACTATAGGACAACGATTACAGCCACCACATCTCTCACACAACACTCTAGGACAAGGATGACAGCCACCACATCTCTCTCTCTGTCACAACACTCTAGGACAAGGATGACAACCACCACATCTCTCACACAACACTCTAGGACAAGGATGACAGCCACCACATCTCTCACACAACACTATAGGACAAGGATGACAGCCACCACATCTCTCACACAACACTATAAGACAAGGATGACAGCCACCACATCTCTCTCACAACACTCTAGGGCAAGGATGACAGCCACTACATCTCTCTCTCTCACAACACTCTAGGACAAGGATGACGGCCACCACATCTCTCTTCGTAACAGCAGATTTGAGAGCAGTATTTCATTTTGGGTCCTTCATGAGCTTTGTAGAAACTTCTCCTCATTGAAGTGTGTTGGGAAAAAGAAGATTTTGAAAAGTTGATAGAGATCTTTAGGATAAGAGACCAAAAGAGCTGGTTAGAATTTATGAGGTGAGCACTGGCTGTCTATATGATGCATGAAGCTTCTTCTTCTTCTTCTTCTTCTCCTTCTCCTTCTCCTTCTTCTTCTTCTCCTTCTCCTACTTCTTCTTCTTCTTCTTCACCCACTTATTCCTGAGAAAGTCCTCAAACCCTCCTTTCAGCAGCTTAAACAATGATGTCTTACAGAAACTTTTCAAAATGTAGGGACTTATGGGGTTATTTTTTTAATGTTTTTAAAAAACTTAATAAATCTGTCACTTTCTTTCACTCTGCAGCTCTCATTACTGATATACTTTCCAACAGCAACTGGATATAAACAAGCTTTTTACTCCTTGACATATCATTTTTTTCTACTTTTGGCACAAGGCCATGAAATACCCAGTACATTACTGGTACTTTATTTTATCAACCCTGTAAGGATGAAAGGTAAAGTTAAACTCGGCAGGATTTGAACTCAGAATGGAAAGGGTCGTAACTCTATGCGTCAAAGCATGGCGTCTGACGCTCTACTGATACTGCCAATCCACCGCACCTTGACATATACAGACAAACAATATGTAATGATTTATTTTAAAATTACATCTAAGCCTTTGAAATGACTGAATATGGGAATGAAGAGGCTGGAAACTGTTTACTCTGGCTTCGTACTTAAATATCAGTTACTCAAAATAATATCAATTAGGATAATGTCATAGATTTTATATTCCCTACCTCCATCTCTCTCGCTCTCCCACCTCTCACTGCTATAAGAAAATTGAGGACCACTTAATGGCTGCCCTATGACGCCAACAGACAGAATAGAGAAGACGTTTCTTTGGAGGTTGGTGAGGGAGATGTGTTGGAAGAGCCCATTTCAGCTCACACCTGCGGGTAGCTAACTCCATGCCGATGGTGGTGAGTAGGGATTTGGTCCTTCCTAGGCCTAAAGACACCAGAAGTCTCCACTGCTATGGGCTCATCTATTAAAATCAACTTTTGAAATTCAGTTCAGAATATGAAATAATAATAATAATAATAATGAAATTATTGTGTACAGTGCTCAGGTGCACTACAACTCATCAAAGGTGCATGTATGGTACATAGAATAATGTACAAATGTCAGGAAAATTAACAGTGTACGAGTCATGATATACATGTGTGTGTTGTATGTAGGGGAGACATCAGGTTTAGGGTTTAGCGTTGCCGAATCTCAGGAAGCATGGTGGTTTTAAAGGATGCAGTGTCCCAGCAGCTAACAACTGATGCAGGTAGCTTGTACCATGCTTCAACAATTCTGAGTGTGAAAAAATGTTTCCGAAAGTCATGGGAGCTGTGCTGTTTTCTGACTTTATTGGCATGCCCACATGTGTTAGACACATGGATCAAGGTTTTCCAATACAAAATACCTCCAGTTACTAATTGATGTTAAGCAGCCTACTTATATTAATTATAATGATAAGGATATTTCTAATATTTGATTTAATTAAATAAGTTAATTCATGAAAGAATCTGAGCTCAAGATATAATGTTTCTATCAATCAAATATAAGAACGCTGTTTTAGTTGTAAATTCAATATTTTCTTTCACATGTGTTTTCTTTTTAATTTAATTTTATTTTCTCCATTTCCTGTGAAACACTGATAATTATATTTCTCTTCAACACTTAAAATACATTATTCTTGAAAAGCTAATTTTTCCAAAGTATTTTCTTGACATTATTCTAAACAGGTTATAACTACATCCACCTTTAATTAAAATCATTCATAACCCTATAGAAAAAAAGTATTTAATGATTTCTTCTTAACTAATCTCAAACCCCATTTACTCTCTTAGTGGGAAAAAATATAACTAAAAATTTGTTCCTTTGATTTTTGTAAATTTTTTTCTCAATTTCCTCTTTATTTCTCCCATTTTCTTTAACGTTTCTACTTTCAATTCCTTTTCTTTAATCTTTTTTATTTTGATGTTAACTGTTGTATTTAAATACCATTACACTGCATTATCTTTAATACAGAAACAATTGTCTCTTATAAAAAATATTACCATTTAAGGTCGCATAGTTTTCTTTAGGATTATTTGTTTTCTAACATTTTAAGTGAGTAAATAATATTGTGTGATAGTAATTATTTTAATTTTTTAATTTTCTCTTGTAACAATTTGTTTTAGGATCTGATGTAAACAGTAAAGGTCCCTTAGCTTCCTATGTAGTTAGTTACAGAGGCATTATCTTGAGACACAGCCTGCTATTGGCATTTTAATCCTGGCAGAGCCCATTGCTCTCCAGGTTAGTCAATTTCTGAGAGAGAGAGAGAGAGAGGACAGACCCCAGTTGTGGACTGGTATTTTATAAACATTTAAAGAGTGAAAGGCAAAGTTGATTTTGGTGGGATTTGAACTTAGTGGGCCGTGAGCCAGGATGTACAGGGTGGGCCTTAAGTCATGCACCAAAGCATTTAACCCTTTAGCATTTACATTACTCTATATATACTATTGTATTTTTGTGGTAAAGGCTTTTTCTCACATGATTATCTCACGTAATATCGAATCTATGAGATTTCAATGTTATTTATTTTGAGGAAATTACCTTAACATCAGAATGAGCAGCCCATTTGAACAGAAAGGTGAGCGAATTCTGGTAGGATACAGCTGGTTTAAATATTAAAGGGTTAAATGTCTTAATGAATTAATACAAAACAATGTAGTGCATGTGTACTAAATTGTTTTTAATGCTTTAGTGTGTGAATTACAGCCCACCCTCTATAATCAAATATTTTTCATCCAATGTTCTAACAACTGAAAATTTACTGCTAAAGAAGATAATATTAAAATAAGATAAAAATAAGTAGTTAACACAATGAATGGACTGGGTTACAGTGAACATTTGTTTAAGATGGTTAACTACTTAATGAATGGTAGTCAGTTCAAACATTACTAATCAGACACTGTTTTAGAGTCAATTTGATTTACTATAAATATTCAGATGTCACAATATTATTAATTCAAAGTGCGGTGGATTGGCAGTATCGGTAGAGAGTCAGATGCCATGCCTTTCAGCAAAGAGTTACGGCCCTTTATGATCTGAGTTCAAATCCCGCCGAGGTTAACTTTGCCTTTCGTCTTTACGGGGTCGATAAAATAAAGTGCCAGTAATACACTGGGATAATTGCTGGCCTTGTGCCAAAAGTAGAAACAATTATTAATTCAAAGTTATGTCAATATATGACATTTGTTCATAGGGGAGAACTTTCTTTCAATACGAAAGAAGTAAATCCCTGATCTGGGATGCTACATGCTGTGACTTGTTCTCTGCCTGCAGCCTTGTTGCTTCAGACACAAACCAAGACACTCCTACTCAGACTGCAGTGGAGTGGAAAATTGCCAAATACCAGTACTTGATAGAATGCTTCCTTTTCACAATTGCCATTGAGACTTCAGGTCTTCTAGGTTGCCAAACTGCAATTTTCCTTTGCAAAATCAGAAAAATCACCTGCTTAAAGAAAGAGCCCTGTGATGGAGTGGCTATTGCAGCAGGTGTCGCTGGCTGTTCTCCATGGCACTGTCTTTCCAATTTTGTCTTGGAGGAGACGACAGAAAGATACCGCTCAGACTGTGGTGTACACCCTTCCTTCCTCCTTTTTCCTTTGCTTAATTTCCTTTCTCATTTTATTTCTTTTCTTTTTCTTTTATTCTTCATTTCCTTATTGCTTTGTAGAAATATTTCTATAAAGACACTTTGGAATTGTATTTTTAATTACAGCAATCAATAATTCAAATGTAAAGATAATACTATAATCTATAGCGAATGAAGTTAACTGTGTCACCAAAACAAAATAGTTATCTACATTTTGGTTTTAAAGCCTGCCAAGGTCAATAAAATGAAGTACCAGTTAAGTACTTAATTAAGTATTTAATTAACTTTACTTTTTCCAAAATGTTCTAGCCTTGTAACTAAATCTATTTATCTTATTAATGTTACTATGTGTCCATGAAATATATACACCAGATCCAAACAAAAAGAAACCAAACTCCCACTGTCACTGCCTCTGTCTCTCCTGCTCTCCCCGTCTCCCACTATCATGAACAAATGGGAGCCTGTGAGCTGGCTTCCCCAAGGCCCTGGCAGACTGGCCACCCCATGGCCCTGGTGGACAGAATAGAGAAGGCATTTCTTCAGAGGAGGGTGAGGGAGACACACTGTAACTAAATTGTAAATCAATATTATAAGCTAGATTAATGACCAAATGGACATGAATATATAATATACACTTCCGCTGACCTCTGTTTGGATGGCTTTTGTTAAGTGGGAGTTGATATCATTAAGGTAACCAGAGAAAACATTGTTTTTACTCAATCGAATTTTCATTTGTAGTGAATGGGAAAAATATCATAAGTATTCCTGATAACTATTGTCAAGAAAGACAGGACAGATAACTCCTTATTTTAAATTGATAAAATATATGAATGGGATCTTGCAAGGAGAAGAATGTTGGATGCTTGTGAAATTAAGTTGAAAATGCAGGACATGACTTTTACTTTAGAGAACAACAGTTTTATGTACAGTCCCATTGTAAACCGAATTTCTCACACAACACTTATTCTATTACTGAGAAAAGGGTAGAACAGATGAATTAATTGCAAAACAAAAAAGGAAAATCATTATTTGACTTTTGAAAACTTCCTTTCTTTACCCACCTATTCCTGGGTGTGTTTTGGATAGGGCCGGGTTTAATAGGAAGCAAGGGGGCAATTGTCCTGGGTCCCCGCAGTTGGGGGCCCTACCGGTGATGACCATAGCAATTTATTTGTGCCCTCAGCTGGTTTTTTAGTTTTAGGATGGTTGGAATTTTTTTTATTTAATCCCAATTACTTGCAGCAAGCTAACTTTAATATGTAAAATTGGGCGGGGGTATTCTATCTTTTTTTTTATGAGGGGCTCCTTCAAACCTGAAGTGTCTCGAGTCCCCAAGTTCTAAATCCAACTCTGGTTATGGAGGCAGACTCCTCAGAGAGATCTAACTACCAGATATGATGATGGTTAGTTTTGATAAGAAATGGGTTCTTGCAGGGTTGTATTTAGACCTTGGAGGGCCCAGGGCACTTCAAGTTTGGGGAGACCCTCTTACACAAAAAATTAGAATATACAGCACCCCACCCCACCCCACACTCACCCCATTTTGCATATCAAAGTTAGCATGCAATAGGAATTGAAAAGTTATACATACAGATATTAAATTCAAAAATTCTTACCATCCTAAAACTAAAAAACCCAGCTGAGGACACAAGTAAATTGCTACGGCTGTCGCTGGAACGCCCCCCCCCCATTTCAGGGAGCCTGGAGCAATTGCCCTCTTTGCCCTCCATTAAATTTGGCACTGGGTTCTTGTCAGTCAAATAAGCAATTCCAGACCAAACAATAGGATGTTATGACTGGAAAGTTATTGTTAATAGGTTTACTTCACCAGGGCCAGAAAATAACAGCAACATCAATATGAACTTTACCCATGATAATTTGAATGAAGAAGTCTATGAACAATCTTAGTATTGGCAGAAGTACCAAAAGACTGAAAAACCTACTTGTGTTCCATTTACAGTTGCTGACGTTTTTTTACATCTCCCAAAGACAGAATAACTGCCACACTTGATATATAACAAGATAGAATTACATCAAATACACGTTTAAAAAATCTCCAGAGGAAAAAGAAGAAAACAATAACAATCTTTAAAGTATCCAAAAAAGGAAATGTGCTTTTAGTATGATGTCAAAATGCCTAAAATTCTTTTCTTAAATTAGAAAGATAAAGAATTGATCCTCCAGAATTATTTTGGAGGCTAAAAAAAAAAATTTTAAAATCAATACAAAAGAATACAAATTTTTAATATATAATCCTGGTGACTTCTTTCTTTTAAGTCTATTTTATGTTTTATAAAGTTGAAAGCAGAATGAATTTTTCAAGAATGTGTCATTCATTTATTTTTACTTACTGCCTTTCTGTGCTAGTTTGAAATCTATGGAAATAAGTAAATATATTTTGAAGATCATACAATATTATATATTTACATTGATAACATTTCTGGTACTTAAACAACAATGAAGATTACTTTATAATATAATGTGCCAGAAAAGGTGAAATATAAAAAAAGTTGATGGAAATAATTTCATTTTGTCTATAGTTGTGATACTGCATAAATGTGTGAATGTCAGATGGTGGTGAGACAGTTCTCGCTAAATAAAATCTGTGTTCTAATTTTTATATTTTGACGGAGTCAGTGTTTTTAAGAAAAGTATGAACATCATAAAAAAAGCTATTTTTAATTTAAATGTAACATTATATTCCTAGTAAATAAAAAACCCAGCCCATCTTCATTATCAATTTGTCTGTCACCTTGTCTTTCTGACTGTATATCATACTCTGTCTCTCTCCATCTCTTACACTGTTTATGAGATCACCAACTTACATTGTATGAAGGAATGTAACTTGACACACGAATGTACACCTGTACATATAACGATGCAATCACACACAGCAGGGAAAATATACATTAAAAATGATGAAAGAAACTATATACATATATATTTTTTTTTTTTTGCAATATATATATACCATCATCATTTTTCCTTATATAAAAGGGAAAGAATTTCAAAATGCACCTCAAGTCTTTTAAGAATATTTATTTATTTTACTGGTTTCACAATTCTGTTGCTTATCAAAAGTAAATTTGAGATGGAGAATTTGTTTTTTGTTGTGGTGTGTCTTGCATTTAACTAAAGTTTGAAAATTCTTTCTATTTTATACAAAAAAAAAGTATAAAACAGAAAGAATGTTTTTGAGGTCTAGTTAGATGATAGATACCACAACAGAAACACAAACCCTCCATCTCAATTTAACTTTAGATAATCATAGGAACTGTGAAACCAGTAAAGTAAATAAATAGTCTTCATATACCATCATCATCATCCTTTTACATCTGCTTTTCCCTGCTTGCAAGGGTGGGATGGGTCCTATTCAGCACAGCATCTCTCCATTCATCACGGTCCTTCATCAGCTCCTCTGTGAACTTCAGCGATCTGAGGTCATCTCTCACCACCTCTGCCCATGGTTTTTGTGGTCTTCCTCTACTGCATCTTCCTTCCACTGGGATTTCTTAGCACTTCTTTACACAGCGGTCATCCTCCATGTGCATCACATGTCCATACCAACGCAGTCTTCTCTCCCACACACTACAGTTAATCCCTCTGATAGACAGTTTCTCTATCAACTCATCTATTCTTGGTTGTTCACTCACATTGACATTGCACATCCATCAGAGCATGCTTGCTTCATTTCTCTCTAGCCATTGCTGCCCATGTCTCACTACCATGCAGCATTGTGCATCTCACACAGGCATCATATAACCGGCATTTCATTTGTAGAGAGAAACTCTTCAAAGGGGAAGCAGCTCCCTAAACTTCTTCCAATCCATCCTTATTCTAGATACTATGGTCTCGGAACACTCTCCTCCCTTGCTAATCTGATCACCTAGGTATTGGAAGCTATCAACCATCTCTATAGAACCTAACTGCATTTGAAAAAACATGGCTATCACTGCGACTTCTATGGTCAACTTTCGCTGTACATCTACTGCATTCGTAGTTTTCCCTACCTGTTAGTTTGCCTGCTATCCCACTACATCTCTTGTGTACCCAAGATCTGTATATGTGTATGTGTGTGTGTTTCAGAGTTTACAAAACTGTGTATATAATTGTTTCTACTTTTGGCACAAGGACAGCAATTATCGCAGTGTATTACTGGTACTTTATTTTATCGACACCGTAAGGATAAAAGGCAAAGTTAACCTCAGCGGGATTTGACCTTGCCTTTTATCCTAGCGAGGTCGATAAAATAAAGTACCAGTATATATACCTGTAAACTGTGTATATAATACAACACCATATGCAGGTGTGGTGCACATGCCTTTTTAAAGAGCTGTATCAACATTATAAATGTGGTTGTAACTTAAAAGAAAACAAAATGGTGGTAGACATTGTTTATTGAAGCTGTATCATAACATTAATATGTATTGAGTAAGGAAAAAACATTAGTTTCCAATATTATAAAAGTATTGTCAGGATTAACATTTGTACTTTCATATATGTGTGTGAAATGTGTGTGTCTGTGTGTTTGAGTGTGTGTTTGTGAGTATGTGTGTGATGGTGTGTGCGTGTGTGTCTCTCTGTGTGTGTGAATGTCAATGTTTATGTGTGCCTGTCTTGTGTGTGTGTGTGTTTGAGTGTGTGTTTGTGTGTGTATCTGTGTGTGTGTGTGTGTGTGTGTGTATGTGTGTGTGTATGCGTATATGTGTGTGTCTGTGTATTTGAATTACAAAAATAAATATTATATTAAAAACTATAAAAAAATACCATTGTGTCATTCAATCATGTAGAATATAAACTGGCAAAGAAACATTGCTTGCAGACCAGAAGAATACATTAATAATATATTAATCACCATGTGTAAATTCCTTTTATGAAACCATTTTTTACCTCCCAAAGACACTTTGCAAAAATCCATCTGAACATGAATTAATAAGAGAGCATCTGGAATGTTTTATCTTTATTAATATATTACCTTATATTTACGATGTTGTTTATTTGAAAGGAAACTCAATGTCTAGATGCAGTTGTTTTATTAAAATCATAAAAAGCCAACAAGCAGCTATTTCCTTTATGTATGATATTTTGTTTGTCATACATATGCCAAAATGTATGGATGTAAAGAATGGACATATTTGCTTTTGTTTAAATATACTATTCTAAACTAGTAAAGTAACTGCAAGAATATTTGATAGAGTAAACCAAGAAATTAGAATTTGGTTTTTCACTGTAACATAGCAGATACTTTAGAGAATACTATATATTCTCAAGAGTTCTAGTCAGTGACAGAGAAAAAATACACAATCTTAACAAAGGGCAATAACCCAGAAACAATATTGTCGATTGTTTCTCTCTGTCACCGCTAGAACAAAAGGATGGCGATGGTTATCTAAAAGACATACATAATGAGGCTGATTGCTTGCAAACAAACCGAATGTTGGCAGTATCGATAGAGGGTCGGATGCCATGCTTTGCAGCACAGAGTTACATCCTTTTACGAACTGAATTCAAATCCCACCGAGGTTAACTTTGCCTTTCATCCTTACGGCGTTGATAAAATAAAGTACCAGCAATGTACTGGTTAACTGCTGGCCTTGTGCCGAAAGTAGAAACAATTATTTGATATAAAACTCACAAATACAAACAAAGAAATGTTTTATCAATTTAAATTATACATTTACTAATGAGGACAAATTATTAACTAAATGATCAGCTAGGATTAAATAGGGCAGAGAGGTTATCTCCTTTTCTTCATCCCCCACATATTCCTGAGAGGATCGTGGTGGCAGAGTCATCAAACACTTACAGCATGTCTTGTCAAAAGCAACAATTTCCAGTTGATCTGGCTGGATGCCCAAGTGAGATCAGCTGAGCTCATGGATGTTATTCAACTATCTTGCTCAAGGTCTACTCCTCAGTCTTTTGCAGATTGGTTTTTCCCATAAAATCTGTCCAGCGATTTGTTCCTGAGACATTATAACCACATGACCATAATATCAGAGCTGTTATCTTTCAATTTGGAAAATTAGTGGCTCTACCTGGAGTGACTCTTTGATCTCTGAGCTACACACTCTATTCATCTATTGAATGATGTTACTCCAAAGACTCTTCAGAGGAACCCCATTTCAGCAGCTTCAGGAGTTTTAGTTAATTAAAATATACAATGTAGTGTGTGTGTGAGTTTGAACATTAAAACTTCAATCACAACTCTAAACATGTTCTAGTTTTTATGCCTTATTTGCCTAAGGTAGCACACCAGTTTCTGTATATCAATTCCATTTTGTTTAGTTATTTTCCCCTTATTGTTAGGAACACTTTATTCAATCTGACAGTCAGTGATGTCCATGTGTTTCTTATACAAATTTAATAACCTGCCAGAGATTCAAATCCTTAAGCATCTACAATAGAAAGGACCAGATTTTGACTTTTGGAGGGACCAGGGCAATCTAGATTGGGGGCCCCTCATATAAAGACACTCATGCACACACACATATATATGTATGTACATGTATATTAAAAAATGGGGTGCACACAAGACAAAGACAATGGGAAAAAATGGAAAGACGTATATATATATATATATATATATATATATAAATATATGTGTGTAGGTGTCTCTTCCCAATTTAAAATATTTAAAAATATAAATATAAATATTCTTATTAACTCAGTTAACTTAATTACTTACATTAAATATAAACCAATATCCCTCATAACTCATTAAAACAATTATCTATAACACGATATACCCATATATCCATTTATCTATCTATTTATCTATTTATTGATTTATTCTTTTATTTTTTCTATTTATTTTTCTACTTATTTTTCTATCTATTTATTTTTCCATGTATTCTCTATCTAATTTTTATATATATTAATTTTCTATATATATCTATTTATTTTTGTATCTAATTATAACAGTAAATATTATATTAAAAAGAATTCTAACAACTAAATAATAGTAAATATATGTACCATTATTAGATATAAACTTAAAATTTATTCCCCCATATTTACGTTACATGAGTTCTAATCATCCTCTTGAAAATTTCTTCTCTCTATCTATCTCGTAATATTAATATCTTTTCTCTCTCTTTTTTTTTCTTTCTTTCTTCCCTATCTTTCTCCAGTGTCATTTAAATAAACGGTTGTTTTTTCAATTATTTACACATTCATTTGCATATTCACACATAAGTTTGAATAATCCCTAATATGTTTCCACTATCCAGTGAATTTCCAACCGATAAGGTAGAATTTTCATGGGTACGTCTCTATTTATAAAACAAACTTTGTATTTTATCTGATGAAAGCGCACCAATGTTGTCTTGGTTGCCCTTGAAATATATATTATAAAATAAATATGGTTTTATAAATATAGTTTCCATTTATTTAATATCATGGAATATTTACTCCAGTAAACTGTTGAGTGCTCTAAATCAGTTATAAACATTTATGTTTGTCGGACTTCCACAAATTAAATACAACTTCTACATATATATATATATATATATATATAGGCATACGTCAAAACGGCCGGTCTCAAAAGTGAAACTAATTTTTGACAGTTACGTACGTCATTATTTTCAATTTGGATTGTGAATACGTGATATTTTTTTACACACATCCACAAACTTATAGATGTATATACACATGTACAACATATATATGTATGTATATGTACACATATACACACATATATATATATACAAACACATATATATATACAAACACACATATATATATACAAACACACATATATATATATATATATACAAACACACACATATATATATACACACATATACACACCCACATATATATATATATTAATAAATCCATACAATTGCGTGTGTCTGCATTATAGTCATCTCAAAGTTTATATAGGACTATATATACACAAATCTATTCAGATGAGTGAGTGAACGTAACTGTCAAAAATTAGTTTCACTTTTCAGACCGGCCGTTTTGACGTATGCCATATATATATATATATATAGTTAAAGAAAGAAGAGTAACATGGTTGGCTGTACAATAAGGGGCTTTATTTAAAGTACTGACAATTGTTTCGTTGATCAGGTGAGTCTAGAGTTCGCTAATCGCTTGAGGTTGCGTCACTCGATCTCCAATACATTATTTACCCCTGGTCAACACATTAGAGCACGTAGATATAAAGATAATTCCCTCGAATTTCTATATAAGTCTTGCCTCGAGTGAATTATTTTTATATCTACGTACTCTGATGTGTTGACCAGAGGTAAATAATGTATTGGAGATCGAGTGACGCAACTTCAAACGATTAGCGAACTCTAGACTCACCTGATCAACGATTGTCAGTACTTTAAATAAAGCCCCTTATTGTACAGCCAACCATGTTACTCTTCTTTCTTTAACTATTATTTCTCCAAGTATAACCTACATAGAAATTACCGCGAACTTGCTGCATATCTATGGAAGAATCTTGTTGAGTCAAACAAGGCCGTACGTTAAAACTATCCACGACGTGGATTACCTATAACGATAACTTGTTATCCCATATATATATATATATATATATATGTATATATTATGCATACTCCAGTCCCACAAACTGTAGAGTGCTTCTTATCCGATATCTGCATTGCTTTATTGTACTACAATAAAACTCACCTCCTACATATATATATATATATATATATATATATATATATATATAGAGAGAGAGAGAGAGAGAGAGAGAGAGAGAGAGAGAGAGAGAGAGAGAGAGAGAGAGAGAGAGAGAGAGAGAGAGAGAGAGAGAGAGAGAGAGAGATAGATAAATTTCTTTATTAGCCACAAGGGCACAAGAGAAGGGGACAAATACAAATAGGGAGTTTACATACAGGTATATGAAAATAAAACTATTATTACAATAACAAATAACAATTGAAATCCCCCAAAAACGAATCAGTTGTTCGCCGGAGAGAAAGGTGTCTGACCTCTGCCCTTTTAACCTCGTCCACTATATAACCTCTTTCACCATAGCCATAACACATAGGAAAACCGCCTCTCCCTCGTCTTTGAAGGAGGGTGGCGGTTTGATCATGACAATGGATTCGGTGGTCAACTGGATTGGTCCCACCCGCGACAATAGTCGTTCTACATAGCCCCACAGGTCGGTAACGCCCGGGCAGTGTACAAATGCGTGTGCGACAGTTTCCTCGTCGCGCACGCATCTCGGACAGATCTTTTTCGAAGGATCCCTACCCGGGCGCCCGTGTCTGTAGAGCTTGTCTCGAACTGGTAGAGCTCCTCGGTAGCACTGCCAGGCCAGCGACTTTTGGACGTTGTCCATTGGTCCCGGGCGGAAGGTCCTACCGAACAGACTGACCAGTTCGTCCTCCTCTACGCCTGGAGTTTCTCCGAGCGTGTCGTCGCACTTGCTGCGGACCAACCCTCTATAGAATGTCGAAGTGGAGTCTCCACTGATCGCTGGGTCCGTTTGCCAGAGGACTGTGAACGCCTGAGCACATTCGATATGCCAGTCACCCATTTTCCTCGGTCTTTGATTGACCCAGGTCTGCAGCTCGGTCAGCGAGACGAGTCGTGGGAAGGCTCACCTCACGAACGGGGCCCACACCGGTTGTCTGGTGAGGAATACGTGGAGGTGCCGCAGCCTGAGTGCGTGTTTGCGCATCGTCAGCCACGGCATCCCCAGCCCTCCGTTTGAAGGGTGTTGGAAGCAGATGGATCTTCTCACCAAAGGAGCCCGTTTCTTCCAAAGGAATTGGAAGAGCGCGCGCTCCATTTTGGTGAGCGTTTTGGCTGGACAAGGCACAACGGTCAAGCGGTAGTAGATGACGGACGCTATAAAAGTGTTCGCCGCCTCCGCTCGACCTTTCAAGGATAGTTTGCACTCGGCCCACTTCTGGGTGAGCGCAAACACCTTGGCCGTCACTTCGTTCCAGTTCTTCTCCACCTGGAGGTCAGTACCAAACCAGACCCCGATCATCTTTACCGGTCCTTCCGTCCAGCGTCCGACGACGTCATCGGAAGGCATCGGTTTGCCTCTACACGTCCCGAGTTGCAAACCGGCGGATTTGTCCCGGTTCAGCTTCGCTCCTGTGAACCTTTCGTATTCCTCCAGTAAGGTGCCGATCTTCCCGATTTGCGAGGTGCTCGACACCATTACTGTAACGTCGTCGGCGTAGGCCGACGCCGCCTTTCGCAGTCACGGTTCCAAAGGGAAGCCCTACAATAGCTCCAACTTCCGCAGTAGTGGATCGAGAGTCAGTACGTACAGAAGGGAGGAGAGAGGGCATCCCTGTCGGATAGATCGCGTGATATGGAACGGCTCCGAGAGGTAGCCGTTCACCTTGACCCTTGAGCAGATGTTGCTGTTGTGCATTGCAGCAATCCAGCCCCTGAACACGGGACCGATGCCTGCCGCCTCGAGCACCGCATCCAGGTAACGATGGTCAACCCTATCGAAAGCCTTAGACTGATCCAAGTTGATCAGGACCCCACCGAAGCCGGGTTTACACCCTACCCTTTCTATGATGTATCGCATGAGGTGGAGGTTGTCGTGTATGGACCTGGTCGGGATGCACATATCTGCGTTTCTCGCACCAGGTTTTCGACGACAAGCGCCAGCCTCTTTGCTAACACCTTGGCCAAAATCCGTAACTCTGTGTTGAGCAAAGTTATGGGCCGGAAGTTGCCTATGTCATCCCCCTTGTTCTCGTCCTTCCTGACTAACGTGATTACGCCTTTGGTCACAGAACTGGGAATTCTTCCGTTCTGCTGCTAGTTGCAGTAGACCGCTTCCAGGAGACCGGAGAACAAGTCCGGGATTGCTACGTAAAATTCGTAGGGTAGACCGTCGAGACCTGGAGATTTGCGTTTGCCGCATTGGCTCAGCGCGTCCCCTATCTCAGCGGCCTTTCGCAGAACTTCGCCTCGATGTCCGAGAGTCGCGGTAGGCCGTCGAGGTATGAACCGAAATCCATAGCCCCTCCCTGCCCGAACAGTTGAGCAAAGTGCCGCTGAAAGGCCGCGCACATTTGCTTCGGCTCACGTATCACGCGTCCGTCTTGGTCCTTCAAAGACCGAATCGTGGACTTGTTGCCACTTTTCGCCTCCGCCACTCCGTCACTCGGTGTCTTTACGTTTTGTAGTAGGTGTTTTGATTTCAGGGGGGGTGTTTTTGTTTGTGCTGTTTGCGTCGCTTGTGTTGGTGTTTGTGTGTTTGTTGCATTTTTGTTTGTGTTATGTCTTTTCTTTTTTCCTTTTAATGGTCGGAAAGGCTCTCCCTCATCGTCACTGGGTGACGATGATGAGGCTTCATCCGTGTTGTTGGGGAGGGGTACGTTTTGAGGAGCTGTTATGTGTGTGGGTGGTTCTGGAGTTGTTTTAGGTGGGACTGTGTTTGTCGTTTGTTTTGTTGTCACTATTTTTTTATGTTGTTGTTGTTGTTGTGGTGGTGGTGGTGATTGTTGTGCTGGTGTTGCAGGTGTTGGCAGTAGTGCCTTTTTTTGGCTAGTTAGCAGAGGACAGGAAGTTCTCAGGTGACCCCTGCTTGAGCAGTGGTAACATTAGGGCCGCCTACCCTCGACCGAAATGTTTATGTATATAAGCCCTTCCAGCAATACACGTTCTGGGATCCTAGCTATTCGTTCTGGTGTCATTTGGACCAGAACTTCCAGGCTAGTTCCGCTGAACAGATCGCCGGAGGACTTACCTACCGATATTATATAGTCTGTTTCGTGGTTTAAAAATCCACACAGTACCCATCAAATGTCAATATTTGGTGTGATACTTTGGATTTTTATTTTATGTCTCCTTTTCCCCATGTAAGTGGGGAAAAGGGTGAACAGCGGTGACACAATTGGCGACACAGAATATTTATGTGCCGTCAATTGGTCTTTCATTAGAATGGATAAACTCCCGTTGAGTCTACCCTTCTGAATAAAAGCAACGTCTTTTAAGGCATTTAAAAGAAACGAATGATTGTGGATGAATGGCCAATACATCGTTTCTCTTTGTAGAAATAAATGACTCCAGAAGGGGGGTGAACAGTCAAAAATCAACGAACCTTTATTAAATGCGACATTTAATAAATTATGTACAATATCAATTCAAACATACCTTGTGGGTTAATAGAAGTAGTGTAATTATATTCTCCGGTGCAGGAATAACGAAAGAATAAGCGAATGCATATTAGTCGAGATATCGTGGCGTCCTTGATCCGAAGGAGGGCATTTACACATAGTCCCTCACGAAGCCAGCATGGTCAATATTTTTTTTTAGGAGCAAATCCTTTCACGTCTGTTTATGTCCGCGTCTGTGACCGGATGTATCTTGCCTCCGCTCTCTGAAGAGTTGTTAAGGGGAGGCAACTGCTAGCTGCTAAGCGACCATCTCAGTCACTACATTCACCTCGGAGCAGATTTTTTGTCGAAAAATCGTTAACGATGAAGCGAAGGACCCACAAGCTAGTTTACAAAATGTGGAAGCATGTATCAACAAATTATGAAAAAAAGAAATAGGTTCATGTCTGCAAGCATTAACACAGAAAAAATGTACAGCAAAAGATGCAAAATGTATGAAAAGATAACACTCTTCGCACTAAAGGGGCCCCAAATGCGACAAACAAAAAAAAATTTTGCTAGGCAATGAAAATGCCATATGTAGCATAGCTATAAAAATGCACTAAAAAAATGGACTGTGTCAGAATTGACAACAGTCGTAATGTTACGAAAAATAACACATATTGACACTGCTGTAGGCAGTCAGGAATCAAAAAGCAGCACAATGAAATATACAGCAAAAGCAATTGGAAGAAGAAAAGAATACAATTCAGTTTATATTACTGCATAGCTTACGGGGCAAATGCACCCTTCGCCCAGAACGGGTCGTAGTTCTGTATGTTGATGGGGGGGGGGGGGGGAGAAGAAGAAATAGGCGTATGTGGCGAAGAAAAAGAAGGGGGCATTTGAGTTTCAAGTGTCATTGTGTCATTGTCCAGGTTTGCTCGTTTGAGACGATCAACGGAAACCGTTTCCCTGGAACCCCGAATGTCCAGTGTGAAATGTTTGTCTGTGCGAGCAAGCACACGATAGGGTCCAGAGTACGGCCGTTGAAGAGGGGGTCTCACGGCGTCGTCTCTAACGAACACATGTGTCCACAAGGCAATATCCATTGGGACGGCAGTTTTTACAGTTTGCTTCCTAGTGTCCATCGGTGGTAAATCGTGGAAGTAAGAATGAAGCCGGGACACGTAGGAAGCGGGATCCTGCGAAGCAAGATCAACAGGAGCAAGCATTTGCCCCGGAAACGCAAGAGTAGTACCATAAATCAATTCGGCCGGGGAGAACCCAAGGTCCACCTTTATTATCGACCGAATACCTAACAACACAATAGGTAGGTACTCACTCCAACGTGAAGAGTCCATTGAAGCCCTTAAAGAGGCTTTAAGCTGTCTATGAAATATTTCCACCATTCCGTTTGATGCTGGATGATATGCCGTGGTTCTTATGCGAGTAGCGCCAATAATTTGTGTTAATTCACGGAAGAGGTTCGATTCAAATTGACGACCGCGGTCTGTTGTTATTGTGGTTGGTACTCCAAAACGAGCGATCCATGCAGATACGAGAGTACGCGCTGTCGTTTCAGCAGTGATATCTGTCATAGGGATGGCTTCAGGCCAACGTGAAAAACGGTCAACGATCGTCAAAATATACGAATAACCACGACTAATCGGCCACGGGCCGACGATGTCCACATGAATGTGACGAAATCTGGCATCAGGACAGGTGAAAGTTCCGAGAGAAGTTTTAACGTGCTTATGAACTTTTGACTTTTGGCAAGCGACACAGGAACGGCACCAAGCAGCAATGTCACGTCTCATATCAGGCCAGAAAAATCTGCTGTTATGAGTTTTACTGAGGCTGATACTCCTGGGTGAGAAATGCCATGTAAAGCGAGAAACACAGTTCGTCGATGTTCCACTGGGACTAGAGGTCGTGGTGAGTCCAACGAAACATCACACAGTATTTGTCCGTCAGCAGTTGACATCGGAATGTATTTCAGTTTGCCATGTACACACTCTGGCGATGTAACATCCAATGATTCGAGAGTGGGTTGAGCAGCTACCATTCGATGTAAATCTATCTCCTCGGAAGACGAAATCGATGCGATCGGCAGGCGAGACAGCGCATCGGCCGCTGTATTCAAAGAACCCGGAATATGTTGAATGTCGTTCGTGAACTGTGAGATGAAGTCCAGATGTCTCGTTTCTCTGGGCGAGTATTTGTCTGCTTTAGTTGGAAGAGCAAACGTCAAAGATTTATGATCAGTGAAAATAGTGAACGTTCTACCTTCAAGTACATGAGCAAAATGTTTCACTGATAAATAAATTGCTAATAGCTCCCTTCTAAAGGTGCTATAGCGAGTTTCGGCAGGCTTTAACTTTCTCGAAAAGAACTCGAGTGGTTGCTGTAACCCCTCACACTTCTGCTGTAAGACTGCGCCCACGGCGGTATCCGACGCATCAACACAGAGCGATAGCTCGGCGTTGGGTACCGGGTGGGCGAGCAAAGACGCGGTGGCTAACGCCTTTTTCACTTTTTTAAAATCCTCAAGCTGCGTTTTATTTGAGGAAATGTCCATATTCTTACGCCGGCAATTTTTAAAAATTTCTGTCAACGAGAACAGCAAGGTCAATATTTTTTTGAGGAGCGAATACTTTCACGTCTGTTTATGTCCGCGTCTGTGACCGGATGTATCTTGCCTCCGCTCTCTGAAAAGTTGTTAAGGGGAGGCAACTGCTAGTTGCTAAGCGACCATCTCAGTCACTACACATTTTTTAAAGCCAACTCAATTTCGCCTTGTGAAAGTTGAGTCGGTTTTCGTGTTTTGTTTGAGATTGTCCTGAAAATCACAGTCTTCAAGGTAGCTTCTCTTCGCAAATCTGGGGGAGAGTTTATGGAGAAGGATCCGTTCTCCCCAAAAGTTACATATTGTCTGGCGTTATTCAAAAGCTCATTTGCATTTGAAATATCTACCGGACTGGAGCTTACTGTTTTCTTTACGGTTTGCGCAAATGATATTTTGTCGTTTACTTCCTTGTTGCAGTTATTGGTCTTGTTGTTATTATTGTTCTTATTGTTGATGGTGTTTTCATTTTTTCCGTTGTCGTTGTTGTTCTTGTTCTCCTTGTTACTGTTGTTGTTGATGGCGTCGTTTTGGTTTTTGCCATTCACAGTTTTCGTTTTGGTGGTGCTGGTGTTGTTCTCAGGGTGTGTTTTAATCATATCGAAGTGTTTCAATCAGGCGGTGCCAGCTGCTTCTTGGCTTGACAGTTTTACCGTCCCTCCACCACCTCTGAATAATTGTTGGCTGACAGATTTGATGTTGTTGTTGTTTTTGTTGCTGTTGTTGTTGGTGGTGATAGCAGCAGGCAGCCTTCACCTGATACTAGTACTGTGGAAGGTGAGATTAACAGCCCATCTCCACAATTCTCTGATGTGTTTTTTGTGAAGATGAGGTCAAAGAATTTGGCCACTTTGGCTATATTCAAAATTCCGGTAGAAATGTTGTGGAATTTCTCCGTTTTTCGCCCTGATGGGCTTATTATTTGGGGTTGCTACCACCTACACAGTGAAGTGTGGCAGCTTATCTACAAAATGGCGTAAGAATGTAGATTCAGTTCATGCAATTTCCAATGAAATTAAAACATTTACTCACCAGCGCGTTACCACATGTTAGACAGAATCCGAGATAGATAGATAGATAGATACATAGATAGATATAGATAAAAAAAAAAATCTCCGCGTACCTCATGTTGAACCTAGACGCATTGAGAATGCCACTGAATCTGCAAACCACGAAGTGATTGCCATTGGTGTGCCGGAAGACATAGTTGATCTTCAGGCATTTGCTGCCAGTTCATCCAAAGACCTGGGCTGTGCTCCCGCAAAGGGTGCTCTACGCCTTGGCCGACCAGGCCCGAAACCCAGGTTAATTAGACTGTCGTTTTCAAATTCAACTGAGGCACGTTCATACCTTGTAGCCTCTGATAAAGCTAGGCGTGAAAGTCGGATTGCTTTCCGAACACGTCCTGGTCTTCCACCTGATGTCCGCCCAAAGTTGCGTGCTGCAGCTTCCCTAAACCGCAGCTCGGCAGAACATGATGGGCAAATATGGAAGTTTGTTAAGGCTGGCGAATCATGGAAAAGAGACACCAGCTGGTCTGAAAACACTGTACCCACAACAACTGACAATAAAGAAACTGAAAAAACTCTGGGAAACTAAATCAGAACACCTGCCATCCCCTGCACATAACCATATACTTGAATCAAGGTACACATTGTTGTCCTTGAATGCACGTAGTCTATGCAATAAGATTCATCTTTTTGACTCCTACGTCAAAAGTATCAACCCGGACTTCATTACAGTCACGGAAACTTGGGCACATCCCTTACTCTGTGATGGGGTTTTCAGCATGACTGGCTACAACCTGTTTCGTAAAGACCGTATTAATCGTCGTGGTGGTGGTGTAATGGTCTACGTTCGGTCAAATCTGTCGGCAATTCCTTGTGCTGATTTGAACCAATCACAGCAGGAAGTTTTTTTCTGCGATATACGTATGACCATGTCAACACTGCTACTTGGAGTCGTTTACCGTCCCCCAAATTACCACCAGGACACTCAACATTGTGATATCCTCAGAGCTGCTGCCAGGAAGACAGCCACTTATGTTTTCATTGCAGGTGACTTCAATCACCCTGAGATTGACTGGGAGACCTTTCGTTGGCCGCCAAGTGCAAATGACTTCCTTGAGCTGGTGCTGGACTCGAGTTGGTCCCAGGTGGTCACCTCCCAAACGAGAGGTGACAACACTTTGGACCTACTCTTCACCACTACTCCTGAAAGGGTCATTAGTGTTACTGCTGAGGAACCTTTAGGTGACTCTGATCATGCTATGATCATTGCCAATCTATCCCTCATGGGCAGTAACAAGAACCACAACCATCTCCAAACTGCTCACTTTGACTGGAATAAAGCAGACTGGAACTGTTACTGCACCGAGTTGCAATGGCCAAACTGGCTTGAGTTCTACGACTCTGGAGATGTCAACACTGTACTCCAGAACATCCTGAGCTCAATATGGACAGTATGTGCAGCATCGGTGCCACGTAAGCGGAAAAAAACATCCCAAAAGCGGAATTTGGGAGACTGCAGCAGTCCGTCTTGCCAGAAAAGGACGGCGCAATGCTGAACGTGAGTACAAACTTCACAAATCAGACATTAATAGGAAGAGGCGAAATAGATCGTCCAACCACATCAAACAGGTGACAAAAAAGGCAGTGCTTCAATTTGAGCAGCGCATAGCAACCAGCCCTGACAGTAAGGTGTTCTGGAAGTATGTTCACTCAAAGCAGAGGCCTCACTCTCCAGTTGGTCCTCTTCGCAATCCCCACACAAGCCAGGTTACTGACGACCCCAAGGAATGCGCAGAGCTCATTGCTGAATGCTATGCAGGCATTTTCACTATTGAAGACCAGAGTGTACCATCTCCACCACCTATGACACCGGACTCTATTACAACCATGGAATTTACACCTGCAATGCTGCGACGTCACCTAAAAAATAAACGCAACCATGCCTCTCCTGGTCTTGATGGTGTTACGTACCTGCTTCTTAAACGTGGTGGTACTTCCTTCTACACCAGTTATCACGCTTCTTCCAATTCTGTCTGAACCACAGTGCTACTCCAGAACAGTGGAAAACTGCCAGTGTCATTCCTCTGTTCAAAAAGGGTGACCGCACATCACCTGTGAACTATCGTCCAGTCAGTCTTACTAGTTGCATCGCCAAACTGATGGAATCCTGTGTCAGAGAAACACTTTGGAACTTCTGGAGCTCTCACAGTCTTATCCGGCCCTCGCAATTTGGATTTATCCCCAACTCCAGCTGCTGTGATCAACTTATAGAGTTTCTTGAGGACATCACCCGGATCACTGATGGCGGCTCATGGGTGGATGTTGTTTACCTTGACTTTGCGAAGGCCTTCAATTCTGTGCCACACAAAAGGCTTATGTCAAAACTCTCTGCAATGGATGTGAAGGATGATCTTTTTAACTGGTTGAAGTCCTTCATTCTCAGTCGAAGAGAGGTAGTCACGGTTCTGGGACAGCATTCCACACCATATGAGATGTCATCTGGTGTACCACAGGGATCTGTTCTTGGCCCCCTTTTGTTTGTGGCACATAGATGCCAACTTAAGGAATGCCACAGTACTAAAGTACGCAGACGACATCAAGCTGTACCTTGAGATAAAAAGGACAGATCCTGAACACTATAGATCTTGCTTGCAGTCTGACCTGGACACAATGCAACAGTGGATCTCAGACTGGCAACTCAAGCTAGCTGTGGACAAGTGCACCACCATGCATTTTGGGAGTAAAAACCCAGCGTCCACATACTCCCTCCACAGCACTAATATCAAGAAGTCTTCCTGTGAACGTGACCTGGGCATTACGGTCAGCAGCGATTTGCGTTGGACGAGGCACGTCTCTAAAATTGTCAAGAGGGCCGAGGGTGTCTTAGCATCACTCAGCAAAACCTTTGTCAGCCGCTCTCCAGATATCTATTTAAGTCTGTATACAACTATGGTGCGACCACACTTAGAATTTGCATCACCAGTCTGGAACCCCTATCTTGCTCAGGACATTGACCGCCTGGAAACTGTTCAGAGACGTGCAACCAAGCGAATACCCTCCATCAAGCATCTACCATACTCTGAGCGCCTTGCTTCCCTGGGCATGGATTCATTGAAGCTCCGACGCCTGGCAACTGACTTGGTAAACACCCACAAAATTGTTAACCATGTTGCCAACAACAACTCTGAGTACCTTTTCGATTTCCATGTGTCTAACACACGTGGACATGCCCACAAAGTAAGAAAACAGCACAGTTCCCATGACTTTCGGAAACATTTTTTCACGCTCAGAGTTGCTGAAGCATGGAACAAACTACCTGTATCAGTTGTTAGCTGTCGAGACACTGCATCCTTTAAGGCCTCCATGCTTCCCGAGATCCGCCAACAGAACAGCTAACACATACACACATGTACTTCCCTGACATTTGTGTATTATTCTATGTACTATATTGACGAGTTGTAGTGCACCTGAGCACTTTACACAATAATTTCATTATTATTATCATTATTATTATATATATACACACATAATCAGGAAGAGAGAGAAAAGGAAGGGGTGCCGTTCAAAGAGTTGAGGTCTATTTGTTGAGGGGACCCAGAAGATTCACCCTACTCCACCCTCCATGATAAATCTGGCCCTGACAGCCATGATTCCCAACATTTTCTAGATCATGCCCCAGCTCAACATCTCAAAAATTGTTTTGCACCCTTTTGATATGAAAACAGTGATGATCAACTGAAAAGTATAAATATATTGGTGTATTTGTGATGTACCATAGCATGTGTGGTGGAGGTGAGATAGGAGTTTCTGATAGTAATGTGTACCATATAGGTGGTGCCAGATGCACAATAACATGTGGAGGTGAGACAGGAGTTTCTGACTGTAATGTGTACCATAGTTACTGTGGTGTAAATATAATAATATAATTTATCCTCATTAACATCATTTTCAAATTGCCCCCTTAGATATTCAAACTGTCCCCCCGTGGGTTATGCATCCTGCATTGAGAATCACTGATGTGAGATAGGAGTTTTTAATGGTAATGTGTACTAAAGTTGCCTTGGTGTAAAAGTAGTGCACCTGAGCACCGTACACGATCATTTTCATTATCAATATTATCACGGTGGATTGGCAGTATCGGTAGAGGGTCGGACGCCATGCTTTCCAGCATAATTACGTCCCTTTACGATCTGAGTTCAAATCCCACCGAGGTTGACTTTGCCTTTCATCCTTACGGGGTCGATAAAATAAAGTATCAGTAATGCACTGGGTATTTGCTGGCCTTGTGCCAAAAGTAGAAACAATTATTATTATTATTATGTTGTGGTCAAAAAAATATAATAAAGCTCAGCCAAAGTCAGTTGTGACATCCCAAATTACTCTGTTTTGGGTCCACTCCTATTAATTTCGAGCAAGACAACCAATCTTGCCTCAAGTGGGACAATTCCCGTCTAAACCCATACTAGCGTAGAAGATAGACGTTAAACGATGATGATGATGATGATGATGTAGGACAGAAAAACTGAAAGTAACAACAAAAGTAGTAAAAACTGGAGTTCTCACCAACATCATTTTTATATTGCTCCCCCTTAAATATTCAAACTGTCCTCATGTGAGATGTGTGGGTCACTGACCTACAGACTATTTTATGACTGTTGTTATTATTTTGTTACTATTAGTCAAACTGAAATTACCTTCATTTAATTGTTTGAATTTCATTTCAAAGCTATCTTCAAGTTTTTAATCTGTTTTCTGAGCAGCAAATATTTATGTTTGGTTAGGTTCCCACAAGATAATTTGGCAGCCATACTGAGATTGGCAATGTAAATGAAAAAAATTAGCATATACTTTCCATGCTGGAATAATTTCAAGATAAACAAGGTAAACTAAGCAAAGAAGCTTACTGAAGCAAAATTTATTCAAAACAAATCGAGAGCATTAGAAATTACATCTAACCAATATCTTGACCATTTATAGCAGATAAGAGAAAATAGGAAAAACAGAAAATATAGATTTAGTTTTACAATCTCATAGGAAATTAAATATTTAAAATGTTTTATAATATTAAAAACATGTATAGGAGTTAATAAAAACTGTTAGCAAATACATTAACTTCTCCCATTACAGACTATAAATACCATATATATATATATCCAGGGAGTGTAACTTGGAGTTACTGTAGGCTCACCCAGGTGAGCACTCGATGTTTAGGTTCACTTTAGTGTCGAGGTGTAGAGCTAGACAGAGTGTATCATACTTCCTCCCTAAAAGACATACTCATACCCTCAGATGATACATATATATATATATATATACATGTGTGTGCGGTTTATCTGGGATTTCTTGGAGGAATTTGTTGAAAGACTTTTTTGAATTTTATGGTGTCTGTTTCTGTTTTGATGTGTTTTGGTGTAATGTTAAAGAGAGCGGAGCTAATTGAGGTGAAATAATTGTACTGTATTGTTGTTATGAGATGCGAGTAAGATTTTTGTTGTGGGTAGATAGCACGGGGCCCAAGCCTTGGGAGTAGTTTAAAAGTGATGTCAACATCATTTGGGCAATGCTGTTGGAATATTTTCCACATCATACAGATAATGTAGCACTCATGGCAACGTTGGAAAGAATAAAGTTTGAGTTTGTCTAGTCGACCCCAATTGTCAAGGCCTGTCATGTCATTTATCTTCTTGGTAATAGACATTTGAGGTGCTCCAGTTTTCATAATACTTTGTTTCATTTGGGGAGACCACAGTGGACAACTGTATTGAAGGTGGGGTGGAGGAGAATAGGATAATGGAGCATATATATATATATATATATATATATATATATATATATCATCATCATCATTTCATCATTTCATTTTACGTCCGCTTTTTCCCTGCTTGCAAGGGTATATATATATGTATGTATATCATCATCATTATCATCACTACATTACGTCCATTCCTCCACACTAGTATGGGTTAGATGAGTTGTCCTATTGTGAGAAATGCCAGGTCAGATGACAATGTCTTGCTCATACAGAACTGATTCTGGCTTGATTTCTACAGCTGGATGCCCTTCCTAACACCAACCTCATTTACAGTGAGTACTGGGTGCTTTTTACCATGGTACCTTCATAACCAATTTACAGTAGGAGTGGGTGGGGGCATACTGTCTATATGCTTCCCATTCTCCTTGTACGTGTGGTAAGCCGTGTCTTCTGTATTATTGTATAATGCCAGAGGTCTGGGTCCTGTGTCATCACCTTTGAGAGGTGCAATTGGACAAGGTCAGCCTTTATCACCTCATCCCATGCCTTCTTGGGTCTCCCCCACACCAAGGCTTCCATCGACTGTTATTGCTCTACACCTTTTTATGCAGCTGTCATCCTTCATACGCATCATATGTCCATATCAACGTAATCTTCTCTCCTGCACACAGCATTTGATTCCTTTTCTGCTCAGTCCCTCTCTCAATTCCTTTATGCTGTGCATGTGTGTGTATATGTATGTGTGTGTGTGTGTGTATGTAGTTGGTATGTGTGTGTGTGTGTGTGTGTATGTAGTTGGTATGTGTGTGTTTGTGTTGGTTGTCCATCGTAAACGTTGATGACATCTTCTTTATTGTTGTTCCTGTCTGCCGTGGGCACGAAGGTGGCTGTGGAGGCCGATCCTTGACTTGCAGGCCCGAGGACAGTGGGGACATGGGAAGAGACCAGAGTCAGACTGGCAACTCCCAGAGGTTACCTCCACCTGTTACCTCCACCTCTGGCCCATCGCCGCAGGGCTTTGGGAGTGCACGCTAAAGAAGAAACCTGTGCGGGAAAGGTTTATAGTGGGAGGGCCAGTGCACAATGACGGTCCCACTCACTCGGCCGCAGAAGCCAGAATCCGGTGGTACGGAGGACTGTCACGACAGGGACTTCCTATATATATACAGTTATTAAAGCCAGTTACTACAATGGCACCATTGCAGGTGTGTATGTTCTGTTAGTCCTGAGGACCAACTTGTTCAACCAAATGAATTGGAAACTCTTATAATTAATCAGGTCAATTACTACAAGGGTTCCATTCCAAGTATGTATGATACAATGGATACTGAACACCACGCACACACATATATATATATATATATATATATATATCATCATCATCATCATCATCAACGTTTAACGTCCATGTTCCAGGCTTGCATGGGTTTGGACGGGGGTTTTCCCACTTGAGGCAAGAGTGATTGTCTTGCTCGCATAGGACTGTCTGGCAGGTTTTCTACAGTTGGATGCCCTTCCTAACACCAACCACATTTACAGTGTGGGTCTGGGAGGTTTTTACCGTGTTGCCTACACGGCCACATTACAGCTTGGACTGTGTGTTTTTTGTCGTGACACCTACACGATCTCATTTGTTTCGGCCGGGATGGTGTGGCACCAACATAACTTTACATAGAAGGGGGCGGTGTGGATGGGGTGGGGGTGGTGGGACGGGGGTGTATTTTGTTAGAGTTGCCTACTGACTGTAGTAGGTTTTACTATGTATTTAGGTAAGGCGGGTCTTCTCTATTACTGAGTACCGCCAAAGGTCTCGGTCCAGTGACATTGTCTTGGAGAGGTGTAAGTGTGTGAGGTCGGAGTTTATCAGCTCGTCCCAGGTTTTTCTAGGTCTGCCTATTCCGTGGCTACCGTCTATCTTTATTGCCCTGCACTTTGTTATACAGCTATCGTCTTTCATGCGCATCACGTGTCCATACCAACGTAGCCTTCTCTCGAGTAAACAACATCTGATCCCTCTTATTTCTAATTTTTTCCTTAGTTCGTTTATGCTTTGCCGTTCACGTATATTACTATTACACATCCAGCGGAGCATGCAAGCTTCGTTCCTCTCTAGTCTGCGTATATCCTCTGCACACAATGCCCAGGTCTCACTGCCATGCAACATTGCTGTTCTTATGCAGGCATCATGCAACCTGCCTTTCATTTTTAGGGAGAACCCTTTAGCGGCTAATAGAGGTATAAGCTCTCTGAACTTTTTCCATCCAGTTCTGACTCTAGCTACTGTACTTTCAGAGCACCCTCCCCCACTGCTGATTTTGTCACCCAGGTAACGGAAGCTGTCCACTATTTCTATAGAGCCCTCTGCGCAGTTGAAAGAGCTAGTATTTTGTGGGCACTTGCTGCTACTTATTGCACCAGAGCACCGGCCACATGTGAAATCTATGTTCTTAGTTAGCTTACCTGTGATCCCACTACATCTTTTATGCACCCATACTTTGCATTTCTGACACAAAATGGAGTTTCTACCTACGCCTTTCCTACACACTGAGCATGGCCACTTCCCGGAAGGGACCGCCACCTTATTTTCTTTCCTACAAACTAGAACTTTGGTCTTAGCCAGATTAATTTTAAGGCCTTTTGATTCTAGGCCGTGCTTCCATGTTTGGAATTTCTTCTCTAGCTCGGCTATGATTCAGCTATGAGTGTTAGGTCGTCTGCGTATAGGAGTTCCCATGGGCAGCCGGTCTTGAACTCCTCTGTTATAGCCTGAAGGGCAATAATAAATAGTAGGGGGCTGAGAACAGAGCCCTGATGGACGCCAACTTTTACGCTAAACTCTTCACTATATTCGTTATTAATTCTAACCTTGCTGACTGTTTCTTTATACATGGCTTGTATAGCTCTCACAGGCCATTCGTCGACACCTAGTTTTCTAAGGGCCCACCAGATAATGGAACGGGGGACTCTGTCGAAGGCTTTCTCCAAGTCGACAAAAGCTAAGTAGAGGGGTTTACTTTTAGCTAGGTACTTCTCCTGTAGTTGTCCTACAATGAAAAGAGCGTCTGTGGTACTTTTGCCTGACACAAACCCGAACTGCATTTCATCTAGGTCAATTCTCTCTCTGATTAGTTGCGCTATTACTTTTTCCGTGACCTTCATGACCTGGTCGATTAATTTAATGCCTCTATAGTTACTCCTATCTAGGGCATCTCCTTTACCCTTATAACAGTTAACGATGATGCTGCTACGCCAGTCCTTCGGAACAACCCCATTCTGTACGACTTGGTTAACTATCCGGGTGACCATGGTGTGTCCCACCGTGCCAGATGCCTTCAGCATCACAGCAACTATTTCCGAAGGCCCAGCCGCCTTACCCGTCTTCATATCCTTGATTGCCTTACTTATTATACTATCCTCGACTAACACTGCTGCTCCCTCTATTGGGTCGATGTGGGGGAGACTGTCTTTCTCCCATTTATTCTCCTCATTTAGTAGCCTTTCATAGTGACACTTCCAAGCTACCTTCTTATCAGCGTCGGTGATGGCAAGTACGCCGTCATCCTTTAGTACACACTTCTCCCCGACAATATCACGGTTTTCCTTGACACATTGCCTAGCAATCCTGAACACCTCACGTTTTTGGTCCTCGCGTTGTAGAACATGCTTGAACTTTCTTTCCTCTGCTTCCCTTCTTGCGAAGTACACTTGTCTCCTAGCTTCCCTCCTGGCCACTTGATAGTCTTCTCTACTTCCCCCATCCCGCCATACTTTCCAAGCCTGCTTTTTGGCCTTAATTGACCCCTCCACCTTACTGTTACACCACCATGTTACTCTCCTCCTGCCTACAGGCCTGCTCCAGCCACAGACTTCGTCTGCCGCCATCAGCAGGTTTGCTTTCAGGAATTCTCACTGTCCCTCTATATTGTCCGACTCTAAATGCTCTTCCTTACTGTCGAAAGCATCAAGTAATATGCTTTGAAATTTATTTCTGGCTGTGGGGTCCTTTAGCTTCCATATTTTTCTCCTGAGGATAGTCCTCTTCTGCTGTCGAGTACGTCTCGTCCTGACTATGAGGTCGCTAATTATCAGTCTATGTTGGGAGGTGCATTCTTCATGGGGGAGGGATTTAGTGTTTACAACAGACACTCTGTCACGTCTTCTGGTAAGGATATAATCTACCTGGCTTGTGTGTTCCCCGGATCACGTTTTTTGAAGTTAGTGTTACAGATAGTTAGGTTATTTGCGTCACAGAATTCCAGGATTCTGGAGCCTTCCTCATTTCTAGTACCAAACCCATAGCCTCCATGGATTTCGTCGTAGCCGTCACAATGTTGTCCAACGTGACCATTTAGGTCGCCTGCAATAATTATATAGTCACTGTCGGTTATTTGGGCGGTAGTGAGCATCAGTGTCTCATAGAATCTGTCTTTTATAGTGCCGGGCAGTCCGGATTGGGGTGCGTACGCAGATATTACTGTCACCGTAGTTCTATTGAGGACAAGTCTTATTTTAATTATTCTGTCGTTCCCTCTATTTACGTCTATTATCTTATCTCTCCACTTTTCTGCTACCATGATTCCTACTCCACCCAGCCCATTGTCCTTTCCCACCCAGAAAAGCTTATAGTATCGTTTTTTACCCTCAATGAATCTAGCAGACCCACCCCTCCAACTGGTCTCTTGAATACAACAAACATCGACCTCCTTACGTTCGAGCATTTCTACAACCTCGTTAGAGCGACCCTTTAAGGTGCCTACATTCATGGTACCAACTCTGAAGTTTGGGATTGCATTTGGAGGGTGGGAGCGGTGGGGAGCGGGGGGATATGGGAAGGTTGGACTGGATACGGATGGAGTGTGGAAATGGTAGAAAAATGTGTACATTACGTTACATGATATACCGTGAAGAAAGCAGCGATGAATTTGGCGAATGTGATTTACTTGAAGGGTTTATCTTATATATATATAGATAGAGAGGGAGAGAGAGAGAGAGAGAGAGAGAGAGAGAGAGAGAGAGAGAGAGAGAGAGAGAGAGAGAGAGATGGGTGGGGGGTAGGTTTGGCCGCATGATGTAGATATTGGGGTGGCTGACCGCGAGCCCTCATGAAGTAGAGGGAGGGGGCGAAGATAGTAGGAGCGGGAGTTTAGAATTTTCGAAGTAACAAATATATTTAAAAGAATTTATAAGAAGAAGAACAAGGGTTTTGTTTTGTTTTGAAAATACGATAGAATTAAGGAATTAAGGTTGGGTGGATAGCGAGGAAGGTAAGGATTGAATGAGGTCCTCGTACTTAACAAGCGATAACAAAAATACAAGATTTGTTTTTGTTTATATATATATATATATATATATATATATATATGTATATATATATATAATAATACCCACCATCCACATACTCCCTCCACAGCACTAATATCAACAAGTCTCCTTGTGAACGTGACCTGGTCATTACGGTCAGCAGCGATATGCGTTGGACGATGCATGTCTCTAAAATTGTCAAGAAGGCCGAGGGTGTCTTACCATCACTCAGCAAGACCTTTGTCAGCCGCTCTCCAGCTATCTATTTAAAGCTGTATATAGCAATGGTGCAGCCACACTTAGAATTTGCATCACCAGTCTGGAACTCCTATCTTGCTCAGAACATTGACTGCCTGGAAACTGTTCAGAGATGTGCAACCAAGTGAATACCCTCCACCAGGGATCTACCATACTCTGAACACCTTGCTTCCCTGGACATGGAGACATTGAAGCTCCGACGTCTGGTAACCTACTTGGTAAACACCCACAAAATTGTTAACAATCTTGCCAACAACAACCCTGAGCACCTTTTTGATTTTCATGTGTCTAACACACGTGGGCATGCCTACAAAGTTAGAAAACAGCACAGCTCCCATGACTTTCGGAAACATATTTTTCACATTCGGAGTTGCTGAAGCACGGAACAAACTACCTGCATCGGTTGTTAGCTGTTGAGACACTGCATCCTTTAAAATCTCCATGCTTCCTGAGATTCACCAAAACTACACCTAATATTCCCCCTCCATACACACGCACACATGTATATCATGACACATACACTATTCAGTTCCCTGAAATTTGTATATTATTCTATGTACTATACATGCACCTTTGATGAGTTGTAGTGCACCTGAGCACTGTACACAATAATTTCATTCATTATTATTATTATTATAATAATATATATATATATCATCATCATAATTTTACATTAGTTCTTCCATGCTTATATGGGTTTGGTGTGTATTTTCCAGTACAACATTCCCCAAATCATTCTTTTCTCTGTGAGCTTCAGCAAATTACGATTGGCTTTCATAATTTCCACCACAATCTATTACAGGAGGTCTGCTATTGTAGTTCCATATATTATATCTCATCAATGTTGACTGTGATAGGATGGCAAATAAATAATTGTTTCTACTTTAGGCACAAGGCCAGCAATTAACCAGTGTATTACTGGTACTTTATTTTATCGATGCCCATAGGGATGAAAGGCAAAGTTAACCTCGGCGGGATTTGAACTCCACCTCAACTTCCTCCACCACATCCACCAGCTCCTCATCTCCCATCCTCCTCCTCCTCCACCACCACCAACTCCTCCTCCTCAACTTCCGCCACCACATCCTCCTCCTCCTCCTCTTCAACTTCCCCCTCCTCCTCCTCTTCAACCCCCCCCCCCTCTTTTACCTAGGGTTTAAAAAAAAATACAAATATTGAAGTAGAATAAGGTAGATGAAGCAGTCAAGGCCAAGAGACAGGCATGGAAAGAATGGAAGAACGGGGGGAGCAGGGTACATTACATAGAGACCAAGAGGGAAGCTAGGCGACAAGTATACTTAGCTAGGAGGGAAGCAGAGGATAGAAAATTCAAGCATGTTTTACAACGTGAGGACCAGAAACAGGAGGTATTCAAGATTGCGAGGCAGTGTGTCAGAGATAGTTGTGATGTCATTGGAGAGAAGTGTATCCGGAATGATAAAGGTGAGCTTGCCCTCACAAGTGCTGAGAAGAAAGATGCATGGAAGAGTCATTATGATAGATTACTAAATGAGGAGAATGCATGGGAAGAAGAGACCCTACCCCACGTAGACCCTATAGAGGGACCAGCAGTACAAGTCAGCGGCAGCGTAGTAAGTAAGGCAATCAGAGATATGAAGATAGGGAAGGCAACCGGTCCATCGGGTATAGCTGCCGAGATGCTGAAGGCATCTGGGTCTGTAGGTCACACTATAACCACACGTATCGTTAACCAGGTAATACTAGAGGGGGCCATACCAAAAGATTGGTGCAGTAGCATCATTGTCAACTGCTACAAAGGTAAAGGCGATGCACTAGATAGAGGAAACTATAGAGGTATAAAGTTGATGGACCAGGTCATGAAAGTAACAGAAAGAGTTATAGCACAGCTGATTAGGGACCGGGTGAATATAGACGAGATGCAATTTGGGTTTGTTCCAGGGAAAGGCACCACTGATGCGCTCTTCCTTGTGAGGCAATTACAGGAAAAGTACCTAGCTAAAAGTAAGCCACTCTACTTGGCATTTGTCGACCTTGAGAAAGCCTTTGACAGAGTTCCACGTGCAGTAATCTGGTGGGCTCTTAGAAAACTAGGAGTAGATGAATGGCTTGTGAAAGCGGTACAAGCCATGTATAGGGGAGCAGTCAGCAAAGTTAGGATTGGCAATGAGTATAGCGAGGAATTTAGCGTACAGGTTGGGGTCCACCAGGGCTCTGTTCTTAGCCCTCTCCTGTTCATCATAGTCCTGCAGGCAATAACGGAGGAGTTTAAGACCGGATGCCCATGGGAACTCCTGTATGCTGATGACCTCGCACTCATAGCTGAATCTATGGTAGAACTAGAGAATAAATTCCAAACCTGGAAGCAGGGACTAGAGAGAAAGGGCCTCAAAGTCAACATGACAAAGACTAAGGTCCTTATAAGTAGACGAGAAAACAGAACCCAGATCCCCTCAGGGAAATGGCCTTGCTCAGTATGTAGGAAAGGTGTAGGTAGGAACTCCATTCTTTGCCCCAAATGCAAACAATGGGTACACAAGAGATGTAGCGGGATCTCAGGAAGCTTAATTAAGAATGTAGGATTCACATGCAGCAGCTGTGCTGAAACAGCAAGCAAACAGCCACAGGAAACAAGTACCACCAATCTCTGGGAGGGCCCTGTAGAAACAGTAGACAGCTTCTGCTACCTAGGTGACCGAATTAGCAACGGAGGTGGGTGCTCAGAAAGTACAATAACTAGGGTAAGAACGGGATGGAAGAAGTTTAGGGAACTACTACCACTGCTAGCTGCAAAAGGCTTCTCCCTCAGAATGAAAGGCAGACTGTATGATGCGTGTATCCGAACAGCGATGTTGCATGGTAGTGAGACCTGGGCGCTGAAGGTGGAAGACTTACGTAGATTAGAGAGAAACGAAGCCTGCATGCTCCGATGGATGTGTAACAGTAATATACGTGAACGACAAAGCATAAATGAATTGAGAGAGAGACTGAGCATAAGAGGAATCAAATGCTGCGTGCAGGAGAGGCGGTTACGCTGGTATGGACATGTGATGCGTATGAAGGATGACAGCTGCATAAAAAGGTGCAGAGCACTAGAAGTTGATGGAAACCGCGGAGTGGGGAGACCCAAGATGACTTGGGATGAGGTGATAAAAGCCGACCTTACCCAACTACACCTCTCAAAGTCAATGACACACGACCGTGACTTCTGGCGTCACGCAGTAATACAGGGTACCCGACCTCCCATGGGTACATGCTGAAGCATATAAACAATATGCCCCCCCCCCCCCACCGCAAGGTGGTCGTGGAGGTGCCACGGCAAAAAAGCACCCAGCCCACACTGTAAAGTGGACGTGTAGGCGCCACGAAAAAGCACCCAGCACTCACTGTAAATGAGGTTGGTGTTAGGAAGGGCATCCAGCTGTAGAAATCAAGCCAGATCAGTTCCTGTATGAGCAAGGCATGGTCAGCCGACCAGACACTGCCCACAACAGGACAACCCGTCTAACCCATGCTAGCGTGGAAGAACGGACGTAAAACGGTGATGATGATGATGATGATTGAAATGAAAACTTGCCATAGCAAAGACGAGGGGGAGAAAGACTGAGAGAGAGAGGGAGAGAGAGAGAGAGAGAGAGAGAGAGAGACTGAGAGAGAGTGAAATAGAAAGAGAAAGACTGAGAGAGAAAGAAAGACAGAGCAAAAGAGAGATAAAGACAGAGAGAGAGAGAGATATAAAGACAGAGAGAGAGAGAGAGAGATTTGTAATATACAAAATTGTATAATACCATTTACTTTTACATCATGATTCTAATAATTTCATTTTCCGTATTTATGTAATCCGAAGAACATTATGGTTGGCAGTATGTTTTACAGCATTCTATCCTCATTACATAGGTGTCATCTTCTACAGTTTAATGTCTGTTTTTTCTATACTGATATAACTTGTATATCATCATCATCATCATCATCATGACCGTTTTACGTCCGTTCTTCCATGCTAGCATGGGTTAGGCGGGTTGTCCTGTTGTGGGCAGTGTCTGGTTGGCTGACCATGCCTTGCTCATACAGGAACTGATTTTGAATTGATTTCTACAGCTGGATGCCCTTCCTAACACCAACCTCATTTACAGTGAGTGCTGGGTGCTTTTTTTCCGTGGCACCTACACGTCCACTTTACAGTGTGGGCTGGGTGCTTTTTTTGTCGTGGCACCTCCACGGCCACTTTGCATTGGGAGGGAGGGTGTGGGGGCATAATGTCTATATGCTTCAGCTTGTACCCATGGGAGGTCGGGTACTCTGTATTACTGCGTGATGCCAGAGGTCACGGTCGTGTGTCATCGACTTTGAGACGTGTAATTGGGTAAGGTCGGCTTTTATCACCTCATCCCAGGTCTTCTTGTGACTCCCCTCTCCGCGGTTTCCATTGACTTCTAGTGCTCTACACATCCTTCATACGCATCACATGTCTATAGTATTACATGTAAACATTTCTCTGACTCTAATGTCATCTTGCCTGCTTACATTAACTGATATATTTAATCCACAACCACTCTCATAGTTTACTTGTAATTCAACTTATATTTAATTTAATGCTACATCATCTCCATCATTGTTTTTACGTCTGTTTTTCCACACTTGCATGTGTTGGATGGCTACGTGTCTAGCAAATCCAATTTGATTCCTTTTTCTCTGAGTTTCTTGCCTGCATAAATGAAATGAATCATTTACATATATATTAGGTCTGAACATAATGGAATCAAATTTTCATTGTCACTGCGTCTGTCTCTCATGCTCTTCCCATCTCTCACTATTATAAGCAAACAGGGGCTCATGTGCTAGTCGCCCCGTGATCCCAGCAGACAGAACAGAGAATATGTTTCCACCAAGGATGGTGAGGGAGACACATTGGAAGAATCATTCCAGTTCGCGAGGCGAACAGATGCAAGTAGACTACTCTGGGCCACTGGTGTTAAGTAGGGAGGTGGTCCTAGGGCCAAAGACACCAGAAGTCTCCTCTCTTACAGTTTACTAGTTATTCAAATTATATTCAAATTAATGCTATATGTCTTGCAAACCCTATTTGCTTCCTGAGATTCCACTAGATCACTTGTGAACCCAAAGTTTGCATTTGGGGCAGAGGATAGAATTTCTACATATACCTTTCCTACATACTGAGCAAGGCAACTTCCCTAAAAGATCTGGGTTCAGCTTTCTCTTCTACTTACTAGGACCTTAGTCTCTGTCAGGTTGACTTTGAGACCCCTTCTTTCTAGGCCCTGCTTCAACATTTGGAATTTCTTCTCTAGTTCCACCATGGATTCAGCTATATATATATATATGTATATTATTAGTTCAGATTAAAGCTTAAGCAAAATGTGGACTAGGCGCTTTTCATCATCATCATCATCACCATCATCGTTTAACGTCTATCTCCCATGCTAGCATGGGTTAGACGGTCGTTATATATATATATATAGGAAAATGTATGACCCCGACGTCAGAGCTCAAGCCGTTTCGATGGCTATTTCTGGACTATTACCCACTCTACTACCTAAGTATTGAGTACTCTTGTGCGTTATGGTCCATCTGGTTCCTTACCACAACTCTTTCATTATATATATATATATATATATATATATATATATACAAAAATAGCAAAATAAGATGCTGAGGTTACATAAATCGTTTAATCCCTATAATTATTTCCACGGTTCTCCATGTTATCGAGAAGTCCTTCATGCATTTGTTCTTGTTATGATAACAGTATCCTGAGATGAAAATCGATTTATTGATATGCTGCCGGCAGGAAAACACACGTCCTTTTGCTCATGTGCCCAGCAGACATATCATCATCATCATCATCATCAACGTTTAACGTCCGTGTTCCACGCTTGCATGGGTTTGGACGGGGGTAGTCCCACTTGAGGCAAGAGTGATTGTCTTGCTCGCATAGGACTGTCTGGCAGGTTTTCTACAGTTGGATGCCCTTCCTAACACCAACCACATTTACAGTGTGGGTCTGGGAGGTTTTTACCGTGTTGCCTACACGGCCACATTACAGCGTGGACTGTGTGTTTTTTTGTCGTGACACCTACACGATCTCATTTGTTTCGGCCTCGATGGCGCGGCACCAACATAACTTTACATAGAACGGGGTGGTGTGGATCGGGTGGGGGTGGTGGGACGGGGTGTATTTGTTAGAGATGCCTACTGGCTGGAGTAGGTTTTACTATATATTTAGGTAAGGCGGGTCTTCTCTGTTACTGAGTACCGCCAAAGGTCTCGGTCCAGTGACATTGTCTTGGAGAGGTGTAAGTGTGTGATGTCGGAGTTTATCAGCTCGTCCCAGGTTTTTCTAGGTCTGCCTATTCCGTGACTACCGTCTATCTTTATTGCCCTGCACTTTGTTATACAGCTATCGACTTTCATGCGCATCACGTGTCCATACCAACGTAGCCTTCTCTCGAGTAAACAACATCTGATTCCTCTTATCTCTAATTTATTCCTTAGTTCGTTTATGCTTTGCCGTTCACGTATATTACTGTTACACATCCAGCGGAGCATGCAAGCTTCGTTCCTCTCTAGTCTGCGTATATCCTCTGCACACAATGCCCAGGTCTCACTGCCATGCAGCATTGCTGTTCGTATGCAGGCATCGTACAACCTGCCTTTCATTTTTAGTGAGAACCCTTTAGCAGCTAATAGTGGTATAAGCTCTCTGAACTTTTTCCAACCAGTTCTGACTCTAGCTACAGTACTTTCAGAGCACCCTCCCCCACTGCTGATTTTATCGCCCAGGTAACGGAAGCTGTCCACTATTTCTATAGAACCCTCTGCGCAATTGAAAGAGCTAGTAGTTTGTGGGCACTTGCTGCTACTTATTGCACCAGAGCACCGGCCACATGTAAAATCTATGTTCTTAGTTAGCCTACCTGTGATCCCACTACATCTTTTATGCACCCATACTTTGCATTTAGGACATAAAATGGAGTTTCTACCTACGCCTTTCCTACACACCGAGCACGACCATTTCCCAGAAGGGACCGCCGCCTTGTTTTCTTTCCTACAAACTAGTACTTTGGTCTTAGCCAGGTTAATTTTAAGTCCTTTTGACTCTAGGCCGTGCTTCCATGTTTGGAATTTCTTCTCTAGCTCGGCCATTGATTCCGCTATGAGTGTCAGGTCGTCTGCGTATAGGAGTTCCCATGGGCAGCCTGTCTTGAACTCCTCTGTTATGGCCTGAAGGGCAATAATAAATAGTAGTGGACTGAGAACAGAGCCCTGATGGACGCCGACTTTTACGCTAAACTCTTCACTATATTCGTTGTTAATTCTAACCTTGCTGACTGTTTCTTTATACATGGCTTGTATAGCCCTCACAAGCCATTCGTCAACGCCTAGTTTTCTAAGAGCCCACCAGATAATGGAGCGGGGGACTCTGTCGAAGGCTTTCTCCAAGTCGACAAAAGCTAAGTAGAGGGGTTTACCTTTAGCTAGGTACTTCTCTTGTAGTTGTCGTACTATGAAAAGAGCGTCTGTGGTACTTTTGCCTGACACAAACCCGAACTGCATTTCATCTAGGTCAATTCTCTCTCTGATTAGTTGCGCTATTACTCTTTCCGTGACCTTCATGACCTGGTCGATTAATTTAATGCCTCTATAGTTACTCCTATCTAGGGCGTCTCCTTTACCCTTATAACAGTTAACGATGATGCTGCTATGCCAGTCCTTCGGAACAACCCCGTTTTGTACGACTTGGTTAACTATGCGGGTGACCATGGTGTGTCCCACCGTGCCAGATGCCTTCAGCATCTCAGCAACTATTTCCGAAGGCCCAGCCGCCTTACCAGTCTTCATATCCTTGATTGCCTTACTTATTATACTCCCCTCGACTAACACTGCTGGTCCCTCTATTGGGTCGATATGGGGGAGACTGCCTTTCTCCCAATTATTCTCCTCATTTAGAAGCCTTTCATAGTGACACTTCCAAGCTACCTTCTTATCGGCGTCGGTGATGGCAAGTGTGCCATCGTCGTTTAGTACACACTTCTCCCCGACAATATCACGGTTTTCCTTGACGCATTGCCTAGCAATCCTGAACACCTCACGTTTTTGGTCATCGCGTTGTAGAACATGCTTGAACTTTCTTTCCTCAGCTTCCCTTCTTGCTAAGTACACTTGTCTCCTAGCTTCCCTCCTGGCCACTTGATAGTCCTCTCTACTTCCCCCATCCCGCCATACTTTCCAAGCCTGCTTTTTGGCCTTAATTGACCCCTCCACCTTACTGTTCCACCACCATGTTACTCTCCTCCTGCCTACAGGCCTGCTCCAGCCACAGACCTCGTCTGTCGCCAACAGCAGGTTTGCTTTCAGAAATTCCCACTCTCCCTCTATATTGTCCGACTCTAAATGTTCTTCCTTACTGTCGAAAGCATCAAGTAATATGCTTTGAAATTTATTCCTGGCTGTGGGGTCCTTTAGCTTCCATATTTTCCTCCTGAGGATAGTCCTCTTCTGTTGTCGAGTACGTCTCGTCCTGACTATGAGGTCGCTAATTATCAGTCTATGTTGGGAGGTGCATTCTTCATGGGGGAGGGATTTAGTGTTAACAACAGACACTCTGTCACGTCTTCTGGTAAGGATATAATCTACCTGGCTTGTGTGTTCCCCGGATCTATAGGTGATCAGGTGATTGTCACGTTTTTTGAAGTTAGTGTTACAGATAGTTAGGTTATTTGCATCACAGAATTCCAGGATTCTGGAGCCTTCCTCATTTCTAGTACCAAACCCATAGCCTCCATGGATTTCGTCGTAGCCGTCACAATGTTGTCCAACGTGACCATTTAGGTCGCCTGCGATAATTATATAGTCACTGTCGGATATTTGGGAGGTAGTTAGCATCAGTGTCTCATAGAATCTGTCTTTTATAGTGCCGGGCAGTCCGGATTGGGGTGCGTACGCAGATATTACTGTCACCGTAGTTCTATTGAGGACAAGTCGTATTTTAATTATTCTGTCGTTCACTCTATTTACGTCTATTATCTTATCTGCCCACTTTTCTGCTACCATGATTCCTACTCCACCCAGCCCATCGTCGTTTCCCACCCAGAAAAGCTTATAACAACGTTTTTTACCCTCAATGAACCTAGCAGACCCACCCCTCCACCTGGTCTCTTGAATACAACAAACATCGACCTCCTTACGTTCAAGCATTTCTACAACCTCGTTAGCGCGACCCTTTAGGGTGCCTACATTTATGGTACCAACTCTGAAGTTTTGGATTGCGTTTGGGGGTTGGGGGCGGTGAGGGGCGGGGGGCGATGGGGTTATGTTAGCCGTCCGCGGTCGAAACAATGAGGAGTGCTCGCATTCTCGTCCAAGGGGTGAATTTGTCTTTATCTTTGGCATTGTCGCTGAGCGTCCAGATTTTTCTCTCTCACCTCCACTCTCCAGGATTCCGCAGTCCATCCATCCATCATATATCGTATATCGAAAGGCAACCAGGCAAGCGATAGTATAGGCCTCTGGTTTCTGATTGGTCCGCGTAATAATACTGGTGATACGTGGGGGCTCTGTTTTATGATTGGTCCACGTAATAGCAATGGTGGTGTGTGGGGGTGGGAGGGAGGGGTGTTGGGTAGCTAGCAAGAAGGTAATGATTGAGATGGGTCTATGCATTTAACAAGCGATTAACAAAAATACAAAATTTGTTCAGTTAAATACGTCCAAAAACCTAAACGTATTTAGCACTTAATAGAAACAGAAAATGTAGTTTGTTTTAGCGATAGAATGGCTATTTGGACTTGAAATACGAAATGTGGATTGTTTTGAAAATACGCTAGGAGAGAGAGAGAGAGAGATGAAGTCTGTACATTACGTTTACATGAGAGTTTCGTTTGGACAGCAGGCAAAGAAATGAAATTTGGCGAAGTGAATTCCTATCATATATTTATAGGGAGAGAGAGAGAGAGAGAGAGAGAGAGAGAGAGAGAGAGAGTGCGAGGGTAGGGGGCCACATGATGGCTGTGGGTGTTAGGCGTTTGACCGCCCCGTGCCTTCGAAGAAGGAAGAAGGAAAGGATTTTGCTTTTTTGTTTTGAAGATACGCTAGAATTAGGGATTGGGGTTTGAAAATACGTTAGGAATTAAGGTTTGAAAATAGCTAGCAAGAAGGTAATGATTGAGATGGGTCTATGCATTTAACAAGCGATTAACAAAAATACATATATATGTATGTATGTATATTTAGCACCTAGATATGCTTGAATAAGTTATTATCCATCTTGCCAACAACAACCCTGAGTACCTTTTTGATTTCCACGTGTCTAACACACGTGGGCCTGCCTACAAAGTCAGAAAACAGCTCTCATGACTTTTGGAAACATTTTTTCACGCTCAGAGTTGCTGAACCATGGAACAAACTACCTGCATCAGTTGTCAGCTGTTGAGACACTGCATCCTTTAAAACCTCCATGCTTCCTGAGATTCGCCAACACTACACCTAATATTCCCCCTACATACACACATGTATATCATGACTCATACACTATTCACTTTCCTGACATTTGTATATTATTCTATGTACTATACATGTTCCTTTGATGGGTTTTAGGGCACCTTAGCACTGTACACAGTAATTTCATTATTATTACCATTATTATAATATATCGTCTCAGTCAGAACAAATCATGTTGTAAACCATTCAAACAGTCCCTAATATCAATTGATAGGTGTTCATGCTGTAAACTACTCAACTTCATTTAACGATATCAAATTGTAGTTGGTTATCAGTTCATAATTTGTGATGACTGCACAGAACAAACTTCTTATTTACACATTTGTTTCATACCAGTCTATATTAGTCCACACTGTAAAGTGGTCATATATGTGTCATGACCAAAAGTGCGCAGTCTAAACTGTACAGTCTGTGTGTTGGTGTCATGACAAAAAGCATCCAGTACACACTCTAAATGAGGTTGGTGCTAGTAAGGGTATCCAGCTGTAGAAACCAAGCCAACATCGGTTCTGTATGAGCAAGACATGTTCACCTGACTTGGCATTGCTCACAATAGGATAACTCGTCTGGCCCATGCCAACATGGAAAAAGGGACGTTAAATAGTGATACTGCTGCTGCTGCTGCTGATGACTATACTTATCATTTTCATTATTTTACATCTGTAGTGGATTGTTAGTATTGGTCAAACATTGGCTAATATGCTTCATGATAGAGAATATCACTGATATTCTTAAGATATTTAATCATCTACATTTATAGTTTGTATAAAAACCAAAGAATTAAGACACTTATCAGCTGACAGCTGCCTAGGTTATGCCCCCCATAGTCAATTATTTTATTTAATAATTCGGCACTAGTAAGAAGACCACACATTCAATTTAGTCAAATTTCTCATCCCTCCAAATGGTTGGTCTTGTGCCTCAATAAGAAATCATCTGCTTTCCATTCTGGTATGGGTTTGACAAGTTTTGCTGTTCTAACACAGTACTTATTCATCTCCTTCTAGATAGATTAGAGATGAACCCAGAGCTGGATTTAGAACTTGGGTAGGCCTGGGGCACTTCGGGCTTTTTTCTTTTTGGTGGGGTGGAGGTGGGGGCTTCATATATAAAAAAAGATTAGAATACATAGTAAACCCCCAATTTTGCATTTCAAAGTCAGCTTGGTGCAAGTAATTGGAATTCATCAGAATGGAGTTGGTTACCTACCAGTCTCGCAAGCTTGAATGTATATTCAGATGTATCTCACTCAACATCCTCCGGGGAAATGCCTTCTCTATTCTGTCCCCCATGGCTGCAGGGTGACAAGCACATGGACCCCCATTTGCTTATAATAGTGAGAGATGAGGAGAGCAAGAGAGACGGTGGCAATGACTGAAAGTATTTTATTACATCTTGTTTGGTGTAAGATCATGGATATATGCCTAACAAATCAGTTATTATTATAAATGTTAGCTTGAGAACAAGACTCATATTAAAAACATTGATGATGGAGAGAGGCAAGACATTTGTTTTGCTAGAAAATATATTTTATTGAGTAATGTGCACTGGTTAGCTTTGCAGCTGACAAGGCAAATCTCTTTTCTGTTGGTTCAATAACAAAAAGCTTTCAGTGTATTCTCTAACATCGTTGTCAACTGAATGGTTACAATATGATATAGAGAAGACTCTTCAATTATGTCATGGACATGACAACAACTCTATCACTCTGTTAAAGGGTTCATCCAGGGTTGATTTAATGGGGAAAGGGGGTCATTGCCCTGGAACCCCTGCAGTAGGGGACTCCACCAGCGACGGACCTAGCAATTTATTTGTGTCCTCTGCTAGGCTTTTCAGTTTTATGATGGTTCGATTTTTTTAATTTAATACCTCAATGAATGTGGTCCTAGGGCCAAGGACAGCAGAAGTCTCCACTGCTAACTTGTCAATGACTTGTCAACCAATCCTTTAATATGGTCTCCATAGTCAATTTGTGTTTTCATGAGCATTTCATTCTGGAATTTTAGTGGGATAGAATAAATTTGAGAACATAGAAGAAATATCTGAGCTGAGAAACATCGTCTATGATTTTCTGTACACAAAAATCATCTCCTAAAAAACTCCATTTACACTTCTGTTAAAGGGTCTGCCAAACAGAGAAGAAGATAATTGTTCTTTCTGACTTTGGCACAGGATCAGCAATTTGGGGCAAGTGTAAAGTTAATTTAATCAACCCCTGTGTTTAACTGTTGCTTTATTTTATCAAGGTTGAAAGGCAAATTGATCTTGGTCGGATTTAAATTCAAAATATAGAAAGTCATAACTAAATGCTACAAAGTCTGACACTCAACCGATTTTGCCACTCTAGGGATGATGATGATGATAAGAGTTGAAAAAGTAGCAGAGGGAGGGGGGAGAAATGGGGAAGCTGAGGAGGAAAGTACTGATGATGATGATAAGAATAATGGTAACAACAACAATGATGATGATGATAACAATCATCATAATCATCATCATCTTCATCATCACCGTCATCACCATCCTCATCATCATCGTCATTACTATCACCAACACCACCATCATCAACACCATCACTATCATCATTGTCATCATCATCATCATCAACTTCACCACCACCACCATCATCATTATTGCCATTATCACCATCACCATCACTGCCACCATCATCATCGCCACCACCATCTTCGCCACCACCACCTTCGCCACCACCACCACTATTATCATCATTGCCACCACCACCACCACCGAACCATCACCCTTATCATCATAATTGTCACCACCACCAACACCACCACCACCACTAACACCACCAACACCACCACCACCAACAACACTACCACCACCACCAACAACAATAACAAACCACCACCACCACCACCACCACCATCGCACCAACACCAACACCACCACCACCAACAACAACAACAAACCACCACCACCACCACCACCATCATCATCATCACCATCATCATCAACAACATCAACAACTGTAATAAAATACCCAAATCTAAGATCCAATGACTCTTGACCCTCTACACTGTATATAATTATAAAATATTCATATCTGATTATTTAAATTTCAAGAAAATTCTCTCAACTTAAATTTATCTTTTACATTTCTGTCATGAAAGCTGGTGTATTGTTGCAATAATTGTCTGTTTAAATTTTTATCTTATTCAAAGGACAATCTAATACATTTTCCTTCATAATTGATTACCATCTGACACTGAGTGTTAGTAATCATTTTCTGACTTTCTAACAATGCTTTCACAGATATTAGTAATACTGATTTCAATAGAAAAGAAGGGAGTTTTGGTTATCACTAATAGATCTCCTTTAGTAGAATTACTATTGAAAACTGATTATTATGTTTTCATTTCAGGTTCTTTAATAGCATTTTGATTCCTTTTGTCACTGATTGATAGACAGATTAATTTTAAAATTTTATTTGTAATTGGCAAATTTCATTTAAATCAATAAATTAGAAAAGTCGTCTTCCAGTTTTTTTAGCCATGTACATTTTCTAATCAATAGAGAACTGTGGTTAGTTTACAAGTAAATATTTTGGTTCAAAGCATAACTATGTATCGAGAAGGCATTTTCATGGAGGATGGTGAGGGGACTCATTGGAAGTACCATTCCATCTCATGAGGCGTAAACCTGCTGGTAAGTAACTTCATGCTGATGGTGGTGAGTAGGGAGGTAGTCCTAGGGTCAAGGACACCAGAAGACGATGGTGGTGAGTAGGAAGGTGGTCCTAGGGTCAAGGACACCAGAAGACGATGGTGGTGAGTAGGGAGGTAGTCCTAGGGTCAAGGACACCAGAAGACGATGGTGGTGAGTAGGGAGGTGGTCCTAGGGCCAAAGACACCAGAAGACGATGGTGGTGAGTAGGAAGGTGGTCCTAGGGTCAAGGACACCAGAAGACGATGGTGGAGAGTAGGAAGGTGGTCCTAGGGTCAAGGACACCAGAAGACGATGGTGGTGAGTAGGAAGGTGGTCCTAGGGTCAAGGACACCAGAAGACGATGGTGGTGAGTAGGGAGGTAGTCCTAGGGTCAAGGACACCAGAAGACGATGGTGGTGAGTAGGGAGGTGGTCCTAGGGCCAAAGACACCAGAAGACGATGGTGGTGAGTAGGAAGGTGGTCCTAGGGTCAAGGACACCAGAAGACGATGGTGGTGAGTAGGGAGGTAGTCCTAGGGTCAAGGACACCAGAAGACGATGGTGGTGAGTAGGGAGGTGGTCCTAGGGCCAAAGACACCAGAAGACGATGGTGGTGAGTAGGAAGGTGGTCCTAGGGTCAAGGACACCAGAAGACGATGGTGGAGAGTAGGAAGGTGGTCCTAGGGTCAAGGACACCAGAAGACGATGGTGGTGAGTAGGAAGGTGGTCCTAGGGTCAAGGACACCAGAAGACGATGGTGGTGAGTAGGGAGGTAGTCCTAGGGTCAAGGACACCAGAAGACGATGGTGGTGAGTAGGGAGGTGGTCCTAGGGCCAAAGACACCAGAAGACGATGGTGGTGAGTAGGGAGGTAGTCCTAGGGTCAAGGACACCAGAAGACGATGGTGGTGAGTAGGGAGGTAGTCCTAGGGTCAAGGACACCAGAAGACGATGGTGGTGAGTAGGGAGGTAGTCCTAGGGTCAAGGACACCAGAAGACGATGGTGGTGAGTAGGGAGGTGGTCCTAGGGTCAAGGACACCAGAAGACGATGGTGGTGAGTAGGGAGGTGGTCATAGGGTCAAGGACACCAGAAGACGATGGTGGTGAGTAGGAAGGTGGTCATAGGGTCAAGGACACCAGAAGACGATGGTGGTGAGTAGGAAGGTGGTCCTAGGGCCAAAGACACCAGAAGACGATGGTGGTGAGTAGGGAGGTGGTCATAGGGTCAAGGACACCAGAAGACGATGGTGGTGAGTAGGAAGGTGGTCCTAGGGCCAAAGACACCAGAAGACGATGGTGGTGAGTAGGGAGGTGGTCCTAGGGTCAAGGACACCAGAAGACGATGGTGGTGAGTAGGAAGGTGGTCCTAGGGTCAAGGACACCAGAAGACGATGGTGGTGAGTAGGAAGGTGGTCCTAGGGTCAAGGACACCAGAAGACGATGGTGGTGAGTAGGAAGGTGGTCCTAGGGCCAAATACACCAGAAGACGATGGTGGTGAGTAGGAAGGTGGTCCTAGGGTCAAGGACACCAGAAGACGATGGTGGTGAGTAGGGAGGTGGTCCTAGGGCCAAAGACACCAGAAGACGATGGTGGTGAGTAGGGAGGTGGTCCTAGGGCCAAAGACACCAGAAGACGATGGTGGTGAGTAGGGAGGTGGTCCTAGGGCCCAATACACCAGAAGACGATGGTGGTGAGTAGGAAGGTGGTCCTAGGGTCAAGGACACCAGAAAACGATGGTGGTGAGTAGGAAGGTGGTCCTAGGGCCAAAGACACCAGAATATGATGGTGGTGAGTAGGAAGGTAGTCCTAGGGCCCAATACACCAGAAGACGATGGTGGTGAGTAGGAAGGTGGTCCTAGGGTCAAGGACACCAGAAAACGATGGTGGTGAGTAGGAAGGTGGTCCTAGGGCCAAAGACACCAGAATATGATGGTGGTGAGTAGGAAGGTAGTCCTAGGGCCCAATACACCAGAAGACGATGGTGGTGAGTAGGGAGGTGGTCCTAGGGTCAAAGACACCTTAAGACGATGGTGGTGAGTAGTAAGATAGTCCTAGGGTCAAGGACACCAGAAGACGATGGTGGTGAGTAGGGAGGTGGTCCTAGGGTCAAGGACACCTGAAGACGATGGTGGTGAGTAGGGAGGTGGTCCTAGGGTGAAGGACACCTGAAGACGATGGTGGTGAGTAGGGAGGTGGTCCTAGGGTGAAGGACACCTGAAGACGATGGTGGTGAGTAGGGAGGTAGTCGTAGGGTGAAGGACACCTGAAGACGATGGTGGTGAGTAGGGAGGTGGTCCTAGGGTGAAGGACACCTGAAGACGATGGTGGTGAGTAGGGAGGTGGTCCTAGGGTGAAGGACACCTGAAGACGATGGTGGTGAGTAGGGAGGTAGTCCTAGGGTGAAGGACACCTGAAGACGATGGTGGTGAGTAGGGAGGTGGTCCTAGGGTGAAGGACACCTGAAGACGATGGTGGTGAGTAGGGAGGTGGTCCTAGGGTGAAGGACACCTGAAGACGATGGTGGTGAGTAGGGAGGTAGTCCTAGGGTGAAGGACACTTGAAGACGATGGTGGTGAGTAGCGAGATGGTCCTAGGGCCAAGGACACCTGAAGACGATGGTGGTGAGTAGGAAGGTGGTCCTAGGGTCAAGGACACCAGAAGACGATTGTGGTGAGTAGCGAGATGGTCCTAGGGCCAAGGACACCTGAAGACGATGGTGGTGAGTAGGAAGGTGGTCCTAGGGTCAAGGACACCAGAAGACGATGGTGGTGAGTAGCGAGATGGTCCTAGGGCCAAGGACACCTGAAGACGATGGTGGTGAGTAGGAAGGTGGTCCTAGGGTGAAGGACACCTGAAGACGATGGTGGTGAGTAGGAAGGTGGTCCTAGGGCCAAGGACACCTGAAGACGATGGTGGTGAGTAGGAAGGTGGTCGTAGGGTCAAGGACACCAGAAGACGATGGTGGTGAGTAGCGAGATGGTCCTAGGGCCAAGGACACCTGAAGACGATGGTGGTGAGTAGGAAGGTGGTCCTAGGGTGAAGGACACCTGAAGACGATGGTGGTGAGTAGGAAGGTGGTCCTAGGGCCAAGGACACCTGAAGACGATGGTGGTGAGTAGGAAGGTAGTCCTAGGGTCAAGGACACCAGAAGACGATGGTGGTGAGTAGGGAGGTAGTCCTAGGGTCAAGGACACCAGAAGACGATGGTGGTGAGTAGGGAGGTGGTCCTAGGGCCAAAGACACCAGAAGACGATGGTGGTGAGTAGGAAGGTGGTCCTAGGGTCAAGGACACCTGAAGACGATGGTGGTGAGTAGGGAGGTAGTCCTAGGGTCAAGGACACCAGAAGACGATGGTGGTGAGTAGGGAGGTGGTCCTAGGGTCAACGACACCAGAAGACGATGGTGGTGAGTAGGGAGGTAGTCCTAGGGCCAAAGACACCAGAAGACGATGGTGGTGAGTAGGGAGGTAGTCCTAGGGTCAAGGACACCAGAAGACGATGGTGGTGAGTAGGGAGGTAGTCCTAGGGTCAAGGACACCAGAAGACGATGGTGGTGAGTAGGGAGGTGGTCCTAGGGTCAAGGACACCAGAAGACGATGGTGGTGAGTAGGGAGGTGGTCCTAGGGCCAAAGACACCAGAAGACGATGGTGGTGTAGGAAGGTGGTCCTAGGGTCAAGGACACCAGAAGACGATGGTGGTGAGTAGGGAGGAGGTCATAGTGTCAAGGACACCAGAAGACGATGGTGGTGAGTAGGAAGGTGGTCCTAGGGTCAAGGACACCAGAAGACGATGGTGGTGAGTAGGAAGGTGGTCCTAGGGCCAAATACACCAGAAGACGATGGTGGTGAGTAGGAAGGTGGTCCTAGGGTCAAGGACACCAGAAGACGATGGTGGTGAGTAGGGAGGTGGTCCTAGGGCCAAAGACACCAGAAGACGATGGTGGTGAGTAGGGAGGTGGTCCTAGTGTCAAGGACACCAGAAGACGATGGTGGTGAGTAGGGAAGTGGTCCTAGGGCCAAATACACCAGAAGACGATGGTGGTGAGTAGGAAGGTAGTCCTAGGGTCAAGGACACCAGAAGACGATGGTGGTGAGTAGGGAGGTGGTCCTAGGGCCAAAGACACCAGAAGACGATGGTGGTGAGTAGGGAGGTGGTCCTAGGGCCCAATACACCAGAAGACGATGGTGGTGAGTAGGAAGGTGGTCCTGGGGTCAAGGACACCAGAAAACGATTGTGGTGAGTAGGATGGTGGTCCTAGGGTCAAGGACACCAGAAGACGATGGTGGTGAGTAGGGAGGTGGTCCTAGGGTGAAGGACACCTGAAGACGATGGTGGTGAGTAGGGAGGTGGTCCTAGGGTGAAGGACACCTGAAGACGATGGTGGTGAGTAGGGAGGTGGTCCTAGGGTGAAGGACACCTGAAGAACGATGGTGGTGAGTAGGGAGGTAGTCCTAGGGTGAAGGACACCTGAAGACGATGGTGGTGAGTAGGGAGGTGGTCCTAGGCTCAAGGACACCAGAAGACGATGGTGGTGAGTAGCGAGATGGTCCTAGGGCCAAGGACACCTGAAGACGATGGTGGTGAGTAGGGAGGTGGTCCTAGGGTGAAGGACACCTGAAGACGATGGTGGTGAGTAGGGAGGTGGTCCTAGGGTGAAGGACACCTGAAGACGATGGTGGTGAGTAGGGAGGTAGTCCTAGGGTGAAGGACACCTGAAGACGATGGTGGTGAGTAGCGAGATGGTCCTAGGGCCAAGGACACCTGAAGACGATGGTGGTGAGTAGGAAGGTGGTCCTAGGGTCAAGGACACCAGAAGACGATTGTGGTGAGTAGCGAGATGGTCCTAGGGCCAAGGACACCTGAAGACGATGGTGGTGAGTAGGAAGGTGGTCCTAGGGTCAAGGACACCAGAAGACGATGGTGGTGAGTAGCGAGATGGTCCTAGGGCCAAGGACACCTGAAGACGATGGTGGTGAGTAGGAAGGTGGTCCTAGGGTGAAGGACACCTGAAGACGATGGTGGTGAGTAGGAAGGTGGTCCTAGGGCCAAGGACACCTGAAGACGATGGTGGTGAGTAGGAAGGTGGTCCTAGGGTCAAGGACACCAGAAGACGATGGTGGTGAGTAGCGAGATGGTCCTAGGGCCAAGGACACCTGAAGACGATGGTGGTGAGTAGGGAGGTGGTCCTAGGGTCAAAGACACCGGAAGACGATGGTGGTGAGTAGGGAGGTGGTCCTAGAGGCAAGGACACCTGAAGACGATGGTGGTGAGTAGGAAGGTGGTCCTAGGGTCAAGGACACCAGAAGACAATGGTGGTGAGTAGCGAGGTGGTCCTAGGGCCAAGGACACCTGAAGACGATGGTGGTGAGTAGGAAGGTGGTTCTAGGGTCAAGGACACCAGAATACGATGGTGGTGAGTAGGGAGGTGGTCCTAGGGTCAAGGACACCAGTACACGATGGTGGGGAGTAGGGAGGTAGTCCTAGGGTCAAGGACACAATAAGACGATGGTGGTGAGTAGGGGTGTGGTCCTAGGGCCAAATAAACCAGAAGACGATGGTCGTGAGTAGGAAGGTGGTCCTAGGGTCAAGGACACCAGAAGACGATGGTGGTGAGTAGGAAGGTAGTCCTACGGTCAAGGACACCAGTAGACGATGGTGGTGAGTAGGGAGGTAGTCCTAGGGTCAAGGACACCAGAAGATGATGGCAGTGAGTAGGGAGGTGGTCCTAGGGCCAAGGACACCAGAAGATGATGGTGGTGAGTAGGGAGGTGGTCCTAGGGCCAAGGACACCAGAAGATGATGGTGGTGAGTAGGGAGGTGGTCCTAGGGTCAAGGGTACCAGAAGACTCCACTGCTACATATTGGGCTTAGGTTAAGTTTACATTGCAGTATGCCTAAATTATGGAAAATTGCTTAAGAAATAACTTAAAAATAGGTATCACTGCAGGGTAAAGGAGTTCTCTCAGGGTCAGATTTAATGGAGGGTGAAGGGGCGATTGCCATGGGCCCCGTACAGTGGTGGCAGCAACAACAGTAACAATTTATTTGTTCCGGATTTTTAGTTTAAGAATGGTTAGAAACTTTGAATTTAATACCTGTATGTATAACTTTTCAATTCCAATAACTCACTGTAAATCTGGTTGGTGTTAGGAAGGGCATCCAGCTGTAGAAATCAAGCCAGAATCAGTTCCCATATGAGCAAGACAAGGTCAGTTGACTGGACATTGCCCACAACAGGACAACCCATCTAACCCATGCTAGCATGGAAGGACGGACATAAAACAGTGATGAGGATGATGAGGATGATGTGCCAAGCTAAATTTGATATGTAAAATAGGGGGTTTGTTGTGTATTCTAATATTTCTATATATGAGAGGCCCCTTAAATCTGAAGTGCCCTGGCACCCCCCAGTTCTAACTCCTACCCTACAGGTATGGCTGCATGGTAAAGGTGTTCTCTTCACATCCGTTTCGTCTTAGGTTCAGTCTTACAGTGTGGAACCTTAGGGAAGTGTCTTCTACTATAGTCTAATGAATGGAAACTACAGAAGGCCATCATATATATCATCAACATAATCATTTTCCATGCTAGCATGGCTTTGGGCTATCACCATTGTGGCAAGTCAGGTCAGAACTTATTCAAAAGGAGGTCAATATACTATCAAGAAATACATCCTTACCATATTTCTATTGAAAATCACTGTCTCATGTTCAAATAATGTTCAACATCATCTACCCTATATCTACCTCCCCAATCCAATATATGTGTGTGTGTGTGTGTGCGTGTGTAGTTCCTTGGAGATATTTTCGTATGTGTTTGTAAGGTCTGCTTTTCTGATTATAATCAGTATAATTATATTTGTTTCTACTTCAGGCACAAGGCCAGCAAATTCCCCAGTTCATTACTGGTACTTTATTTTATCGACCCCGTAAGGATGAAAGGCAAATTCAACCTCGGTGGGATTTGAACTCAGATCGTAAAGGGACGTAACTATGCTGGAAAGCATGGCGTCCGACCCTCTACCGATACTGCCAATCCACCGATCATAATTGAAATTCAGTTTTATAGTTATCAAGTAGTTGAGTGCCACAGATCTGAATATTTTAATTTATATTTATCATTTATCAAATATCTTGTGTCTATATGTCTCATGTTAGAATGGTCAAAATATGTATGTTTAAATCATACACACACACACACACACACACACACACATATATATATATATATATATATATAATGACATGACAAAAAGTACCCACCCCACATTGTAAAACGGTCATGTAAATGTCACAACAAAAAGTGCCTAGTACACACGGCAAAATGGTCATGTAGGGGTCATGACAAAATCCCCCAGTCCACATTGTAAAGTTGTTGTGTAGGTGTTATGACAAAATCCCTCAATCCACACAGAAAAGTGGGTGTGTAGGTGTCACAACAAAAAGTGTCTAGCTCACACAGTAAAGTAGTCATATAGGTGACGTGACAAAATGTACCCAGTCCACACTATAAAGTGGTTGTGTAGGTATCACGACAAAAAGCACCCAGTACACACTGCAAAAGTTGTTGGTGTTCTGTATGAGGAAAACATGGTCATCTGACCTGGCTTATCTTGCAACTCATCTAACTCATGCTAGCATAGAAAAATGGACGTTAAACTTTGATGATGTTCTAGAATTTGTAGGGTTTTAGTCATATAACATATAGTCATAAAACCTACTGCAGAGTGAATATTTGGTCAGATTTTATAAGAAAAAACCAACTGCAGAAGACCCAAGGGTAGACCCAAAGCAAGGTGTTTTGATAATATCCATGAGCTTGGCTGGAATAATAATAATAATAATAAGATGTACTTATAAATTTATAGTGAGATGGGGTGGATTGGAGCAAGAAGGCTAATAATGAGAATCAAGCAATAAAATAAGATAAATGGAGTATATATATGTATATATATATATATATATATATACACAAATACTATGTGCAGGAGAGGCCGTTGCATTGGTATGGACATGTGATGCGTATGAAGGTGACAGCTGCATAAAAAGGTGCAGAGAACTAGAAGTCAATGGAAACCGCGGAGTGGGGAGACCCAAGAAAACCTGGGATGAGGTGATAAAAGCCGACCTTACCCAATTACAACTCTCAAAGGCGATGACACATGACTGTGACCTCTGGCGTCACGCAGCAATACAGAGTACCCGATCCCCCATGGGTACAAGCTGAAGCATATAGACAATATGCCCTCACACCCTCCCACTGCAAGGTGGACGTGGAGGTGCCACGGCAAAAAAGCACCCAGCCCACACTGTAAAGTGGACGTGTAGGCGCCATGGAAAAAAAGCACCCAGCATTCACTGTAAATGAGGTTGGTGTTAGGAAGGGAATCCAGCTGTAGAAATCAAGCCAAAATCAGTTCCTGTATGAGTAAGGCATGGTCAGCCGACCAGACAATTCCCACAACAGGACAACCCGTCTAACCCATGCTAGCATGGAAGAACGGACGTAAAACGGTGATAATGATGATATATATATATTTATTTATGTTTGATGGTTCACCACTGGATAGAACTGGTCATTCCGTATAGTCAATCTTGATGTAATATTATGGAGAACACTCAAGGTAATGCAACTCACCCGTCTTCGTTTGTGTTGTTGGTGGTGCGAGTACGGAGTTAATTATTGTAAAATAATAGGAGGTTGGACTGGTGTAATTCCTTAAATAAACGTTTTAAGGAATTACACCTGTCCAGCCTCCTGTTATTTTATATATATATGCCTGGCGTTATAAAAGACAGATTCTATGAGACATTGATGCTCACTACCTCCCAAATAACCGACAGTGACTACATAAGTATTGCTGGCAACCTAAATGGTCACATTGGACAACATTGTGATGGCTATGACAGAATCCATGGAGGCTATGGGTTTGGTACGAGAAATGAGTAAGGCGCCAGAATCCTGGAATTCTGTGACGCAAATAACCTAACTGTCTGTAACACTAACTTCAAAAAACGAGACAATCACTTGATCATCTATAGATCAGGGGAACACACCAGTCAGATAGATTATATCCTTACCAGAAGACGTGATAGAGTGTCTGTCGTAAACACTAAATCCCTCCCTCATGAAGAATGCACCTCCAACATAGACTCATAGTCAGCGACATTGTAGCCAGGACAAGACGTACTCGACAACAGAGGAGGACTATCCTCAGGAGAAAAAATATGGAAGCTAAAGGACCCCACAGCCAGTAATAAATCTAAAAGCATATTACTTGATGCTTTTGACAGTAAGGAAGAACAATTAGAGTCGTACAATATAGAGGAACAGTGGGTATTCCTGAATGCTAACCTGCTGAAGGCGGCAGATGATGTCTGTGGCTGGAGCAGGCCTATAGGCAGGAGGAGAGTAACGTGGTGGTGGAACAGTAAGTTAGAGGAGTCAATTAAGGCCAAAAAGCAGGCATGGAAAGTATGGCGGGATGGGGGAAGTAGAGAAGACTATCAAGTGGCCAGGAGGGAAGCTAGGAGACAAGTGTACTTCGCAAGAAGGGAAGCAGAGGAAAGAAAGTTCAAGCATATTCTACAATGCGAGGACCAAAAACGTGAGGTGTTCAGGATTGCTAGGCAATGTGTCAAGGAAAACAGTGATATTGTCGGGGAGAAGTGTGTCCTTAATGATGATGGTGTACTTGCCATCACTGACGCTGATAAGAAGGTAGCTTGGAAGTGTCACTACGAAAGGCTACTAAATGAGGAGAATAAATGGGAGAAAGACAGTCTCCCCCACATCGATCCAATAGAGGGACCAGCAGTGCTAGTTGAAGGTAGTATAATAAGTAAGGCAATCAAAGATACGAAGACGGGTAAGGCGGCTGGGCCTTCAGAAATAGTTACTGAAATGCTGAAAGCATCTGGCACAGTGGAACACACTATGGTCACCCGGATAGTAAACCAAGTCATACAGAATGGGGTTATTCCGAAGGACTGGCGTAGCAACATCATCATTAACTGCTACAAGGGTAAAGGAGATGCCCTAGATATGGGTAACTATAGAAGCATTAAATTAATCGACCAGGTCATGAAGGTCACAGAAAAAGTAATAGCGCAACTAACCAGAGAGCGAATTGATCTAGATGAAATGCAGTTCAGGTTTGTGTCAGGTAAAAGTACCACAGATGCTCTTTTCATTGTACGACAACTACAGGAGAAGTACCTAGCTAAAAGTAAACCCCTATACTTAGCTTTTGTTAACTTGGAGAAAGCCTTTGACAGAGTCCCCCGCTACATTATCTGGTGGGCTCTTAGAAAACGAGGTGTTGATGAATGGCTTGTGAGAGCTATACAAGCCATGTATAAAGAAACAGTCAGCAAGGTTAGAATTAACAACGAATATAGTGAAGAGTTTACTATTTATTATTGCCCTTCAGGCTATAACAGAGGAGTTCAAGACCGGCTGCCCATGGGAACTCCTATACGCAGATGATCTAACGCTCATAGCTGAATCAATGGCCGAACTAGAGAAGAAATTCTAAATATGGAAGCATGGCCTAGAATCAAAAGGCCTTAAAATTAACCTGTCTAATACTAAAGTTCTAGTTTGTAGGAAGGAAAATAGGGGACCAGTCCCATCTGGGAAATGGCCATGCTCAGTGTGTAAGAAAGGAGTAGGGAGAAACTCCATTTTATGTCCCAAATGCAAAGTATGGGTGCATAAAAGATGTAGTGGGATCACAGGTAAGCTAACTAAGAATATAGATTTTATATGTGGCTGGTGCTCTGGTGCAATAAGTAGCAGCAAGTGCCCACAGAACACTAGCTCATTCCATTGCACAGATGGTTCTATAGAAATAGTGGACACCTTCTGTTACCTGGGTGACAAAATCAGCAGTGATGGAGGGTGCTCCGAAAGTACAGTAGCTAGAGTCAGAACGGGATGGAAAAAGTTCAGAGAGCTTATACCACTATTTGCCACTAAAGGGTTCTCACTAAAAATGAAAGGCAGGCTGTATGATGCCTGTATACGAACAGCAATGTTGCATGGCAGTGAGACCTGGGCATAGTGTGCAGAGGATATACTCAGACTGGAGAGGAACAAAGCTTGCATGCTCCACTGGATGTGTAATAGTAATATACGTGAATGGCAAAGCATAAACGAACTAAGGGAGAAATTAGGAATAAGAGGGATCAGAATGCTGTTTACTCGAGAGAAGACTACGTTGGTACGGTCATGTGATGCGCATGAAAGACAACAGCTGTATAAAAATGTGCAGGGCGATAAAAATAGACGGTAGCCACGGAGTACGCAGACCCAGAAAAACCTGGGACGACTTGCTAAACTCCGACCTCACACACTTACACCTCTCCAAGACAATGTCACTGGACCGAGATCTTTGGTGATACACAGTAATAGAGAAGACCCGCCTTACCTAAGTACAAAGCGAAACCTACAGTCAGTAGGCACCTCTAACAAAAATACACCCCGGCCCCACAACTCCCACCCCATCCACACCACCCCTTCCAATGTAAAGTTATGTTGGTACCACATCATCATGTCTGAAACAAATGAGGTCGTGTAGGTGACACGACAAAAAAACACACAGACCACACTGTAATGTGGCCGTGTAGGTAACACGGTAAAAACCTCCCAGTCCCACACTGTAAACGTGGTTGGTGTTAGGAAGGGCATCCAGCCGTAGAGAACCCGCCAGACAGTCCTATACGAGCAAGACAACCAATCTTGCCTCAAGTGGGAAAATTCCCGTCCAAACCCATGCTAGCATGGAAGATGGACGTTAAACGTAGATGATGATGATGATGATATATATATATATATATAGAGAGAGAGAGAGAGAAAGAGAGAGAGAGATAGTGAGAGATAGGTAGATAGAGCTGAAGAATAATTTTGCAATTAAAGAATTACCATTGTTCTCAAGACCATCGTTCAGTGAAGCTAAATGAATAAATATATAATGTATTATTATATCTAATTTTATTGGTTCTCATAATCAGTGGTCATATAATGTATAAATTATACTATATTTTCTTCACTAGGTGACATATCTTAAACCAACAATTTTCACATACAAACTGTTCTACAGCTGTTGCTTTAATTTTACAATTTGATATTTACAGTGTAATGGATTTATAATTACTGTTAGAGTTGATGATCCTGTTATCTTTATCATATTAATCTTTTCATATACTGGTCTTCATTATATCATTGTTGTTGTTGTTGAACATTAACACAGACAGTTGGTGTCATATGTCTAGTTATTATTCCATGCTAGTGGTTGTTAACAAGACACTAAATATACAGGGATCCTTCCCCATTGCCTATAGCAGTGGTTCCTAAAGTGGGTTCCACGGAACCCAAAGGTTCTGTAAAGGAGTGTCTGGAGTTCTGTGAAGAATGGTAGAGAAGTATATTTATATTATGACCATATAACAGTATTAGACTTTGGGGGTACACCCAAAGTTTCTGAAACAAAAAGGGTTCCACGTTTGAAAAAGTTTGAGAAACCTTGGCTTATAGTGACAAAACATTTCCCAATATTCTAGCTGAGCCCAGTGAAACTGTGTTTGTACTGACTTCGATCTATATTTTCACACATAGTCTACCTGTAGGACATTCAAAAGTATCTGAAACAGCACCCAGAGCACCTACCCTCACTGGTACAATAGAAGCTGTTATCAACCACAAGCGCCCTATTTCTACCCTCACTGGTACAATAGAAGCTGTTATCAACCACAAGCGCCCTATTTCTACCCTCACTGGTACAATAGAAGCTGTTATCATCCAGAAGCGCCTATTTCTACCCTCAGTGGTACAATAGAAGCTGTTATCAACCACAAGCGCCCTATTTCTACCCTCAGTGGTACAATAGAAGCTGTTATCATCCACAAGAGCCCTATTTCTACCCTCAGTGGTACAATAGAACCTGTTATCAACCACAAGCGCCCTATTTCTACCCTCAGTGGTACAATAGAACCTGTTATCAACCCCAGGGCCCTATTTCTACCCTCACTGGTACAATAGAAGCTGTTATCATCCAAAGGGCCCTATTTCTACCCTCACTGGTACAATAGAAGCTGTTATAAACCACAAGCGCCCTATTTCTACCCTCACTGGTACAATAGAAGCTGTTATCAACCACAAGCGCCCTATTTCTACCCTCAGTGGTACAATAGAACCTGTTATCAACCACAAGGGCCTTATTTCTACCCTCATTGGTACAATAGAAGCTGTTAACAACCACAAGAGCCCTATTTCTACCCTCACTGGTACAATAGAAGCTGTTATCAACCACAAGAGCCCTATTTCTACCCTCAGTGGTACAATAGAAGCTGTTATCATCCACAAGAGCCCTATTTCTACCCTCAGTGGTACAATAGAAGCTGTTATCAACCACAAGCGCCCTATTTCTACCCTCACTGGTACAATAGAAGCTGTTATCAACCACAAGGGCCCTATTTCTACCCTCACTGGTACAATAGAAGCTGTTATCAACCACAAGCGCCCTATTTCTACCCTCACTGGTACAATAGAACCTGTTATCAACCACAAGGGCCCTATTTCTACCCTCAGTGGTACAATAGAAGCTGTTATCATCCACAAGCGCCCTATTTCTACCCTCACTGGTACGATAGAAGCTGTTATCATCCACAAGCGCCCTATTTCTACCCTCACTGGTACAATAGAAGCTGTTATCATCCACAAGTGCCCTATTTCTACCCTCAATGGTACAATAGAAGCTGTTATCAACCACACGCGCCCTATTTCTACCCTCAGTGGTACAATAGAAGCTGTTATCAACCACAAGCGCCCTATTTCTACCCTAAGTGGTACAATAGAAGCTGTTATCATCCACAACAGCCCTATTTCTACCCTCAGTGGTACAATAGAACCTGTTATCAACCACCACCGCCCTATTTCTACCCTCAGTGGTACAATAGAGCCTGTTATCAACCACAAGCGCCCTATTTCTACCCTCACTGGTACAATAGAAGCTGTTATCATGCACAAGCGCCCTATTTCTACCCTCCCTGGTACAATAGAAGCTGTTATCAACCACAAGCGCCCTATTTCTACCCTCACTGGTACAATAGAAGCTGTTATCATCCACAAGCGCCCTATTTCTACCATCACTGGTACAATAGAAGCTGTTATCATCCACAAGCGACCTATCTCTACCCTCAGTGGTACAATAGAAGCTGTTATCAACCACAAGCGCCCTATTTCTACCCTCACTGGTACAATAGAAGCTGTTATCAACCACAAGCGCCCTATTTCTACCCTCAGTGGTACAATAGAAGCTGTTATCAACCACAACCGCCCTATTTCTACCCTCACTGGTACAATAGAAGCTGTTATCACCCACAAGCGCCCTATTTCTACCCTCACTGGTACAATAGAAGCTGTTATCAACCACAAGCGCCCTATTTCTACCCTCACTGGTACAATAGAAGCTGTTATCATCCACAAGCGCCCTATTTCTACCCTCAGTGGTACAATAGAAGCTGTTATCAACCACAAGCGCCCTATTTCTACCCTCAGTGGTACAATAGAAGCTGTTATCATCCACAAGCGCCCTATTTCTACCCTCAGTGGTACAATAGAAGCTGTTATCAACCACAAGCGCCCTATTTCTACCCTCAGTGGTACAATAGAAGCTGTTATCAACCACAAGCGCCCTATTTCTACCCTCAGTGGTACAATAGAAGCTGTTATCAACCACAAGGGCCCTATTTCTACCCTCAGTGGTACAATAGAAGCTGTTATCAACCACAAGCGCCCTATTTCTACCCTCAGTGGTACAATAGAACCTGTTATCAACCACAAGGGCACTATTTCTACCCTCACTGGTACAATAGAAGCTGTTATCAACCACAAGGGCCCTATTTCTACCCTCACTGGTACAATAGAAGCAGTTATCATCCACAAGAGCCCTATTTCTACCCTCAGTGGTACAATAGAAGCTGTTATCAACCACAAGCGCCCTATTTCTACCCTCACTGGTACAATAGAAGCTGTTATCAACCACAAGGGCCCTATTTCTACCCTCACTGGTACAATAGAACCTGTTATCAACCACAAGCGCCCTATTTCTACCCTCAGTGGTACAATAGAAGCTGTTATCATCCACAAGCGCCCTATTTCTACCCTCAGTGGTACAATAGAAGCTGTTATCAACAACACGCGCCCTATTTCTACCCTCAGTGGTACAATAGAAGCTGTTATCAACCACAAGCGCCCTATTTCTACACTAAGTGGTACAATAGAAGCTGTTATCATCCACAACAGCCCTATTTCTACCCTCAGTGGTACAATAGAACCTGTTATCAACCACCACCGCCCTATTTCTACCCTCAGTGGTACAATAGAACCTGTTATCAACCACAAGCGCCCTATTTCTACCCTCACTGGTACAATAGAAGCTGTTATCATCCACAAGCGCCCTATTTCTACCCTCACTGGTACAATAGAAGCTGTTATCAACCACAAGCGCCCTATTTCTACCCTCACTGGTACAATAGAAGCTGTTATCATCCACAAGCGCCCTATTTCTACCCTCACTGGTACAATAGAAGCTGTTATCAACCACAAGCGCCCTATTTCTACCCTCACTGGTACAATAGAAGCTGTTATCAACCACAAGCGCCCTATTTCTACCCTCACTGGTACAATAGAAGCTGTTATCATCCATCCACAAGCGCCCTATTTCTACCCTCACTGGTACAATAGAAGCTGTTATCATCCACAAGCGCCCTATTTCTACCCTCAGTGGTACAATAGAAGCTGTTATCAACCACAAGCGCCCTATTTCTACCCTCAGTGGTACAATAGAAGCTGTTATCAACCACAAGCGCCCTATTTCTACCCTCAGTGGTACAATAGAACCTGTCATCAACCACAAGCGCCCTATTTCTACCCTCAGTGGTACAATAGAAGCTGTTATCAACCACAAGCGCCCTATTTCTACCCTCACTGGTACAATAGAAGCTGTTATCAACCACAAGGGCACTATTTCTACCCTCACTGGTACAATAGAAGCTGTTATCAACCACAAGCGCCCTATTTCTACCCTCAGTGGTACAATAGAAGCTGTTATCATCCACAAGCGCCCTATTTCTACCCTCACTGGTACAATAGAAGCTGTTATCATCCACAAGCGCCCTATTTCTACCCTCAGTGGTACAATAGAAGCTGTTATCAACCACAAGCGCCCTATTTCTACCCTCAGTGGTACAATAGAACCTGTTATCAACCACAAGCGCCCTATTTCTACCCTCAGTGGTACAATAGAAGCTGTTATCAACCACAAGCGCCATATTTCTACACTCAGTGGTACAATAGAACCTGTTATCAACCACAAGCGCCCTATTTCTACCCTCAGTGGTACAATAGAACCTGTTATCAACCACAAGTGCCCTATTTCTACCCTCACTGGTACAATAGAAGCTGTTATCATCCACAAGCGCCAGATTTCTACCCTCAGTGGTACAATAGAACCTGTTATCAACCACAAGGGCCCTATTTCTACCCTCACTGGTACAATAGAAGCTGTTATCATCCACAAGAGCCCTATTTCTACACACAGTGGTACAATAGAAGCTGTTATCATCCACAAGAGCCCTATTTCTCACCCTCCGTGGTACAATAGAACCTGTTATCAACGACAACCGCCCTATTTCTACCCTCAGTGGTAGAATAGAACCTGTTATCAACCACAAGCGCCTTATTTCTACCCTCACTGGTACAATAGAAGCTGTTATCATCCACAAGCGCCCTATTTCTACCCTCAGTGGTACAATAGAAGCTGTTATCAACCACAAGCGCCCTATTTCTACCCTCACTGGTACAATAGAAGCTGTTATCATCCACAAGCGCCCTATCTCTACCCTCACTGGTACAATAGAAGCTGTTATCATCCACAAGCGCCCTATCTCTACCCTCAGTGGTACAATAGAAGCTGTTATCAACCACAAGCGCCCTATTTATACCCTCAGTGGTACAATAGAAGCTGTTATCAACCACAAGCGCCCTATTTCTACCCTCAGTGGTACAATAGAACCTGTTATCAACCACAAGCGCCCTATTTCTACCCTCAGTGGTACAATAGAAGCTGTTATCAACAACAAGCGCCCTATTTCTACCCTCAGTGGTACAATAGAAACTGTTATCAACCACAAGCGCCCTATTTCTACCCTCAGTGGTACAATAGAACCTGTTATCAACGACAACCGCCCTATTTCTACACTCAGTGGTAGAATAGAACCTGTTATCAACCACAAGCGCCCTATTTCTACCCTCACTGGTACAATAGAAGTTGTTATCAACCACAAGCGCCCTATTTCTACCCTCAGTGGTACTATAGAAGCTGTTATCAACCACAAGCGCCCTATTTCTACCCTAAGTGGTACAATAGAAGCTGTTATCATCCACAAGAACCCTATTTCTACCCTCAGTGGTACAATAGAACCTGTTATCAACCACAACCGCCCTATTTCTACCCTCAGTGGTACAATAGAACCTGTTATCAACCACAAGCGCCCTATTTCTACCCTCACTGGTACAATAGAAGCTGTTATCAGCCACAAGCGCCCTATTTCTACCCTCACTGGTACAATAGAAGCTGTTATCAACCACAAGCGCCCTATTTCTACCCTCACTGGTACAATAGAAGCTGTTATCACCCACAAGCGCCCTATTTCTACCCTCACTGGTACAATAGAAGCTGTTATCATCCACAAGCGCCTTATTTCTACCCTCAGTGGTACAATAGAAGCTGTTATCAACAACAAGCGCCCTATTTCTACCCTCAGTGGTACAATAGAACCTGTTATCAACCACAAGCGCCCTATTTCTACCCTCAGTGGTACAATAGAACCTGTTATCAACGACAACAGCCCTATTTCTACCCTCAGTGGTAGAATAGAACCTGTTATCAACCACAAGCGCCCTATTTCTACCCTCACTGGTACAATAGAAGCTGTTATCAACCACAAGCGCCCTATTTCTACCCTCAGTGGTACAATAGAAGCTTTTATCAACCACAAGCGCCCTATTTCTACCCTAAGTGGTACAATAGAATCTGTTATCATCCACAAGAACTCTATTTCTACCCTCAGTGGTACAATAGAACCTGTTATCAACCACAACCGCCCTATTTCTACCCTCAGTGGTACAATAGAACCTGTTATCAACCACAAGCGCCCTATTTCTACACTAAGTGGTACAATAGAAGCTGTTATCAACCACAAGAACCCTATTTCTACCCTCAGTGGTACAATAGAACCTGTTATCAACCACAAGCGCCCTATTTCTACCCTCACTGGTACAGTAGAATCTGTTATCAGCCACAAGCGCCCTATTTCTACCCTCACTGGTACAATAGAAGCTGTTATCAACCACAAGCGCCCTATTTCTACCCTCACTGGTACAATAGAAGCTGTTATCACCCACAAGCGCTCTATTTCTACCCTCACTGGTACAATAGAAGCTGTTATCATCCACAAGCGCCCTATTTCTACCCTCAGTGGTACGATAGAAGCTGTTATCAACCACAAGCGCCCTATTTCTACCCTCAGTGGTACAATAGAAGCTGTTATCAACCACAAGCGCCCTATTTCTACCCTCAGTGGTACAATAGAACCTGTTATCAACCACAAGCGCCCTATTTCTACCCTCAGTGGTACAATAGAACCTGTTATCAACGACAACCGCCCTATTTCTACCCTCAGTGGTAGAATAGAACCTGTTATCAACCACAAGCGCCCTATTTCTACCCTCACTGGTACAATAGAAGCTGTTATCAACCACAAGCGCCCTATTTCTACCCTCAGTGGTACTATAGAAGCTGTTATCAACCACAAGCGCCCTATTTCTACCCTAAGTGGTACAATAGAAGCTGTTATCATCCACAAGAACCCTATTTCTACCCTCAGTGGTACAATAGAACCTGTTATCAACCACAACCGCCCTATTTCTACCCTCAGTGGTACAATAGAACCTGTTATCAACCACAAGCGCCCTATTTCTACCCTCACTGGTACAATAGAAGCTGTTATCAGCCACAAGCGCCCTATTTCTACCCTCACTGGTACAATAGAAGCTGTTATCAACCACAAGCGCCCTATTTCTACCCTCACTGGTACAATAGAAGCTGTTATCACCCACAAGCGCCCTATTTCTACCCTCACTGGTACAATAGAAGCTGTTATCATCCACAAGCGCCTTATTTCTACCCTCAGTGGTACAATAGAAGCTGTTATCAACAACAAGCGCCCTATTTCTACCCTCAGTGGTACAATAGAACCTGTTATCAACCACAAGCGCCCTATTTCTACCCTCAGTGGTACAATAGAACCTGTTATCAACGACAACCGCCCTATTTCTACCCTCAGTGGTAGAATAGAACCTGTTATCAACCACAAGCGCCCTATTTCTACCCTCACTGGTACAATAGAAGCTGTTATCAACCACAAGCGCCCTATTTCTACCCTCAGTGGTACAATAGAAGCTTTTATCAACCACAAGCGCCCTATTTCTACCCTAAGTGGTACAATAGAATCTGTTATCATCCACAAGAACTCTATTTCTACCCTCAGTGGTACAATAGAACCTGTTATCAACCACAACCGCCCTATTTCTACCCTCAGTGGTACAATAGAACCTGTTATCAACCACAAGCGCCCTATTTCTACCCTCACTGGTACACTAGAAGCTGTTATCAGCCACAAGCGCCCTATTTCTACCCTCACTGGTACAATAGAAGCTGTTATCAACCAAAAGCGCCCTATTTCTACCCTCACTGGTACAATAGAAGCTGTTATCACCCACAAGCGCCCTATTTCTACCCTCACTGGTACAATAGAAGCTGTTATCATCCACAAGCGCCCTATTTCTACCCTCAGTGGTACAATAGAAGCTGTTATCAACAACAAGCGCCCTATTTCTACCCTCAGTGGTACAATAGAACCTGTTATCAACCACAAGCGCCCTATTTCTACCCTCAGTGGTACAATAGAACCTGTTATCAACGACAACCGCCCTATTTCTACCCTCAGTGGTAGAATAGAACCTGTTATCAACCACAAGCGCCCTATTTCTACCCTCACTGGTACAATAGAAGCTGTTATCAACCACAAGCGCCCTATTTCTACCCTCAGTGGTACAATAGAAGCTGTTATCAACCACAAGCGCCCTATTTCTACACTAAGTGGTACAATAGAAGCTGTTATCAACCACAAGAACCCTATTTCTACCCTCAGTGGTACAATAGAACCTGTTATCAACCACAACCGCCCTATTTCTACCCTCAGTGGTACAATAGAACCTGTTATCAACCACAAGCGCCCTATTTCTACCCTCACTGGTACAGTAGAATCTGTTATCAGCCACAAGCGCCCTATTTCTACCCTCACTGGTACAATAGAAGCTGTTATCAACCACAAGCGCCCTATTTCTACCCTCACTGGTACAATAGAAGCTGTTATCACCCACAAGCGCTCTATTTCTACCCTCACTGGTACAATAGAAGCTGTTATCATCCACAAGCGCCCTATTTCTACCCTCAGTGGTACGATAGAAGCTGTTATCAACCACAAGCGCCCTATTTCTACCCTCAGTGGTACAATAGAAGCTGTTATCAACCACAAGCGCCCTATTTCTACCCTCAGTGGTACAATAGAACCTGTTATCAACCACAAGCGCCCTATTTCTATCCTCAGTGGTACAATAGAACCTGTTATTAACCACAAGCGCCTTATTTCTACCCTCACTGGTACAATAGAAGCTATTATCATCCACAAGCGCCCTATTTCTACACTCACTGGTACAATAGAAGCTGTTATCATCCACAAGCGCCCTATTTCTACACTCAGTGGTACAATAGAAGCTGTTATCAACCACAAGCGCCCTATTTCTACCCTCATTTGTACAATAGAACCTGTTATCAACCACAAGCGCCCTATTTCTACCCTCAGTGGTACAATAGAAGCTGTTATCAACCACAAGCGCCCTATTTCTACCCTCAGTGGTACAATAGAACCTGTTATCAACCACAAGCGCCCTATTTCTACCCTCAGTGGTACAATAGAACCTGTTATCAACCACAAGCGCCCTATTTCTACCCTCACTGGTACAATAGAAGCTGTTATCATCCACAAGCGCCATATTTCTACGCTCAGTGGTACAATAGAACCTGTTATCAACCACAAGGGCCCTATTTCTACCCTCACTGGTACAATAGAAGCTGTTATCATCCACAAGAGCCCTATTTCTACCCTCAGTGGTACAATAGAAGCTGTTATCAACCACAAGCGCCCTATTTCTACCCTCACTGGTACAATAGAAGCTGTTATCAACCACAAGCGCCCTATTTCTACCCTCAGTGGTACAATAGAAGCTGTTATCATCCACAAGCGCCCTATTTCTAGCCTCACTGGTACAATAGAAGCTGTTATCAACCACAAGCGCCCTATTTCTACCCTCAGTGGTACAATAGAAACTGTTATCAACCACAAGCGCCCTATTTCTACCCTCAGTGGTACAATATAAGCTGTTATCAACCACAAGCGCCCTATTTCTACCCTCACTGGTACAATACAAGCTGTTATCAACCACAAGCGCCCTATTTCTACCCTAAGTGGTACAATAGAAGCTGTTATCATCCACAAGCGCCCTATTTCTACCCTCACTGGTACAATAGAAGCTGTTATCATCCACAAGCGCCCTATCTCTACCCTCAGTTATACAATAGAAGCTGTTATCAACCACAAGCGCCCTATTTATACCCTCAGTGGTACAATAGAAGCTGTTATCAACCACAAGCGCCCTATTTCTACCCTCAGTGGTACAATAGAACCTGTTATCAACCACAAGCGCCCTATTTCTACCCTCAGTGGTACAACAGAAGCTGTTATCAACCACAAGCGCCCTATTTCTACTCTAAGTGGTACAATAGAAGCTGTTATCATCCACAAGAACCCTATTTCTACCCTCAGTGGTACAATAGAACCTGTTATCAACCACAACCGCCCTATTTCTACTCTCAGTGGTACAATAGAACCTGTTATCAACCACAAGCGCCCTATTTCTACCCTCACTGGTACAATAGAAGCTGTTATCAGCCACAAGCGGCCTATTTCTACCCTCACTGGTACAATAGAAGCTGTTATCAACCACAAGCGCCCTATTTCTACCCTCACTGGTACAATAGAAGCTGTTATCACCCACAAGCGCCCTATTTCTACCCTCACTGGTACAATAGAAGCTGTTATCATCCACAAGCGCCCTATTTCTACCCTCAGTGGTACAATAGAAGCTGTTATCAACAACAAGCGCCCTATTTCTACCCTCAGTGGTACAATAGAACCTGTTATCAACCACAAGCGCCCTATTTCTACCCTCAGTGGTACAATAGAACCTGTTATCAACCACAAGCGCCTTATTTCTACGCTCACTGGTACAATAGAAGCTGTTATCATCCACAAGCGCCTATTTCTACCCTCAGTGGTACAATAGAAGCTGTTATCAACCACAAGCGCCCTATTTCTACCCTCAGTGGTACAATAGAAGCTGTTATCATCCACAAGCGCCCTATTTCTACCCTCAGTGGTACAATAGAAGTTGTTATCAACCACAAGCGCCCTACTTCTACCCTCAGTGGTACAATAGAAGCTGTTATCAACCACAAGCGCCCTATTTCTACCCTCAGTGGTACACTAGAAGCTGTTATCAACCAGAAGCGCCCTATTTCTACCCTCAGTGGTACAATAGAACCTGTTATTAACCACAAGCGCCCTATTTCTACCCTCAGTTGTACAATAGTACCTGTTATCAACCACAAGCGCCCTATTTCTACCCTCACTGGTACAATAGAAGCTGTTATCAACCACCACAAGCACCCTATTTCTACCCTCAGTGGTACAATAGAAGCTGTTATCAACCACAAGAGCCCTATTTCTACCCTCAGTGGTACAATAGAAGCTGTTATCAACCACAAGCGCCCTATTTCTACCCTCAGTGGTACAATAGAAGCTGTTATCAACCACAAGCGCCCTATTTCTACACTAAGTGGTACAATAGAAGCTGTTATCATCCACAAGAACCCTATTTCTACCCTCAGTGGTACAATAGAACCTGTTATCAACCACAACCGCCCTATTTCTACCCTCAGTGGTACAATAGAACCTGTTATCAACCACAACCGCCCTATTTCTACCCTCACTGGTACAGTAGAATCTGTTATCAGCCACAAGCTCCCTATTTCTACCCTCACTGGTACAATAGAAGCTGTTATCAACCACAAGCGCCCTATTTCTACCCTCACTGGTACAATAGAAGCTGTTATCACACACAAGCGCCCTATTTCTACCCTCACTGGTACAATAGAAGCTGTTATCATCCACAAGCGCCCTATTTCTACCCTCAGTGGTACGATAGAAGCTGTTATCAACCACAAGCGCCCTATTTCTACCCTCACTGGTACAATAGAAGCTGTTATCAACCACAAGCGCCCTATTTCTACCCTCAGTGGTACAATAGAACCTGTTATCAACCACAAGCGCCCTATTTCTACCCTCAGTGGTACAATAGAACCTGTTATCAACCACAAGCGCCTTATTTCTACCCTCACTGGTACAATAGAAGCTGTTATCATCCACAAGCGCCCTATTTCTACCCTCACTGGTACAATAGAAGCTGTTATCATCCACAAGCGCCCTATTTCTACCCTCAGTGGTACAATAGAAGCTGTTATCAACCACAAGCGCCCAATTCTACCCTCAGTGGTACAATAGAACCTGTTATCAACCACAAGCGCCCTATTTCTACCCTCAGTGGTACAATAGAAGCTGTTATCAACCACAAGCGCCCTATTTCTACCCTCAGTGGTACAATAGAACCTGTTATCAACCACAAGCGCCCTATTTCTACCCTCAGTGGTACAATAGAACCTGTTATCAACCACAAGCGCCCTATTTCTACCCTCACTGGTACAATAGAAGCTGTTATCATCCACAAGCGCCATATTTCTACCCTCAGTGGTACAATAGAACCTGTTATCAACCACAAGGGCCCTATTTCTACCCTCACTGGTACAATAGAAGCTGTTATCATCCACAAGAGCCCTATTTCTACCCTCAGTGGTACAATAGAAGCTGTTATCAACCACAAGCGCCCTATTTCTACCCTCACTGGTACAATAGAAGCTGTTATCAACCACAAGGGCCCTATTTCTACCCTCACTGGTACAATAGAAGCTGTTATCAACCACAAGCGCCCTATTTCTACCCTCAGTGGTACAATAGAAACTGTTATCAACCACAAGCGCCCTATTTCTACCCTCAGTGGTACAATATAAGCTGTTATCAACCACAAGCGCCCTATTTCTACCCTCAGTGGTACAATAGAAGCTGTTATCAACCAGAAGCGCCCTATTTCTACCCTCAGTGGTACAATAGAACCTGTTATTAACCACAAGCGCCCTATTTCTACCCTCAGTTGTACAATAGTACCTGTTATCAACCACAAGCGCCCTATTTCTACCCTCACTGGTACAATAGAAGCTGTTATCAACCACCACAAGCACCCTATTTCTACCCTCAGTGGTACAATAGAAGCTGTTATCAACCACAAGAGCCCTATTTCTACCCTCAGTGGTACAATAGAAGCTGTTATCAACCACAAGCGCCCTATTTCTACCCTCAGTGGTACAATAGAAGCTGTTATCAACCACAAGCGCCCTATTTCTACACTAAGTGGTACAATAGAAGCTGTTATCATCCACAAGAACCCTATTTCTACCCTCAGTGGTACAATAGAACCTGTTATCAACCACAACCGCCCTATTTCTACCCTCAGTGGTACAATAGAACCTGTTATCAACCACAACCGCCCTATTTCTACCCTCACTGGTACAGTAGAATCTGTTATCAGCCACAAGCGCCCTATTTCTACCCTCACTGGTACAATAGAAGCTGTTATCAACCACAAGCGCCCTATTTCTACCCTCAGTGGTACAATAGAACCTGTTATCAACCACAAGCGCCCTATTTCTACCCTCAGTGGTACAATAGAACCTGTTATCAACCACAAGCGCCTTATTTCTACGCTCACTGGTACAATAGAAGCTGTTATCATCCACAAGCGCCTATTTCTACCCTCAGTGGTACAATAGAAGCTGTTATCAAGCACAAGCGCCCTATTTCTACCCTCAGTGGTACAATAGAAGCTGTTATCATCCACAAGCGCCCTATTTCTACCCTCAGTGGTACAATAGAAGTTGTTATCAACCACAAGCGCCCTACTTCTACCCTCAGTGGTACAATAGAAGCTGTTATCAACCACAAGCGCCCTATTTCTACCCTCAGTGGTACACTAGAAGCTGTTATCAACCAGAAGCGCCCTATTTCTACCCTCAGTGGTACAATAGAACCTGTTATTAACCACAAGCGCCCTATTTCTACCCTCAGTTGTACAATAGTACCTGTTATCAACCACAAGCGCCCTATTTCTACCCTCACTGGTACAATAGAAGCTGTTATCAACCACCACAAGCACCCTATTTCTACCCTCAGTGGTACAATAGAAGCTGTTATCAACCACAAGAGCCCTATTTCTACCCTCAGTGGTACAATAGAAGCTGTTATCAACCACAAGCGCCCTATTTCTACCCTCAGTGGTACAATAGAAGCTGTTATCAACCACAAGCGCCCTATTTCTACACTAAGTGGTACAATAGAAGCTGTTATCATCCACAAGAACCCTATTTCTACCCTCAGTGGTACAATAGAACCTGTTATCAACCACAACCGCCCTATTTCTACCCTCAGTGGTACAATAGAACCTGTTATCAACCACAACCGCCCTATTTCTACCCTCACTGGTACAGTAGAATCTGTTATCAGCCACAAGCGCCCTATTTCTACCCTCACTGGTACAATAGAAGCTGTTATCAACCACAAGCGCCCTATTTCTACCCTCACTGGTACAATAGAAGCTGTTATCACACACAAGCGCCCTATTTCTACCCTCACTGGTACAATAGAAGCTGTTATCATCCACAAGCGCCCTATTTCTACCCTCAGTGGTACGATAGAAGCTGTTATCAACCACAAGCGCCCTATTTCTACCCTCACTGGTACAATAGAAGCTGTTATCAACCACAAGCGCCCTATTTCTACCCTCAGTGGTACAATAGAAGCTGTTATCAACAACAAGCGCCCTATTTCTACCCTCAGTGGTACAATAGAACCTGTTATCAACCACAAGCGCCCTATTTCTACCCTCAGTGGTACAATAGAACCTGTTATCAACCACAAGCGCCTTATTTCTACGCTCACTGGTACAATAGAAGCTGTTATCATCCACAAGCGCCTATTTCTACCCTCAGTGGTACAATAGAAGCTGTTATCAACCACAAGCGCCCTATTTCTACCCTCAGTGGTACAATAGAAGCTGTTATCATCCACAAGCGCCCTATTTCTACCCTCAGTGGTACAATAGAAGTTGTTATCAACCACAAGCGCCCTACTTCTACCCTCAGTGGTACAATAGAAGCTGTTATCAACCACAAGCGCCCTATTTCTACCCTCAGTGGTACACTAGAAGCTGTTATCAACCAGAAGCGCCCTATTTCTACCCTCAGTGGTACAATAGAACCTGTTATTAACCACAAGCGCCCTATTTCTACCCTCAGTTGTACAATAGTACCTGTTATCAACCACAAGCGCCCTATTTCTACCCTCACTGGTACAATAGAAGCTGTTATCAACCACCACAAGCACCCTATTTCTACCCTCAGTGGTACAATAGAAGCTGTTATCAACCACAAGAGCCCTATTTCTACCCTCAGTGGTACAATAGAAGCTGTTATCAACCACAAGCGCCCTATTTCTACCCTCAGTGGTACAATAGAAGCTGTTATCAACCACAAGCGCCCTATTTCTACACTAAGTGGTACAATAGAAGCTGTTATCATCCACAAGAACCCTATTTCTACCCTCAGTGGTACAATAGAACCTGTTATCAACCACAACCGCCCTATTTCTACCCTCAGTGGTACAATAGAACCTGTTATCAACCACAACCGCCCTATTTCTACCCTCACTGGTACAGTAGAATCTGTTATCAGCCACAAGCTCCCTATTTCTACCCTCACTGGTACAATAGAAGCTGTTATCAACCACAAGCGCCCTATTTCTACCCTCACTGGTACAATAGAAGCTGTTATCACACACAAGCGCCCTATTTCTACCCTCACTGGTACAATAGAAGCTGTTATCATCCACAAGCGCCCTATTTCTACCCTCAGTGGTACGATAGAAGCTGTTATCAACCACAAGCGCCCTATTTCTACCCTCACTGGTACAATAGAAGCTGTTATCAACCACAAGCGCCCTATTTCTACCCTCAGTGGTACAATAGAACCTGTTATCAACCACAAGCGCCCTATTTCTACCCTCAGTGGTACAATAGAACCTGTTATCAACCACAAGCGCCTTATTTCTACCCTCACTGGTACAATAGAAGCTGTTATCATCCACAAGCGCCCTATTTCTACCCTCACTGGTACAATAGAAGCTGTTATCATCCACAAGCGCCCTATTTCTACCCTCAGTGGTACAATAGAAGCTGTTATCAACCACAAGCGCCCAATTCTACCCTCAGTGGTACAATAGAACCTGTTATCAACCACAAGCGCCCTATTTCTACCCTCAGTGGTACAATAGAAGCTGTTATCAACCACAAGCGCCCTATTTCTACCCTCAGTGGTACAATAGAACCTGTTATCAACCACAAGCGCCCTATTTCTACCCTCAGTGGTACAATAGAACCTGTTATCAACCACAAGCGCCCTATTTCTACCCTCACTGGTACAATAGAAGCTGTTATCATCCACAAGCGCCATATTTCTACCCTCAGTGGTACAATAGAACCTGTTATCAACCACAAGGGCCCTATTTCTACCCTCACTGGTACAATAGAAGCTGTTATCATCCACAAGAGCCCTATTTCTACCCTCAGTGGTACAATAGAAGCTGTTATCAACCACAAGCGCCCTATTTCTACCCTCACTGGTACAATAGAAGCTGTTATCAACCACAAGGGCCCTATTTCTACCCTCACTGGTACAATAGAAGCTGTTATCAACCACAAGCGCCCTATTTCTACCCTCAGTGGTACAATAGAAACTGTTATCAACCACAAGCGCCCTATTTCTACCCTCAGTGGTACAATATAAGCTGTTATCAACCACAAGCGCCCTATTTCTACCCTCAGTGGTACAATAGAAGCTGTTATCAACCAGAAGCGCCCTATTTCTACCCTCAGTGGTACAATAGAACCTGTTATTAACCACAAGCGCCCTATTTCTACCCTCAGTTGTACAATAGTACCTGTTATCAACCACAAGCGCCCTATTTCTACCCTCACTGGTACAATAGAAGCTGTTATCAACCACCACAAGCACCCTATTTCTACCCTCAGTGGTACAATAGAAGCTGTTATCAACCACAAGAGCCCTATTTCTACCCTCAGTGGTACAATAGAAGCTGTTATCAACCACAAGCGCCCTATTTCTACCCTCAGTGGTACAATAGAAGCTGTTATCAACCACAAGCGCCCTATTTCTACACTAAGTGGTACAATAGAAGCTGTTATCATCCACAAGAACCCTATTTCTACCCTCAGTGGTACAATAGAACCTGTTATCAACCACAACCGCCCTATTTCTACCCTCAGTGGTACAATAGAACCTGTTATCAACCACAACCGCCCTATTTCTACCCTCACTGGTACAGTAGAATCTGTTATCAGCCACAAGCGCCCTATTTCTACCCTCACTGGTACAATAGAAGCTGTTATCAACCACAAGCGCCCTATTTCTACCCTCAGTGGTACAATAGAACCTGTTATCAACCACAAGCGCCCTATTTCTACCCTCAGTGGTACAATAGAACCTGTTATCAACCACAAGCGCCTTATTTCTACGCTCACTGGTACAATAGAAGCTGTTATCATCCACAAGCGCCTATTTCTACCCTCAGTGGTACAATAGAAGCTGTTATCAAGCACAAGCGCCCTATTTCTACCCTCAGTGGTACAATAGAAGCTGTTATCATCCACAAGCGCCCTATTTCTACCCTCAGTGGTACAATAGAAGTTGTTATCAACCACAAGCGCCCTACTTCTACCCTCAGTGGTACAATAGAAGCTGTTATCAACCACAAGCGCCCTATTTCTACCCTCAGTGGTACACTAGAAGCTGTTATCAACCAGAAGCGCCCTATTTCTACCCTCAGTGGTACAATAGAACCTGTTATTAACCACAAGCGCCCTATTTCTACCCTCAGTTGTACAATAGTACCTGTTATCAACCACAAGCGCCCTATTTCTACCCTCACTGGTACAATAGAAGCTGTTATCAACCACCACAAGCACCCTATTTCTACCCTCAGTGGTACAATAGAAGCTGTTATCAACCACAAGAGCCCTATTTCTACCCTCAGTGGTACAATAGAAGCTGTTATCAACCACAAGCGCCCTATTTCTACCCTCAGTGGTACAATAGAAGCTGTTATCAACCACAAGCGCCCTATTTCTACACTAAGTGGTACAATAGAAGCTGTTATCATCCACAAGAACCCTATTTCTACCCTCAGTGGTACAATAGAACCTGTTATCAACCACAACCGCCCTATTTCTACCCTCAGTGGTACAATAGAACCTGTTATCAACCACAACCGCCCTATTTCTACCCTCACTGGTACAGTAGAATCTGTTATCAGCCACAAGCGCCCTATTTCTACCCTCACTGGTACAATAGAAGCTGTTATCAACCACAAGCGCCCTATTTCTACCCTCACTGGTACAATAGAAGCTGTTATCACACACAAGCGCCCTATTTCTACCCTCACTGGTACAATAGAAGCTGTTATCATCCACAAGCGCCCTATTTCTACCCTCAGTGGTACGATAGAAGCTGTTATCAACCACAAGCGCCCTATTTCTACCCTCACTGGTACAATAGAAGCTGTTATCAACCACAAGCGCCCTATTTCTACCCTCAGTGGTACAATAGAACCTGTTATCAACCACAAGCGCCCTATTTCTACCCTCAGTGGTACAATAGAACCTGTTATCAACCACAAGCGCCTTATTTCTACCCTCACTGGTACAATAGAAGCTGTTATCATCCACAAGCGCCCTATTTCTACCCTCACTGGTACAATAGAAGCTGTTATCATACACAAGCGCCCTATTTCTACCCTCAGTGGTACAATAGAAGCTGTTATCAACCACAAGCGCCCAATTCTACCCTCAGTGGTACAATAGAACCTGTTATCAACCACAAGCGCCCTATTTCTACCCTCAGTGGTACAATAGAAGCTGTTATCAACCACAAGCGCCCTATTTCTACCCTCAGTGGTACAATAGAACCTGTTATCAACCACAAGCGCCCTATTTCTACCCTCAGTGGTACAATAGAACCTGTTATCAACCACAAGCGCCCTATTTCTACCCTCACTGGTACAATAGAAGCTGTTATCATCCACAAGCGCCATATTTCTACCCTCAGTGGTACAATAGAACCTGTTATCAACCACAAGGGCCCTATTTCTACCCTCACTGGAACAATAGAAGCTGTTATAATCCACAAGAGCCCTATTTCTACCCTCAGTGGTACAATAGAAGCTGTTATCAACCACAAGCGCCCTATTTCTACCCTCACTGGTACAATAGAAGCTGTTATCAACCACAAGCGCCCTATTTCTACCCTCAGTGGTACAATAGAAACTGTTATCAACCACAAGCGCCCTATTTCTACCCTCAGTGGTACAATATAAGCTGTTATCAACCACAAGCGCCCTATTTCTACCCTCAGTGGTACAATAGAAGCTGTTATCAACCAGAAGCGCCCTATTTCTACCCTCAGTGGTACAATAGAACCTGTTATTAACCACAAGCGCCCTATTTCTACCCTCAGTGGTACAATAGAAGCTGTTATCAACCACAAGCGCCCTATTTCTACCCCGAGTGGTACAATAGAAGCTGTTATCAACCACAAGCGCCCTATTTCTACACTAAGTGGTACAATAGAAGCTGTTATCATCCACAAGAACCCTATTTCTACCCTCAGTGGTACAATAGAACCTGTTATCAACCACAACCGCCCTATTTCTACCCTCAGTGGTACAATAGAACCTGTTATCAACCACAACCGCCCTATTTCTACCCTCACTGGTACAGTAGAATCTGTTATCAGCCACAAGCGCCCTATTTCTACCCTCACTGGTACAATAGAAGCTGTTATCAACCACAAGCGCCCTATTTCTACCCTCACTGGTACAATAGAAGCTGTTATCAACCACAAGCGCCCTATTTCTACCCTCACTGGAACAATAGAAGCTGTTATAATCCACAAGAGCCCTATTTCTACCCTCAGTGGTACAATAGAAGCTGTTATCAACCACAAGCGCCCTATTTCTACCCTCACTGGTACAATAGAAGCTGTTATCAACCACAAGCGCCCTATTTCTACCCTCAGTGGTACAATAGTACCTGTTATCAACCACAAGCGCCCTATTTCTACCCTCACTGGTACAATAGAAGCTGTTATCAACCACCACAAGCACCCTATTTCTACCCTCAGTGGTACAATAGAAGCTGTTATCAACCACAAGAGCCCTATTTCTACCCTCAGTGGTACAATAGAAGCTGTTATCAACCACAAGCGCCCTATTTCTACCCCGAGTGGTACAATAGAAGCTGTTATCAACCACAAGCGCCCTATTTCTACACTAAGTGGTACAATAGAAGCTGTTATCATCCACAAGAACCCTATTTCTACCCTCAGTGGTACAATAGAACCTGTTATCAACCACAACCGCCCTATTTCTACCCTCAGTGGTACAATAGAACCTGTTATCAACCACAACCACCCTATTTCTACCCTCACTGGTACAGTAGAATCTGTTATCAGCCACAAGCGCCCTATTTCTACCCTCACTGGTACAATAGAAGCTGTTATCAACCACAAGCGCCCTATTTCTACCCTCACTGGTACAATAGAAGCTGTTATCACACACAAGCGCCCTATTTCTACCCTCACTTGTACAATAGAAGCTGTTATCATCCACAAGCGCCCTATTTCTACCCTCAGTGGTACGATAGAAGCTGTTATCAACCACAAGCGCCCTATTTCTACCCTCACTGGTACAATAGAAGCTGTTATCAACCACAAGCGCCCTATTTCTACCCTCAGTGGTACAATAGAACCTGTTATCAACCACAAGCGCCCTATTTCTACCCTCAGTGGTACAATAGAACCTGTTATCAACCACAAGCGCCTTATTTCTACCCTCACTGGTACAATAGAAGCTGTTATCATCCACAAGCGCCCTATTTCTACCCTCACTGGTACAATAGAAGCTGTTATCATCCACAAGCGCCCTATTTCTACCCTCAGTGGTACAATAGAAGCTGTTATCAACCACAAGCGCCCAATTCTACCCTCAGTGGTACAATAGAACCTGTTATCAACCACAAGCGCCCTATTTCTACCCTCAGTGGTACAATAGAAGCTGTTATCAACCACAAGCGCCCTATTTCTACCCTCAGTGGTACAATAGAACCTGTTATCAACCACAAGCGCCCTATTTCTACCCTCAGTGGTACAATAGAACCTGTTATCAACCACAAGCGCCCTATTTCTACCCTCACTGGTACAATAGAAGCTGTTATCATCCACAAGCGCCATATTTCTACCCTCAGTGGTACAATAGAACCTGTTATCAACCACAAGGGCCCTATTTCTACCCTCACTGGTACAATAGAAGCTGTTATCATCCACAAGAGCCCTATTTCTACCCTCAGTGGTACAATAGAAGCTGTTATCAACCACAAGCGCCCTATTTCTACCCTCACTGGTACAATAGAAGCTGTTATCAACCACAAGGGCCCTATTTCTACCCTCACTGGTACAATAGAAGCTGTTATCAACCACAAGCGCCCTATTTCTACCCTCAGTGGTACAATAGAAACTGTTATCAACCACAAGCGCCCTATTTCTACCCTCAGTGGTACAATATAAGCTGTTATCAACCACAAGCGCCCTATTTCTACCCTCACTGGTACAATAGAAGCTGTTATCAACCACAAGCGCCCTATTTCTACCCTAAGTGGTACAATAGAAGCTGTTATCATCCACAAGAGCCCTATTTCTCACCCTCAGTGGTACAATAGAACCTGTTATCCACGACAACCGCCCTATTTCTACCCTCACTGGTACAATAGAACCTGTTATCAACCACAAGCGCCTTATTTCTACCCTCACTGGTACAATAGAAGCTGTTATCATCCACAAGCGCCCTATTTCTACCCTCAGTGGTACAATAGAAGCTGTTATCAACCACAAGCGCCCTATTTCTACCCTCACTGGTACAATAGAAGCAGTTATCATCCACAAGCGCCCTATTTCTACCCTCACTGGTACAATAGAAGCTGTTATCATCCACAAGCGCCCTATCTCTACCCTCAGTGGTACAATAGAAGCTGTTATCAACCACAAGCGCCCTATTTATACCCTCAGTGGTACAATAGAAGCTGTTATCAACCACAAGCGCCCTATTTATACCCTCAGTGGTACAATAGAACCTGTTATCAACCACAAGCGCCCTATTTCTACCCTCAGTGGTACAATAGAAGCTGTTATCAACAACAAGCGCCCTATTTCTACCCTCAGTGGTACAATAGAACCTGTTATCAACCACAAGCGCCCTATTTCTACCCTCAGTGGTACAATAGAACCTGTTATCAACGACACCCGCCCTATTTCTACCCTCAGTGGTAGAATAGAACCTGTTATCAACCACAAGCGCCCTATTTCTACCCTCTCTGGTACAATAGAAGCTGTTATCAACCACAAGCGCCCTATTTCTACCCTCAGTGGTACAATAGAAGCTGTTATCAACCACAAGCGCCCTATTTCTACCCTAAGTGGTACAATAGAAGCTGTTATCATCCACAAGAACCCTATTTCTACCCTCAGTGGTACAATAGAACCTGTTATCAATCACAACCGCCCTATTTCTACTCTCAGTGGTACAATAGAACCTGTTATCAACCACAAGCGCCCTATTTCTACCCTCACTGGTACAATAGAAGCTGTTATCAGCCACAAGCGCCATATTTCTACCCTCACTGGTACAATAGAAGCTGTTATCAACCACAAGCGCCCTATTTCTACCCTCACTGGTACAATAGAAGCTGTTATCACCCACAAGCGCCCTATTTCTACCCTCACTGGTACAATAGAAGCTGTTATCATCCACAAGCGCCCTATTTCTACCCTCAGTGGTACAATAGAAGCTGTTATCAACAACAAGCGCCCTATTTCTACCCTCAGTGGTACAATAGAACCTGTTATCAACGACAAGCGCCCTATTTATACCCTCAGTGGTACAATAGAACCTGTTATCAACGACAACCGCCCTATTTCTACCCTCAGTGGTAGAATAGAACCGGTTATCAACCACAAGCGCCCTATTTCTACCCTCACTGGTACAATAGAAGCTGTTATCAACCACAAGCGCCCTATTTCTACCCTCAGTGGTACAATAGAAGCTGTTATCAACCACAAGCGCCCTATTTCTACCCTCACTGGTACAATAGAAGCTGTTATCACCCACAAGCGCCCTATTTCTACCCTCAGTGGTACAATAGAACCTGTTATCAACCACAACCGCCCTATTTCTACCCTCAGTGGTACAATAGAACCTGTTATCAATCACAAGCGCCCTATTTCTACCCACAGTGGTACAATAGAACCTGTTATCAACCACAAGCGCCTTATTTCTACGCTCACTGGTACAATAGGAGCTGTTATCATCCACAAGCGCCTATTTCTACCCTCAGTTGTACAATAGAAGCTGTTATCAACCACAAGCGCCCTATTTCTACCCTCAGTGGTACAATAGAAGCTGTTATCATCCACAAGCGCCCTATTTCTACCCTCAGTGGTACAATAGAAGTTGTTATCAACCACAAGCGCCCTACTTCTACCCTCAGTGGTACAATAGAAGCTGTTATCAACCACAAGCGCCCTATTTCTACCCTCAGTGGTACAATAGAAGCTGTTATCAACCAGAAGCGCCCTATTTCTACCCTCAGTGGTACAATAGAACCTGTTATTAACCACAAGCGCCCTATTTCTACCCTCAGTTGTACAATAGTACCTGTTATCAACCACAAGCGCCCTATTTCTACCCTCACTGGTACAATAGAAGCTGTTATCAACCACCACAAGCACCCTATTTCTACCCTCAGTGGTACAATAGAAGCTGTTATCAACCACAAGCGCCCTATTTCTACCCTCAGTGGTACAATAGAAGCTGTTATCAACCACAAGCGCCCTATTTCTACACTAAGTGGTACAATAGAAGCTGTTATCATCCACAAGAACCCTATTTCTACCCTCAGTGGTACAATAGAACCTGTTATCAACCACAACCGCCCTATTTCTACCCTCAGTGGTACAATAGAAGCTGTTATCAACCACAACCGCCCTATTTCTACCCTCACTGGTACAGTAGAATCTGTTATCAGCCACAAGCGCCCTATTTCTACCCTCACTGGTACAATAGAAGCTGTTATCAACCACAAGCGCCCTATTTCTACCCTCACTGGTACAATAGAAGCTGTTATCACACACAAGCGCCCTATTTCTACCCTCACTGGTACAATAGAAGCTGTTATCATCCACAAGCGCCCTATTTCTACCCTCAGTGGTACGATAGAAGCTGTTATCAACCACAAGCGCCCTATTTCTACCCTCACTGGTACAATAGAAGCTGTTATCAACCACAAGCGCCCTATTTCTACCCTCAGTGGTACAATAGAACCTGTTATCAACCACCAGCGCCCTATTTCTACCCTCAGTGGTACAATAGAACCTGTTATCAACCACAAGCGCCTTATTTCTACCCTCACTGGTACAATAGAAGCTGTTATCATCCACAAGCGCCCTATTTCTACCCTCACTGGTACAATAGAAGCTGTTATCATCCACAAGCGCCCTATTTCTACCCTCAGTGGTACAATAGAAGCTGTTATCAACCACAAGCGCCCTATTTCTACCCTCAGTGGTACAATAGAACCTGTTATCAACCACAAGCGCCCTATTTCTACCCTCAGTGGTACAATAGAAGCTGTTATCAACCACAAGCGCCCTATTTCTACCCTCAGTGGTACAATAGAACCTGTTATCAACCACAAGCGCCCTATTTCTACCCTCAGTGGTACAATAGAACCTGTTATCAACCACAAGCGCCCTATTTCTACCCTCACTGGTACAATAGAAGCTGTTATCATCCACAAGCGCCATATTTCTACCCTCAGTGGTACAATAGAACCTGTTATCAACCACAAGGGCCCTATTTCTACCCTCACTGGTACAATAGAAGCTGTTATCATCCACAAGAGCCCTATTTCTACCCTCAGTGGTACAATAGAAGCTGTTATCAACCACAAGCGCCCTATTTCTACCCTCACTGGTACAATAGAAGCTGTTATCAACCACAAGGGCCCTATTTCTACCCTCACTGGTACAATAGAAGCTGTTATCAACCACAAGCGCCCTATTTCTACCCTCAGTGGTACAATAGAAACTGTTATCAACCACAAGCGCCCTATTTCTACCCTCAGTGGTACAATATAAGCTGTTATCAACCACAAGCGCCCTATTTCTACCCTCACTGGTACAATAGAAGCTGTCATCAACCACAAGCGCCCTATTTCTACCCTAAGTGGTACAATAGAAGCTGTTATCATCCACAAGAGCCCTATTTCTCACCCTCAGTGGTACAATAGAACCTGTTATCCACGACAACCGCCCTATTTCTACCCTCACTGGTACAATAGAACCTGTTATCAACCACAAGCGCCTTATTTCTACCCTCACTGGTACAATAGAAGCTGTTATCATCCACAAGCGCCCTATTTCTACCCTCAGTGGTACAATAGAAGCTGTTATCAACCACAAGCGCCCTATTTCTACCCTCACTGGTACAATAGAAGCAGTTATCATCCACAAGCGCCCTATTTCTACCCTCACTGGTACAATAGAAGCTGTTATCATCCACAAGCGCCCTATCTCTACCCTCAGTGGTACAATAGAAGCTGTTATCAACCACAAGCGCCCTATTTATACCCTCAGTGGTACAATAGAAGCTGTTATCAACCACAAGCGCCCTATTTCTACCCTCAGTGGTACAATAGAACATGTTATCAACCACAAGCGCCCTATTTCTACCCTCAGTGGTACAATAGAACCTGTTATCAACAACAAGCGCCCTATTTCTACCCTCAGTGGTACAATAGAACCTGTTATCAACCACAAGCGCCCTATTTCTACCCTCAGTGGTACAATAGAACCTGTTATCAACGACACCCGCCCTATTTCTACCCTCAGTGGTAGAATAGAACCTGTTATCAACCACAAGCGCCCTATTTCTACCCTCTCTGGTACAATAGAAGCTGTTATCAACCACAAGCGCCCTATTTCTACCTTTCAGTGGTACAATAGAAGCTGTTATCAACCACAAGCGCCCTATTTCTACCCTAAGTGGTACAATAGAAGCTGTTATCATCCACAAGAACCCTATTTCTACCCTCAGTGGTACAATAGAACCTGTTATCAACCACAACCGCCCTATTTCTACTCTCAGTGGTACAATAGAACCTGTTATCAACCACAAGCGGCCTATTTCTACCCTCACTGGTACAATAGAAGCTGTTATCAGCCACAAGCGCCATATTTCTACCCTCACTGGTACAATAGAAGCTGTTATCAACCACAAGCGCCCTATTTCTACCCTCACTGGTACAATAGAAGCTGTTATCACCCACAAGCGCCCTATTTCTACCCTCACTGGTACAATAGAAGCTGTTATCATCCACAAGCGCCCTATTTCTACCCTCAGTGGTTCAATAGAAGCTGTTATCAACAACAAGCGCCCTATTTCTACCCTCAGTGGTACAATAGAACCTGTTATCAACCACAAGCGCCCTATTTATACCCTCAGTGGTACAATAGAACCTGTTATCAACGACAACCGCCCTATTTCTACCCTCAGTGGTAGAATAGAACCGGTTATCAACCACAAGCGCCCTATTTCTACCCTCACTGGTACAATAGAAGCTGTCATCAACCACAAGCGCCCTATTTCTACCCTCAGTGGTACAATAGAAGCTGTTATCAACCACAAGCGCCCTATTTCTACCCTCACTGGTACAATAGAAGATGTTATCACCCACAAGCGCCCTATTTCTACCCTCAGTGGTACAATAGAACCTGTTATCAACCACAACCGCCCTATTTCTACCCTCAGTGGTACAATAGAACCTGTTATCAACCACAAGCGCCCTATTTCTACCCACAGTGGTACAATAGAACCTGTTATCAACCACAAGCGCCTTATTTCTACCCTCACTGGTACAATAGAAGCTGTTATCATCCACAAGCGCCTATTTCTACCCTCAGTGGTACAATAGAAGCTGTTATCAACCACAAGCGCCCTATTTCTACCCTCAGTGGTACAATAGAAGCTGTTATCATCCACAAGCGCCCTATTTCTATCCTCAGTGGTACAATAGAAGTTGTTAACAACCACAAGCGCCCTACTTCTACCCTCAGTGGTACAATAGAAGCTGTTATCAACCACAAGCGCCCTATTTCTACCCTCAGTGGTACAATAGAAGCTGTTATCAACCAGAAGCGCCCTATTTCTACCCTCAGTGGTACAATAGAACCTGTTATTAACCACAAGCGCCCTATTTCTACCCTCAGTTGTACAATAGTACCTGTTATCAACCACAAGCGCCCTATTTCTACCCTCACTGGTACAATAGAAGCTGTTATCAACCACCACAAGCGCCCTATTTCTACCCTCAGTGGTACAATAGAAGCTGTTATCAACCACAAGAGCCCTATTTCTACCCTCAGTGGTACAATAGAAGCTGTTATCAACCACAAGCGCCCTATTTCTACCCTCAGTGGTACAATAGAACCTGTTATCAACCACAAGGGCCCTATTTCTACCCTCACTGGTACAATAGAAGCTGTTATCATCCACATGCGCCCTATTTCTACCCTCACTGGTACAATAGAAGCTGTTATAAACCACAAGCGCCCTATTTCTACCCTCAGTGGTACAATAGAAGCTGTTATCAACCACAAGCGCCCTATTTCTACCCTAAGTGGTACAATAGAAGCTGTTATCATCCACAAGAACCCTATTTCTACCCTCACTGGTACAATAGAAGCTGTTATCAACCACAAGGGCCCTATTTCTACCCTCACTGGTACAACAGAAGCTGTTATCAACCACAAGCGCCCTATTTCTACCCTCAGTGGTACAATAGAAGATGTTATCATCCAGAAGCGCCCTATTTCTACCCTCACTGGTACAATAGAAGCTGTTATCAACCACAAGCGCCCTATTTCTACCCTCAGTGGTACAATAGAACCTGTTATCAACCACAAGCGCCCTATTTCTACCCTCACTGGTAAAATAGAAGCTGTTATCATCCACAAGCGCCCTATTTCTACCCTCACTGGTACAATAGAAGCTGTTATCATCCACAAGCGCCCTATTTCTACCCTCAGTGGTACAATAGAAGCTGTTATCAACCACAAGCACCCTATTTCTACCCTCAGTGGTACAATAGAAGCTGTTATCAACCACAAGCGCCCTATTTCTACACTCACTGGTACAATAGAAGCTGTTATCATCCACAAGCGCCCTATTTCTACCCTCAGTGGTACAATAGAACCTGTTATCAACCACAAGGGCCCTATTTCTACCCTCATGGTACGATAGAAGCTGTTATCAACCACAAGGACCCTATTTCTACCCTCACTGGTACAATAGAAGCTGTTATCATCCACAAGCGCCCTATTTCTACCCTCAGTGGTACAATAGAAGCTGTTATCAACCACAAGCGCCCTATTTCTACCCTCACTGGTACAATAGAAGCTGTTATCAACCACAAGGGCCCTATTTCTACCCTCACTGGTACAATAGAAGCTGTTATCAACCACAAGCGCCCTATTTCTACCCTCAGTGGTACAATAGAAGCTGTTATCATCCACAAGCGCCCTATTTCTACCCTCACTGGTACAATAGAAGCTGTTATCATCCACAAGCGCCCTATTTCTACCCTCAGTGGTACAATAGAACCTGTTATCAACCACAAGGGCCTTATTTCTACCCTCATGGTACGATAGAAGCTGTTATCAACCACAAGGACCCTATTTCTACCCTCACTGGTACAATAGAAGCTGTTATCATCCACAAGCGCCCTATTTCTACCCTCACTGGGACAATAGAAGCTGTTATCAACCACAAGCGCCCTATTTCTACCCTCAGTGGTACAATAGAACCTGTTATCAACCACAAGCGCCCTATTTCTACCCTCATGGTACAATAGAAGCTGTTATCAACCACAAGGACCCTATTTCTACCCTCACTGGTACAATAGAAGCTGTTATCATCCACAAGCGCCCTATTTCTACCCTCAGTGGTACAATAGAAGCTGTTATCAACCACAAGCGCCCTATTTCTACCCTCACTGGTACAATAGAAGCTGTTATCAACCACAAGGGCCCTATTTCTACCCTCACTGGTACAATAGAAGCTGTTATCAACCACAAGCGCCCTATTTCTACCCTCAGTGGTACAATAGAAGCTGTTATCATCCACAAGCGCCCTATTTCTACCCTCACTGGTACAATAGAAGCTGTTATCAACCACAAGCGCCCTATTTCTACCCTCAGTGGTACAATAGAACCTGTTATCAACCACAAGCGCCCTATTTCTACCCTCACTGGTAAAATAGAAGCTGTTATCATCCACAAGCGCCCTATTTCTACCCTCACTGGTACAATAGAAGCTGTTATCATCCACAAGCGCCCTATTTCTACCCTCAGTGGTACAATAGAAGCTGTTATCAACCACAAGCGCCCTATTTCTACCCTCAGTGGTACAATAGAAGCTGTTATCAACCACAAGCGCCCTATTTCTACCCTAAGTGGTACAATAGAAGCTGTTATCATCCACAAGAGCCCTATTTCTACCCTCAGTGGTACAATAGAACCTGTTATCAACCACAACCGCCCTATTTCTACCCTCACTGGTACAATAGAAGCTGTTATCAACCACAAGCGCCCTATTTCTACACTCACTGGTACAATAGAAGCTGTTATCATCCACAAGCGCCCTATTTCTACCCTCAGTGGTACAATAGAAGCTGTTATCGTCCACAGAACTCTACAGCCACTGATGGGTGAGAGCTTGATCTACATCCGGTTCTTTTCTACAGATAACATACTTCCCATGCAGTGGTTTTTGCTCCCATTTAGTGCACAGTCTCTGTTGGCCTTCATATTTTGTTAACACTTTGATATTATTTGCAGCCATTATTATTTTTAAACTGTAATCCTAGTTCTTCTGCAAACTTCCTGCTTTGCTTTGTGACTAAATGTAACCTCTTCTTCCCTTCATGATCTGCTCATCTGTGGCTTTAAGGTATTGATTCAGTCCAATGTTCGATATCCTGTATAAAAGCTGTAGCTGGATCATTCCTCTACCTCCATTTTGTCTAGGGATACAGAGGCGATCCACATCTTCTGTGGACAAAGGTTTCCTGGTTTTTGTATCCATTCTCTTAATTTCATTAACTTAATTTCATTCTCTTAATTTCATTAACTTTCCAATTTATAATATTGAAACTGTTGCTGACAACAGGGATTGCAAGTGCATTTATGGCAGATAATTTATTTCTCCAGTTAAGCTCTGTTTTGATGACAGCACGTACTCTCCGTTAACATTCCTTCCTGATTCTCTCTTTCATGCTGGTGGAGTGAATACCTTGGCCTTCATTGATCTCTAGATATCTGTAAGGCTTGTTCTTGTTCTAGTTCCCTAATTATTGTATTCAACACTATTTCCATTGAGTTTGTGCTTATCATTCTGCCTTTCTTAATATTATTATTATTATTATTATTAACATACACATTTCTCTTTGGCCAATCCCTCATCAACTTCTTCAAGTTTCACCTGGAAAGGAAGATGAGGGTGGAGAGAGAAATGCTAAAAGGTGGATGAATGTGGCGAGAATGGCCCGTGTGAATGGGCCTACTCTGACCATGCGCCTATAAGCTAGCTAATTTGAGGAGAGGGGTGCTCACCCTGGGTGCCCTAGAAACTCAGGGTGGTTCAGGTTTGGTGGGATACCTGAGTCACCCCTGGGTCGTCCACCCCCTCTATAAGGGAATTTATTTTGTTATGTTTATGCATAGTTTATTTTATATTTGTATATATTCATTGTTAAATTAGTCTTGCCATTGTGCACTTTTACTCGTCCTTATTGTAAACCCCCACTGTCCCTTTCTTTGTATTGTCCCCTACATGTCGGCCCTTGTAGCCAATAAATGAAATCATTATTATTATTATTATTACTAGGGTGGTGGATTGGCAGTATCAGTAGAGGGTTGGACGTCATACCTTGCAGCAAAGATTTACGGCCCTTTATGGTATGAGTTCAAATCCCGCCAAGGTTAACTTTGCCTTTCATCCTTACGGGGTCAATAAAATAAAGTACCAGTAATACACTGGGATAATTGCTGGCCTTGTGCCAAAAGTAGAAACAATTATTATTATTACTTGCCATTCTGAGTTCAAATCCCGCCGAGGTTGACTTTACCTTTCATCCTTACAGGGTCGATAAAATAAAGTACCAGTAATGCACTGGGTAATTACTGGCCTTGTGCCAAAAGTAGAAACAATTATTATTATTATTATCGTTGTCATTGTTGCTGTTCTTTATTTACACATACATGTTTTTGGTATGCATAATTTATTAATAAATAGATTCTAAAAATCTAGAAATTATTTATATCACATCTTAAATGCAAAGCAAAATATATTTATCAAATAAAATTCAGATTAAATATGAATTTAAATTTATTATTTGCAACTATTTCCTAGCTTAACACATGTCAATGTACTTTTAAAAATAGATAATAATTGAAATTTAGACTAAAATCTATAACTCGGGTTTATTATTTTAAAAATATTCTTATGCTTTAAATCCTTTATTCTCTCAATTTTACAGTATTTTATTAATTTGAGAAAGTCAGCGATGATAAAATTTGTTAATATAATTTTGAAAAAATTATTTGATGTTATTTGTATGGTGATATGTGTAATTTAAGTTTATTGGTGAAGTTCACTAATTCTTTAATCAAAGATCCATTTACCCTATATTACATTTATTTATTTATTTATTAATATATTTTATCTATTTATTTATTATCTATGTTTATTTATTTATTCATATATTTATTTATCTGTTTATCTATTTATTAATACATTTTATTTATTTATTTATTAATATATTTATTTATTGATATGTTTTATACATTCATTCATCGACTTGTTTTCAAGAGTTGATGATGATGATAAAATATTTAGCACCAAATTTGACAATTTTGTTTGTTTATGTCTTCATAATCATGATTAAATGCCTCAATAAGTTTCTCTTGAGATGATAAAAATATAGTGATTATATTTACATAATAATCAAGAAGACAGGTAAAAAGAAAATTTATTAAATAATGAGAAAAAGGGGAAGGGAAGAGTAGATTTTAAACTCCTGGATTGGTGGTGCTTCTCAGCTCTGCCCCACAGTTAACCCTTTACCATTTACATTACTCCATATATACTATTATATTTTCATGGGAAAGGCTTTATCTCATATAATATCAAATCTATGAGATTTTGATATTATTTATTTTGAGAACAATACCTTAACATCAGCTGGTTTGAACAGAAACAGGTGAGAGAATTCTGCCTGGATATGGGGGGTTTAAATGCCAAAGGTTTAAGATGGCAAAAGTATTGCCACTGTATCAGCCACTCTAACTTATGGGGCTCCTGGCTCAGGTACGATGCATTCCTCCTTATGATGAAAAGAAAAATAATAATAATAATGTTTCTACTTTTGGTACAAGGCCAGCAATTACCCAGTGCATTACTGGTATTTTATTTTATTGAACCCGTAAGGATGAAAGGCAAAGTTAACCTCAATGGGATTAATAATTGTTTCTACTTTAGGCACAAGGCCAGCAATTACCCAGTGCATTACTGGTACTTTATTTTATCGACCCCGCAAGGATGAAAGGCAAAGTCAACCTCGGCGGGATTTGAACTCAGATCGTAAAGGGACGTAACTATGCTGGAAAGCATGGCGTCCAACCCTCTACCGATACTGCAAATCTACCGCCCTCAATGGGATTAATAATGATAATGGTTTCTTATATAGGCAGAAGGCCAGCAATTTTGGGGGAGGGGAAAGTCGATTAAATCAACCCCAGTGCCCACGTGGTACTTTATTTTAGCGACCTCCTAAGGATGAAAAGCAAAGTTAACCTTGGCAAAGATTTGAACTCAGATCATAACTCTATGCTGCAAAGTTAACCTCGGCGAGATTTGAACTCAGGCCGTAACTCTATGCTGCAAAACATGACGCCCGACCCTCTACCGATATTGCCACTCCACTGCCCTTAATAATAATTGTTTCTACGTTAGGCAGAAGGCCAGCAATTACCCAGTGTATTACTGGTACTTTATTTTATCGTCCCCGTGATAATGATAATGGCAATGAAGTCACTCCAGATAGAGCTGCTACCTCGCTGACTTGAGAGATCACACCTCTGATACTATGGGCATGTGGTTAGAATGTCCCAGGAAAGAATCACTGGACAGATTTTTATGAGCAAAACGAACCGGCATGAGACTCAGGGATAGACCCTGGCAAGATGGTTGAAAAACATCCATGAACTTGGCCGGTCGTGCTTGGGGATCCAACCGGATCAGTTGGAGATGGAATAAGTGCAGGTGCGTGAGTGTCTTTGTGGGGGAATCGTTAATTTTTCTAGGTTGTGTCCCTTGATATTTTAAAAACCAGAATTAGTTGTTTAGTTTACATATTGAGACCCCAAACCATCCTATTTTTTTTTTTATAACATATGGGATTTCTAGTAATGTACTTTTTTGTCATGTATAATGTTTTTTAAATGTCTCAAAAAATGATGTTGCAGCAATGCTACCACTTTAAACACACGCTAGAGACATATCAGTAAAATGTAATAAGCAGGAATGTTGGAATAAGAGTGATGAGGGGGGGGGGGGTCTGATTATTCGAGACCTGAGAGGAGGGACAATATTACAATATTTGATTCACTTTGAAAGTTTTTTCCTCATTTTCCTCTTTCAATATAAACATTCACTGTCTCCTTAATACCAGGGGGAAGAAGAAAATCATGAAAATGATCACAAAAAAGGAAGTGGGAAGGAAAGAGGCAAGCTTTACACTATAGGCTGGGTAGAGTATCTCAGCTGCACCTCGCAGCAGTGCCAGATGTAATGGGGGTGGCAAAGAGGGCAATTTATTTGTGCCCTCAATCGGGCATTTTAGTTTTAGAATAGTTAGAATTGTTGAATTTAATCCATGTATGTATAATTTTTTAATTCCAATTACTAGTGCCACACTAACTTTGATATGTCAAATTGGAAGGTTTGCTGTGTATTCTAATTTCTTGTTTATGCAGGGCCTCTCCAAACCTGAAGTTCCCCAGCCCTCCAATCCTGTCTTGCAGTCAAGGCAGTGAAAGCATTGCTGTGGAGAACAGCCAGGCACATCCACTGTATCACCCAATCCATCTTACGCAGGTTTCTTCCTTTATAAGCCAAATACTGGGACTTGACTATCTGTTTCATTTTTCTATCAGTTGCCATGAAGAACTCTGATGTCCTTGGACCACAAACTGCTATTTTGTGAACACTGGAACGATGAAAAGTAAAATGTACTTCAGTGGGATTTGAACTCTGAATGAAAGAGCTGGATATATACTAACCAGTGTAGAAAGGCTCTGAGAAAGACCCACTTAAAGATTAAGGTGGTAGAAAAGCCAGGAACCACCATAAAATCACTGATCAGCAAAACATACCCTTTTAAGAAAACCCACTGTACTAATAGGAAATGTATCATATGTAGAGTAAACCCCCGGATAAACTGTAAAACTAGAAACATAGTCTATAGCATAAGATGTACAGAGGGTACTTTCAGAAACATGACAACAACATACATAGGCGAGACAGCTGATAGCATAGGTGAAAGGGTAGATCAACACTGGGGGGAACTAAAAGGACGAAAAAACGGTTCAGTAGTATACGAACATGCCAGACAACAACACAACGGTAACATAGACAACATAGAAGTTAGAATAATATCTAAACATAGAAATGACCCAGCAAATTGGCAAATCATAGAGGCCAGCGAAATAGAACTTAGAAGGCCAAGGC
>OZ024742.1:357613586-357671086 GCA_964016885.1 Eledone cirrhosa | reverse complement strand
TGCATTATTTGTTAGGGTGGTGTATACATTTTTAGGGATCCCGGTATATATATATATATATATATATATATATATATATATATATATATATATATATGGTGTCCCCGAAAAATGTATACACACTTTGATTACCTGTACAGGCAATATATATATTAGAATGGTGTATACATTTTTAGGACACCGGTATATATATATGGTGTGCCCGAAAAATATATACACACTTTGGGGTTTTTCCTGGTGCCTTCATAAACAAAGTAAACAAAGAGAGAAAAAGATAGAGAGAAAGAGATAGTGGTTGTGAGAGAGTAGATTGAAAGAGAGACAGAAAGAGGGAGAGGAGACAGAGATGAAAATGGAAGAGAGCTGGTGGTGCTGTTGTGTGTGTGTATATATATATATATGTGTGTGTGTGTGTGTGTGAATATATATATGTGTGTGATTATGACCAGTGCATGTAGATCACAGACATCTACATATATATATATATACACACACATACATATATATGTATATGTTTACACACACACACACATATATATATATACATACACTCACGTATATATATAGGCCTTCCAGTTTCATTTCACATTATATACATGTATGTGTATATTTTTATTTTGTTTAAATTATTTTTAAGTGAACACGATTTAAAAAAAAATATTTTAAATTTAACATGACCCAACGGGTCACGGGTGGTCTAGTATATACATATATGTATATATGTGTATATAAATATATATATATGTATATATATATATATGTTCCCCTCCCCCACTCTCAAGAGCGTGAAACTAATAAACCTTTGTTCGTACTGCCTCTGTTTTGTTCCCGTTCCATTTCTCACTATATATATATGTATATGTAGTAAGACGCCTCATGCTCCTTGATAGAACAACGCCGGTTGAGAACGCCAGAAAGAAAAGACAGACAGCCACTGAAAAGCCGACTGAACACACGCCAGAAACCAGCCTCTGTACAACACCATTGTTTGTGCTACATCAAAAAATAAACGTATATTTCATCTCTAATTTCTGCTGTTGAAATAATTATTATGTCACTCGTATCTCGATAACATCTACAACTAATACTGCTAAAGTGGTGACCGACGTAAGAATATCACGCAGCCCTTCTTATTCATTCAGTTTAACTTTTATTGCCACGTCGCAACTTGCGAAAATCCAGAATATTCCTTTTAAGATTTTTGAAAAATTAGCAGTATTTCAAAAACTTTTTCGCCACGAAAAAATTTCAAGATGGCTACCGACATGTCATGGCTACGCTTGACAACAACAATGACAGCAGCAGCGACAGCGTTGTTTAACCACTGACCAATACAGGGAACAACAATGAGTGGCAGCTTCATAACCTTACCGATGCCAACCACCACACATCGGAAATTTCAAAACGGCTTGTAACTTTACCGACGCAGCCACCATACCTTCTGTCTCGTTACCACAGGGACGCGAGAAATTGAGACAGTAGTTTTCTCACCATTATGGCGTCAGACGTGACTGCCATATTTGGTGACTCCTACTCTACAGAAGATTCTTTGACTTTGCTTTAACAATAAGCAACACAACCGTGTGGCGGAACGGGAAAATGGCCACGAAATCTCACAAAAACACCATACATCTAACCCCTAACGGCATTAACGAACTTCTTTTTCAGTTTTCAGATAGAACTAGTGTCTGTACACTGGTGATGTGTGAACTATTTGACTTTGAAAAACTTTGAACTTATTGAGCAATTTCTCTGCTCCCCTAGATTGACTTTGAATTATCAGTTTGTTACATTCACATATTCATTCACTGTATCTAAATGCAATGATAATCGATGCGGCACATGTCAATCCATACACGCCGGTCAATATATGAAAACAAAAACTGGAAAAATATTCCCAAATGCAAATATAAACTGCAAAAGCAGAAATCTAATTTACTGCATTAAATGCCCGAATTGTGAAGAACTATATGTCGGTCAAACTGGAAATGCACTATCGGAACGTGCACGGGTACACCGTCAACAAATCAGAGACCCAAATGTCCGTCAGATACCCTTAAGCGGCCACCTGGCAACATGTGGTCAGGGAATATTTATAATATTCCCATTCTACAAATTACACAGCCCAAGTGAAATCAAGAGAAAAATCAAAGAAAAGAATTTTATTGATAAATTCAAACCCAAGCTGAATGAACAATAATAACGCCTAGGGGTATTACTTCTACTACCACTATGACCACGACCACTAACAACAACAACAACAACAATAATAATAATAATAAAAGTGATGTTGATGGTGATGATTAATAGAAAATGCTATTTTCATCATTTCAAAAAGCAAAACAATTGATACGTTGGATGTGACTTTTGGTCGTTAGCATGCTCAACCAGCCGTGACGCTTAAACCAATCAGTTGTAGTAATTCAGTGAAACTACACACTGATTGGTCGAAATACAGTTTACAGGGCTTTGCATTCTGGAGCCACTTTTCTCTGTATAAAATGTATAAAAGGTAGGAAATTTACCCATCTCATTACAGTTGAAAATTGCAAACTCGACTGTCACCACATATCATGAACCTGAAGATTGCGAAAGCATGAAAGTACTTGTTCAATTAACACTTAGAATTTAATATTCTATCATACTATTTCATTATAATACCATTATATATATTTTAAAGGATTGTAAATAAAACGAGTAAATCAGACAGTTGGAATTCCTCTTATTAATATATATATATATATATATATATATATATATATATATATATATATATATATATATATATATATGTATATATATATATATATATGTATATATATATATATATATATATCCAAAATTAAGATAAATCAAATGGATTTAATCCAAATCAAAATTATGGGTGTCATGCCAGAAAGACATGTGCCATATCACCCGCAAAATAAGCTCTAAGATTCTAACGAGTAGCTCCGAGCATTTTATAATAACTAGAAATTGATTAACATATTAATAAACATGAATAATCACAGGAGATAATTTTTACAAGTGTGTAACCACACATATCTAGGTAGGTAACTAAATAGAGTTGACTAGAACTTCAAAAATAGATTAATCATATTATAAGGTATCTATTTTTGAAGTTCTGGTCAACTTTATGTAGTTACCAACCTAGCTATGTGTGGTTACACACTTGTAAAAATTATCTACTGTGATTATTCATGTTCATTTATATGTTAATCAATTTCTAGTTATTATAAAATGCTCGGACCTACTCGTTAGAATCTTAGAGCTTATTTTGCGGGTGGTATGGCGCATGTCTTTCTGGCATGACACCCATAAATTTGATTTGGATTAAATTCATTTGATTTATCTTAATTTTGGATATAGATATATAAATACGGCTCCTTAATTGTAGAGCTAACTCTGTTGAAAGGACTCGACTCCTGTTTCTAGTTGTCGATAACCCAATTCACGCCACTGGGAGGAAGCTAGTGTGATGTGTGTATTTCGAGTAGATATAGCACGTGTTACTGGCCAGTCGCTGATTTGAACTTGAAGTGTAAACTCGGATCGCTGGAACTTCTTCCTTGTTGAAAATCCAAGTATCCACTTCCGTGGTTTACCATCCGATTAATTGGAGAAATATATTTCTTTAATGGAATATATACAGGGAAGATTAATCATATTATAAGGTATCTATTTTTGAAGTTCTGGTCAACTTTATGTAGTTACCTACCTAGCTATGTGTGGTTACACACTTGTAAAAATGATCTCCTGTGATTATTCATGTTTATTTATATGTTAATCAATTTCTAGTTATTATATATATATATATATATATATATATGGGATAAGTTATCGTTATAGGTAATCAAGTTAGAGGTTGTGAGTACCCTGTGTCGGGGATAGTTTTAACGTACGGCTTTGTTTGACTCAAGAAGATGTTTCCATAGTTATGCAGCGAGTTCGAGGTAATTATTGTACAGCCAACCATGTTACTCTTCATTCTTTCACTATATATATATATATATATATATATATTTAGGCGGGGTGGTCGTCGGTCATCTCGTCTAATTGGTTATTGTTTACTGGCTGGCACATCATCAAACAAAAAGAACATACCTCAAGATTATGTTACGTGAACATTTTATTTAAAGCAAATCATAATACTGGTTAACATATTAGTGCTCCAAGGTTGGGTAGTGCTTCATTATCGTATTATGCCACGACCGCATGGTGTGATGTCGCTGCGTGGAAAAACTGCAGGGGATTAGCACGTCTGTTGTCTACGAGCTGCCATGATCAGAGTGTTGTTGTCTCAGCAACTGACGTCAGAACTAAGAGTAGTTAATCGACTGGCTTCACAGTCGACGCCAGATGGCGTGATCTTCTACATGGCGTCCCACCAGATTTTTAGAAAATTAAATAAAAATCGGTTCATCGAATCACGTATGTAGAAAAACCGATTAACAACCATCCAAAATCCCAAACCAAGGAGCAATCAGCCCAACCGAGCATGAAGGGCACAACAAATTTCAAAAATACATATTAAAAAAGCATGCAGGAACGTGAAAGGAAAAAAAAACCCAATGTAATGAGATGTAATTCCAATTTCCTAAAAGTTCTAAAAGTCACTACAGGATTAAAGCACCGCACAATAGCAGTTTAAAAATATACCGTGCTACACAGTTTTTTGGGCCAATGAAACCTCCGACCGGAACGGGTCATAGTCTGATATCTTAGAGATGGGGGGGGGGGACGAAGAAGCAGGTGTGTGTGCGAAAGAAAATGACGGGGGCGTTTGTGGCTCAGGTGCGATAGCATCTGTATCCAAATGTGCTCGCTTGAGTCTATCAATCGAAACCGTCTCTCTGGAACCCTTAATGTCTACAGTGAAATGTTTCTCTGAACGAGCTAATACACGGTAGGGTCCAGAGTATGGTTGTGTGAGAGGTGGTTTCACAGCATCGTTTCTCACAAACACATGGGTCCACGAGGCAATATCCCTCGGGACTGCAAATTGTACAGTTTGCTTCCTCGTATCCATCGGCAGCAGGTCCTGAAAATAAGAACGCAGACAGGATACGTAGGAAAGCGGATCTTGTTCAGCAAAATCGACAGGGGCAAGCATTTGCCCAGGTAACGCTAGAGGAGCACCATATAACAATTCGGCCGGGGAGAACTCAAGGTGCTCCTTTATTGTTGACCGAATTCCCAACAACACAATAGGGAGGTACTCGCTCCAGCGCGTAGGGTCAGGAGAAGTCCGTAGAGCGGCTTTCAGTTGTCGGTGGGAGCGCTTCCCCATTCCATTCGAGGCAGGATGATATGCTGTAGTTCGGATGCGTTTAGCGCCGATGATCTTTGTCAATTCATGGAAGAGGTTCGATTCAAACTGTCTTCCACGGTTCATTGTAATCGTAGTTGGTACTCCATATCGAGCGATCCATCCAGACACAAGGGCACGCGCTGTGGTCTCAGCAGTGATATCCCTCAAGGGGATGGCTTCAGACCATCGCGAAAAACGATCGATTACAGTTAATAAGTAATTGTAACCACCGCTGATGGGCCAAGGTCCCACGATGTCCACATGGATATGGCGAAAGCGGGCGTCCGGGCTACTAAAATTACCAAGGGGAGTCTTAACATGCCTATGAACTTTCGATTTCTGGCAAGCAACACAGGAACGGCACCAGACAGTAATTTCACGTCTCATATTTGGCCAGAAGAATCTAGCCGTTATGAGTTTTACTGTGGCAGAAGATCCAGGATGTGAAATGCCGTGCAAAACAAGAAACACTGTTCGACGATGATTCAACGGAACAAAAGGGCGTGGCACATCCAAAGAGACGTCGCAGAGGATCCATCCGTCTGCGGTCGGTAAAGGTAGGTATTTCATCCTGCAATTCACAAATTCAGGTGATGTAACATCTAACGATTCGAGGGTAGGCTGATCGGCTGCCAAGTGATTCAAATCTATGTCATCGGGCGACGAGATTGAAGTAATCGGTAAACGAGACAGGTCGTCGGCCGCTGTATTCATATAACCCGGAATATGTTGAATGTCATTCGTAAACTGAGAGATGAGATCAAGATGTCTAGTTTCTCTCGGCAAGTATTTGTATGCCTTTGCTTGCAAGGCGAATGTCAACGGCTTGTAGTCCGTGAAGATAGTAAACGTTCTTCCCTCAAGCATGTGCGAAAAATGATTCACCGATAAATATATTGCTATCAACTCCCGTCCAAAGGTGCTGTAGCGGGTTTCGGCAGGTTTCAGCTTCCTGGAGAAAAATTCCAACGGTTGCTGTTGATCATTTCTACTTTGCTGAAAAACCGCGCCCACGGCAGTATCCGACGCATCAAAACAAAGCAAAAGCTTAGCGTTGGACACTGGGTGAGCCAGCAAAGATGCATTGGCTAGAACAATTTTCGCGCTCTCAAAATCCTGGAGCTGAGTTTCATTCAATGAAATGTCTTTATTTTTCTTTCGGCAATTTTTTTCAAAATTTCCGTCAAAGAGAAGAGTACTTTAGCACAATTAGGCACAAACCGCCTATAAAAATTAATCAGCCCCAAGAATTGGCGCAACTGACGAAGTGAGGTTGGTGGAGGCAAATCCTCTATAGCTTTACCTCTCTCAGGAATAGGACGAATACCGTCAGAGTCAATGACGTGACCCAAAAAATTCAAAGATTCGGAACCAAAAACACATTTTGACGGATTAATCCGAACATTGTAATTCTTTAATCGAGAAAATAGAAGTTCCAGATGGCGCAAATGCTGCTCTGGAGAAGAGCTAGCAACAAGATGGTCATCAATGTAGGTGTATACAAAGTCGTGGCCGCGAGTGACCTCATCCATAAAACGCTGGAAGGTGCTAGCAGCATTCCGTAACCCGAAAGGCATGGTGAGAAATTCGAAAGATCCAAATGGCGTAGTTATAGCCGTTTTCGGGATGTCGTCTCTATTGACAGGAATTTGGTTATAGGCTCGTATCAAATCGAGCTTCAAAAAAATGTTGCAACCTTGCAACGAGGATGCAAAATCCTGCAAATGAGGGATAGGATACCGATCCGGTACGGTCATCGAGTTCAATCTTCTATAATCTCCAGTGGGTCTCCAATCGCCAGAAGATTTTGGCCCATATGTAATGGAGATGCCCACGGGCTCGTGGAAGGACGAATAATTCTGAGCTGTAGCATATGATCGAACTCGGACCGTGCTGCTTTCAATTTGTCCGCTGGCAATCGGCGGACAAACCGGAGCGCCAGTTGTAGTAATAAAATGTTCCGTAGCGTGGCCTGGATCAGTGACTCTAAAAATTTCACGAGCCAGTTGCGGGAACGATTTCAACAGTCCATGATATAAGTTTCCAGAGTTAGCAATAAAGAAAGTCGTGCTAATTGTAGAAAATTCCGCAGTCCTGCCACACAGAGAAAAACCAGTAATATTGTCAATCAGGCGTTGGTGACGAACGTCCACCGTCAAAGAAAAATGGTGCAGAAAATCCGCGCCCAAAATCGGGTATGGCAGATCAGCAACAGTGAATACCCATTTGAAATCCCGACGAAGATTTCGGAACTTAAGAGGAAGCGAGATCTGTCCAAAAGTTCTGATTGTTGACTGGTTGACAGCTTGCAATTTGATCAACGACTCAGGAGGAGTTGCTGTCATAGTAGTAACAGGCCAAATACTGCCCGAAGCTCCTGTGTCCACTAGGAAGGCTCTTCCAGACAGGAGGTCCTCAATGAAGAAATGGCGGTTCCGTTTTGTATCAGAGTTCACTAGCCGCCTTTAATGACTCTGGTCCACATTTCCCGCGGCCGAATAATTACACGGAGGCCGGCAATGATCTGCCTTATCCGCATAGGTAGCATGATACCAGCACAATGATTGGTTGCTGGCAGGCGAAGTAGTACGCCGACGTGGAGTCGCGAACGACTCCTAGGCCGCCGGGAATACGGCCTATTCTCTCTGCACAATCGAGTGACTTGCTGCGTCAAAGCGTCAATAGCCTACAGCACGGCATCCTCGCGTGTTGAGACGGGCTGGTTCAAATGAGAGGAAAGAATACGCGAGTCCGAGGCGGTAAGCCTTTTTAGAAAATTCCACGATTCGATCCGCGGAGGCAGCAATTTGCTCCAAAGAGCTGGTGTCCACTATATTTGCCAGAATTATTTGGACGTTGTTTGGCAGGCGAGAGAAAAATAATTGTTTCATAAAGGAATGATCCTGTTCAGGCGATTCAGTGAGGTCCCTAATGTGGCGCAAAAATTCGGAGGGCGACCTATCGCCTAGACACTCATCCTCCAACAATGAACGAAATCTGCTCTCAGCAGAACGACTGTTCCTTCGAAGAATTTCTTCCCGCAACGAATCATAAAAAATACTGGCCGACGGGTTCGTGATCAAATCTTTCACTGTTACAGCGAGTGAAGAAGGAATACCACTTATCAAAAAGTTGAGCTTTTCTCGGTTTTTACTTCGTTGGCAGCAAAATAAGCGTCGAGCTGCGCAAACCAGAGCTTAGTATCACCTGAGAACGCAGGCAAACCAGGACCACTCATCGTCAATCTATTACCGCATGGACGAATAAAAGTAGGTAATGTTCAAAACGACGGGAAAACAGTACAATTTTCCCTAAATATCCATTAAGTTGCCGCAAGCAAAAGAAGTTCAGTCACAGTACAAGAAATAGCAGCGAAAATCGAAAAGGCAGAATCTGTGGAACAAGCTAGCAAATATCAAACAAGATGGCGTCGCATTTCTTTTCCAAAACAAGAATATGGTCGCGTGACGAGGCTAAGCCAATCAGATGGCTGCATTTGAAGAAGAAAGACAATGTGCGGGAATGTTAGCTGGCCAGTCAGTCATGTTGGAAAAAAGAAAAATGTTTTTTTTTTTCGTGTAAGACGAACAATTTTCAATTTAAAAACGAATGGCGAAGTTAAGCAGGCTGCGCTTTCATATTTAATCGTCGAGGGTCACCACTTTAGGCGGGGTGGTCGTCGGTCATCTCGTCTAATTGGTTATTGTTTACTGGCTGGCACATCATCAAACAAAAAAGAACATACCTCAAGATGATGTTACGTGAACATTTTAATTAAAGCAAATCATAATACTGGTTAACAAATTAGTGCTCCAAGGTTGGGTAGTGGTTCATTATCGTATTATGCCACCACGACCGCATGGTGTGATGTCGCTGTGTGGAATAACTGCACGGGGATTAGCACATCTGTTGTCTACGAGCTGCCATGGTCAGAGTGTTGTTGTCTCAACAACTGACGTCAGAACGTGACGTCAGAACTAAGGGCAGTTAATCGACTGGCTTCACAGTCGACGCCAGATGGCGTGATCTTCTACATATATATTTATATATATTTATATACTTGGGGAGGGTCATATTTGCGTAATAATGCCAGAATTAATAACAGAACACACTCACTGTTTGGTTGGTTTTCGCTTCTCGCTGTCTTTTATATCTGCGATCTAACTTACTCGGTCCTCAATGTTGCCATATAAAAAACCTCGCTATATTTATATATATATATATATATATATATATATATATATATAAATGAAAGGTATAGAAATTGTTTTAGCGAGAAGCTAACAGTATTTCATAACACATATATATATATATATATATATATATATATATATATATATATATATATATATATATATATATATATATATTATATATATATATATATATATATATATATATATATATATATATATATATATATATATATATATATATATATATATATATATATCACATAAGAAACGGAGAATCAGTGGTGGGACAAATAAAATTTATTAGACGTATTACAATCGTTTGTCTGGCGACCAGCTCGAGGCACGATCGATGCAATGATCAAACCTAACTCTGGAATTTTATTGTAGATTTTACGTGTATATGCCAGACCGCCTATGGTGATAAATCCCCTGGGTATAGGTTTTGGAAAAATAGTGTTATCTCACTTAGCGTTCGGAACTGGAACATATTGATGTGGTTCGTAGGGTGTGGATATGATAAGGAGAATCGACCTGTTACAAGGCGATATCATTGGAGTACACCGTCCCTCATATGGACTATCATACATGTAAGGCTGCATTACTGCTAACCAACAATTCTTTTCACAGACTCATGCTTGCAAACTCTCTTGATCTGCCTGTACACCCTCTTTTTGCACTGCTTGTGCTTTGACGCATCTATGCTTTGCTTTGTCTTATATATTTGTTGTTTTTTTTTTTTTGGGGGGGGGGGGGCTTTTTGTTCCTTATTGTTTTGTATTTTCGTATTTATCTCTTTTCTTACCCCTGTATTTTTGTACATTTTTATTATTATTTTTTTAATTTTCTCATATTTTCTGATTGTTTCTGATCATGCTGAGTAATACCCTCACTCATCCCTTGCTACCCTCTCCCAACCTCTTTATCATCTATTGCACCATCTAAGTGGTAACCTTTTGGTGTAATTTTAAATTTTAAATTTTAAATTTTTCATTTTTCATTTTTCATTTTTCATTTTTCATTTTTCATTTTTCATTTTTCATTTTTCATTTTTCATTTTTCATTTTTCATTTTTCATTTTTCATTTTTCATTTTTAATTTTTAATTTTTAATTTTTAATTTTTAATTTTTAATTTTTAATTTTTAATTTTTAATTTTTAAATTTTTAAGACATTTTATGACATTATGTGCATCATGTATTCTTTATTTTTCCATATAGCGCTAGCCTCGGGACCCCCATGTTGGCCATTTAACCTTGTTCCGGTGACGCAGCTCGATGGAGTATGCAACTACTGATATACTCATGTTTATAGGCTCTGAAGATTCCTGCCATGGTGTATGGATGAAACACTGTTAGCTAATAAAACAATGTATTTCTAAGCACTCTTTGGTTATTCCTATAACTATAACGGCTCTGTAGTATACTAGTTATCCTAGATTGAGCTAAAACCACACTGTCATACCAAAGGCAATATATCTACATGTCTGGGCATATTGATATATTTGTCAACGAAATATATATATATATATGTATATATATATATATAGAGAGAGAGAGAGAGAGTGAACACTGTATAGTGCTAGGGTAAAATCACAACAAAATTACTCAGCCCACACTGGAAAGGGGTCATGTAGGAGTCATGACAAAACAACACCCAGCCCATCCTTTGAGGTACTCGTGAAGGTGAGATGACAAAAGGCACCTAGCCCATGTTTTAAATGTGGTTGGCGTTAGGACATCCAGCTGTAGAAATCTAGCCCAAAGCAGTCCTATATGAGCAAGATACAGTCACCTGACACAATTTTACTCTAATGGGCCAACCTGTCTAACCCATGCTAGCATGGAAAATGGGTGTTAAACGATAAGGATGATATATATACATATATATATATATATATATATATAACTACTTATTTATACTTCTTTTTTATCTACTTACTTATCTGTTGCCTCATTCTACTAATAAATTTTCCAACTTAACTTTGCTGGAAATGCTTATTTGCATACTTGACTTCTCATTTGCATACTTGACTGGTTATAATAATATATTCATAGCGGAAATTGTTTTTTTTTTATGAAAAATTATTTTTTCTCTGATAGCAAGGCTACCATATGTTTATCGTATGTACACATCCTCTATATGCTTTCATATACACCCCTATTATGCTTAAATGCTGTGTTGATGATACTGCCAATTAATAATATTTTCTGTTCACTATATGCAAATAAGCAACTCCAGCAAATATTCAGCATGCAAACTCTATATACATTATTATCTATTTCCATGTCAGTACAAGTTGAGTCAGTTCCAGTCTTGTTACTCCTCTGGAGTTTCACCTGGGTACTCACAGAATCATCAGGATAGACTTGTCTGATGATCCTACAAGTTTGCCAGTGAAACTCCACAGTAAGGCGTCTCACTACTCAGCCATAATAAATTTAAACTCTACTTCGATATTAAGTACTCTTTTCTTTTGCCTGTCAACTACAACTCTCTCTCTCTCTCTCTCTCTCTCTCTCTCTCTCTCTCTCTCTCTCTCTCTCTCTCTCTCTCTCTCTCTCTCTCTATATATATATATATATATATATATATATATATATAGCGCAACTAATCAGAGAGCGAATTGATCTAGATGAAATGCAGTTCGGGTTTGTGTCAGGTAAAAGTACCACATACGCTCTTTTCATTGTACAACAACTACAGGAGAAGTACCTAGCTAAAAGTAAACCCCTATACTTAGCTGTTGTTGACTTGGAGAAAGCCTTTGACAGAGTCCCCCGCTCCATTATCTGGTGGGCTCTTAGAAAACTAGGTGTTGATGAATGGCTTGTGAGAGCTATACAAGCCATGTATAAAGAAATAGTCAGCAAGGTTAGAATTAACAACGAATATAGTGAAGAGTTTAGCGTAAAGGTTGGTGTTCATCAGGGCTCCGTCCATACCACCCTCCTATTTATTATTGCCCTTCAAGCTATAAAAGAGGAGTTCAAGACCGGCTGCCCATAGGAACTCCTATACGCAGATGATCTAACGCTCATAGCTGAATCAATGGGCGAACTAGAGAAGAAATTCCAAATATGGAAGCATGGCCTAGAATCAAAAGGCCTTAAAATTAACCTGTCTAATACTAAAGTTCTAGTTTGTAGGAAGAAAAATAGAGCACCAGTCCCATCTCGGAAATGGCCATGCTCAGTGTGTAGGAAAGGAGTAGGCAGAAACTCCATTTTATGTCCCAAATGCAAAGTATGGGTGCATAAAAGATGTAGTGGGATCACAGGTAAGCTAACTAAGAATATAGATTTTATATGTGGCCGTTGCTCTGGTGCAATAAGTAGCAGCAAGTGCCCACAGAATACTAACTCATTCCATTGCACAGATGATTCTATAGAAATAGTGGACACCTTCCGTTACCTGGGTGACAAAATCAGCAGTGATGGAGGGTGCTTCGAAAGTACAGTAGCTAGAGTCAGAACGGGATGGAAAAAGTTCAGAGAGCTTATCCCACTATTGGCCGCTAAAGTGTTCTCACTGAAAAAGAAAGGTAGGCTGTATGATGCCTATATACGAACAGCAATGTTACATGTCAGTGAGACCTGGGCATTGTGTGCAGAGGATATACGCAGACTGGAGAGGAACGAGCTTGTATGCTCCGCTGGATGTGTAATAGTAATATACGTGAACGGCAAAGCATAAACGAACTGAGGGAGAAATTAGGAATAAGAGGGATCAGATGCTGTTTACTCGAGAGAAGACTACGTTGGTACGGTCACGTGATGTGCATGAAAGACGACAGCTGTATAAAAAAGTGCAGGGCAATAAAAATAGACGGTAGCCACGGAGTAGGCAGACCCAGAAAAAGCTGGGACGACTTGATCAATTCCGACCTCACACACTTACACCTCTCCAAGACAATGTCACTGGACCGAGATCTTTGGCGATACACAGTAATACAGAACACCCGCCTTGCCTTAGTACAAAGCGAAACCTATAGTCAGTAGGCACCTCTAACAAAAATACACCCCCGTCCCACTACCCTCATCCCATCCACACCACCCCTTTCAATGTAAATTTATGTTGGCACCACAACATCCAGTCCGAAACAAATGAGGTCGTGTAGGTGTCACGACAAAAAAACACACAGTCCAGGCTGTAATGTGGCCGTGTAGGTAACACGTCAAAAACCTCCCAGTCCCACACTGTAAACGTGGTTGGTGTTAGGAAGGGCATCCAGCTGTAGAAAACCCGCCAGACAGTCCTATACGAGCAAGACAACCAATCTTGCCTCAAGTGGGAAAATTCACGTCCAAACCCAATCAAGCGTGGAAGAAGGACGTTAAACGATGATGATGATGATGATGATGATGATATATATATATATATATATATATATAGGAACCAGTAAGACCCCGACAGCTGAGCTCAAGCCGTTTCGACGGCTAATTCTGGACTAGAATCCTTTGGTGCGTTATGGTCCACCTGGTTCCTTACCACATTTCCTTCGTTATATATATATATATTGTTATACTTGGGGAGGGTCATATTTGTGTAATATTGCCACAATTTGCATATATATATATATATATATATATATATATATATGCAAATATATATATCATAGACCCCCTTTGGTCATGAATGGCTATGGTTTCGCACCTAGCAAGTGCCCCTCTGAAGCACAAACCTAGGCCAGGTTTGTTTGTGGAAGACCAGTAGCCACCCATGCATACCAACCTCCCCTCTCCACACCACCAATATTGTCAAAGAGAAAGGCAGAGGCCAATACAGCTTGACTCCAGTGACGTCACAACTGAGTGAACTGGAGCAACGTGAAATAAAGTGTTTTGCATCAGCCGGTCAGAGTATTGAAATCACAACCTCATAATTGCAAGCCCGAAGCTCTAACCACTAAGTTATGCAGCTCCGTGTATGTGTGTGTTTGCAAATTTGTTCTTTTAAATTTCTACCTGTTAAATATTTATGACTTGTATGTTTGGTTCCTATGTCTTCTAGGTATATAATTCTGTGTGTGTATAATACAATATATTTATATAATCTATATTTGTATCTGCTTATGTATATGCATTTATGAATATATATATATTTGTGTTGATGTCAGTGTTTGTCTATAATTGTATATGTCTATTCCTATATACATATAAATGTATATATATATGTGTGTGTATATGTGTGTGTATGTATATATGTATGTGTGTGTGTGTATGTATATAAGTGTGTGTATGTCTGTGTATGTATATATGTGTGTATGTGTCTGTGTATGTATATATGTGCGTATGTCTGTGTATGTATATATGTGTGTATGTGTGTGTATGTATATATGTGTATATGTATCTATGTATGTGTGTGTGTATGTATATATGTATGTATGTGTGTGTATGTATATATATATGTGTGTGTGTGTGTGTGTGTGTGTGTATTTATTCCATATGTTTGAGTTGTCAATATTTTTTTCTGTTTTCTTCCTGTGTTTTTTTAACTTGTTAATTCGATTGAGAAAGTAATTTTCTGAATTTAGTATTCTAAAAGGTCACCATAAGTTAACTTTAAATATCTCTGAGAGACTTACTCTTTAACTAAATACTTCTATCTTCTAAACTGGCTTGTCTTTCACTATATTAACTCTTAGAATTTTCAATTTCCTTTGTTTGTTCAAAAATTGTCACTTGTAGAATGAAATAGATAATATCTTCATCTGGATTCCTCCAAACACAGCAAAATGAATTTGTATCTGATATAGATTTTTTCATTATATATTTTTTCAAGAAAAATAACTCAGCAATGCCACTTTCAATTATGTCCCAAATAATTGAGAAACATTTTGTGATTTAATTATTATGAGAATATTAGATTATTCACCTTCGTTTTTGACTATTTATATGGAATGGCATCAGTAAATATTTAATTTATTTATATCTAGTTCTTAGCATAATTTTCATAACATAAAGATGGTATTATTTGATCATTATACAGGATGTAGCTATATGATTTCTATTCTTAGAATCTTGCGAAACTTTCCTATTATTGATTTTCGTTTTAGGTATGCTATTTTATGATCATTTTTGTAGTTTTGTTATTATAACCTTTACAGAATCTGTATAGTTCCACAAATAATAGTCTGGCTTTAATTGTTTATTCCCCTTTAGATTATGCTTTGTTAATTTAGAATCATATATAGGCTAAAATTTTGATTCTCACAATTTCATAGTATTTCAGATAATACAGTAGATTTGTTGTTAATTCAAACCTTTCTTAACATATGAATCCAATTATACTACCATTGGTACTGTAATCACTATTAATTTAATACAGCAAAAATTTATCAGTGTCATTTTATCTTTTCACTGAAAATTTTACTTAGAATTAATGACAATATTTATAACACCCTTGTTATATCAAAAACTATAGTTAATGCTACAACACCATCATCAGTTGATGTCCGTTTTCTCTGCTAACAAGGATGTATACACACACACACGCACACGCGCACACACACACACACACACACACACACACACACACACACACACACACACACACACACACACACACACACACACACACACACACACACACACACACACACACACACACACACACACACACACATATATATATAAAGTAAATAGAAATAACAAAACAAGCAACACAGACATTAAGGAAATATATTAGTTTAACACTTGAAATAGCAGGAAAAGAGTCGTAAAGTGTCGAACACTAGTCCTTCATCACAAGTTAGAGAGTTAGAAATAAAAGATACACACTCATACACATCCACACAGATATATATGTTTATATGTATATATATAATAAAATATATATGCTCTGTATTATATATGTCACCATTTCCTTCTACCCTTAAACAATATCTCTTCTAATTTATGTCTATAATGACATAAACACATTCAGTCTAAATATATTATTGATTGGCAATTTTTTTATTCTCTTTGGTTAAATCTGTTGATACATGTATATATTAGTATACATATATATATATAAGTATACATAAGTATACATATATATATATATATATATATCATCATCAGCACCATTTTACGTCCGTTCTCCAGGCTAGCATGGGTTAGACGGGTTGTCCTGTTGTGGGCAGTGTCCGGTCAGCTGACCTTGTCTGGCTCATACAGGAACTGATTCTGGCTTGATTTCTACAGTTGGATGACCTTCCTAACACCAACCTCATTTACAGTGAGTGCTAGGAGCATCACACACACACACACACACACACACACACACACACACACACACACACACACACACACACACACACACACACACACACACACACACACACACATACACACACACACAACACACACACATATATATATATGTGTGTGTGTGTGTGCGCGTGTATATAGCCACAGAGTCATTTCCTACTTGTGCTATATATTAATATAAAAATATATAGTAAGGTGTATTATTGGTTGTGTCATACGGTCCAATAAACTTTTGTTAGCAATATTAAATTCTCCACTCTTTTGTATATCTCCAATTCCATTTATGGGAACAGCTAGATGATGTAAAACAGAGTATTTGTATCAAAATAAAGATCCGAAGGCATGGTATAAATTTCCAATCATTTTAATCAAAAAGAGATAGATCGATCGTTTAGCCATGATTGATTATCGCTGATCTCGTCGGGTGAAAATGAATTGTCTTCAAATCCTTTATATGAGGGAGAAAATTAACGGTGTTCATTCACAGGGTTTAGTCCCTCATATGAAGATCAAGCAGTCAGAACACATTTTCACCTGATGAGATCAGCGATAATCGATCATGGCTACACGATCGATCTATCTCTTATTGAAACATGTGTCGTGATTAAAATGATTGCAAATTTATACCATGCCTTCGGATCTTTATTTTGATATATATAAATTTTTTTTTCTTCTTTCTTCGTTTCTTTCTTCCCTTTTTTCTTTGACGGAGAGGTGGTAGTGCATTATAAACCCCTTCACCAGATGGTCATTAGTAGATTCAGCTGCCATTACTTTGAGGGCGACTGGCCGAGGTGAAGGCAGTTAGTTGGTCAGTCGTCCTCTTTGTCTCTGTCTCTGATTTTTCGACCCATGGTTTTTTTACATATTCCTTTGTTATATTCCAATACCTGATGATATCACCGGATTCATATGGAACTCGGTCATTGAAATGATCATAGTATAATTGTTTCTACTTTTAGCACAAGGCCAGCAATTACCCAATGGATTACTGGTACTTTATTCTATCGACCCCGGAAAGATGAAAGGCAAAGTTAACCTCGGCGGGATTTGAACTCAGATCATACAGGGAGGTAACTCTATGCTTCAAAGCATGGCATCCGATCCTCTACCGATACTGCCAATCCACCGCCTTGGTGGTGCGAATACGGAGTTAATTATAAATAAAATAACAGGAGGCAGGACTGGTGTAAATCCTTGAAAGGTTTATTATACTATTAGTCCACATGTGGGGTTACAAGTAAAGTCTACCTTGTGATCTTTCAGGGTAAGGAACGCCTCCCGCTTAGCTAGAGATTGTAGCTTCTTATCTACCTTAAGGCGGCAAGTTCTTTGGCTTCTGTATTAATGTCGTGGTAGGCCATAGGGTTAGCTTTCTTATATTTAGAAGTAATAGCGTTATCAGCCAGGTGGCGGAAAGTGGTGTTGTCGACTTCGTAAATATTATTAGTTTTGTCGGAAAGAACATAAGTGTTATTAGAAGACCTACATTTCTTAATATCATTTCTAAATTTAGTTTGGAAGGTGTTAGGGTATTTGCGAAAGGAAATGTTAGCGACTAAGTCAAGAAGGTCCACCCCGAAAGGAGAAAATTCAGTTACTTTAGGAGGGTAGGCTCTCGATTTCAGGTTGAAGGTGTTATGGGTGCCTGTAATTTTGCCGTCAAAAGCTAGGGCTCGCCATCTTAAGCGTCTGACGACATGTTCCGCTTTTTGTAGGAGAAGCTTTTGGTAAACATGGTTGGAGGGAGTGTGAATGTTCTTCAGGGAGTAATCCAGTACGTATAAATCCATACTGACGTTGATGAGACACAAAATTGTGTAGGACACGAGGATATAGAGAACGCTCACAGGGTAGGAAGCCAAACTCGCAGGTGGTGAAGAATCTGCTAAAAGCCAAACTTCTACGTAGTGAGAAGAATCTGCTAAAAGCCAAACTTCTACGTAGTGAGAATAATCTGCTGACCGTTGCTGGTAACGTATATAGTGGTAGAACACTGGAAAGTAATATCCGTAGTGAGGGTGCTTTTGCCGTAAGCCCGAAGCTTGTCCTCTTCAACAGCAATGGAAAACACCCGCTGTAGTTTATGAAACTATGGTCATTTCCAACCGACCAAATCAACCACAGGAGGTCAAATCATATGGGGGTATGGCGGAGGGCCGATTTAAGGAACGCTTCCTGAACCACCAGTCGACCTTTAGCTACCCAGACAGACATTCATCTATGAAACTCGCGAGCCACGTATGGTCCCTCAAGGACTCAAGTATAGACTTCTCCATTCAATGGAAAGCCATCACTAAGTCCAAGCCATACGCAAGGGGCAATCCGTTGTGTGGACTATGTATTGATGAACGAATAAATATTCTAAAGAGATTACGCAATAGTGATTGCCTAAACACGAGAAATGAATTCTTCACACGTTGTCTACACGTCTGGAAACACCTCTTACATAACTACAAATCTCCAGATTGAATTACAACAACATCCTAATTTTCTTATCAACTAGAAACTTTCGGGCTTTGGCAGTTATCTCCCTTACACCTCTTGCACGCAATTTAGTATTGTCTGTGTGAAGTGATCGTTTCTGCGCATGCGCGTTCGTACGGTTGTCCTTCCTGTTCGTATAACCATGTCCATTACGAGCTGAGGATCCGCTAAGGTGAAACAATTGTTCTCAGTATGATGAACTAACTGTTGTCTAACCACTTCTATATATATATATATATATATATATATATATATATATCATTAAACACATAATCTATTTAATAAGCATGCAAAATAACCTAATTCTGAGTTTATCAATTAATCTGGACATTGATGAAAGTCAGGCTGATAAGATTTAGATTTGATGATTTCTTAACAAATTGTAATATACTAACTTGAGCTTGTATATTAGTAAGACAGGACAAAATAATTGAATCTGTGGATCAGTGACCAGCCAGTTGCAAACATTGGTAAGTTTACTAGCAATGATTAAAGGGTAGCAGTGACATTGATAGTAGAGACCGATATTTGTGCTCCAGGCAAGTGCCACTGTAGAATATCCATGTGCTACTGGGGATTACATTACCATTTCTATGGATTTCTTGGGATTATAATACCATTTCTATGAACCGTGTGGGATTACATTACCATTTCTATGAAGCATGTGGGATTACATTACCATTTCTATGAACCATGTGGGATTACATTACCATTTCTATGAAGCATGTGGGATTACATTACCATTTCTATGAACCGTGTGGGATTACATTACCATTTCTATGAACCTTGTGGGATTACATTACCATTTCTATGAACCGTGTGAGATTACATTACCATTTCTATGAAGCATGTGGGATTACATTACCATTTCTATGAACATTGTGGGATTACATTACCATTTCTATGAACCGTGTGAGATTACATTACCATTTCTATGAACATTGTGGGATTACATTACCATTTCTATGAACCTTGTGGGATTACATTACCATTTCTATGAAGCATGTGGGATTACATTACCATTTCTATGAACATTGTGGGATTACATTACCATTTCTATGAACATTGTGGGATTACATTACCATTTCTATGAACCTTGTGGGATTACATTACCATTTCTATGAAGCATGTGGGATTACATTACCATTTCTATGAACCTTGTGGGATTACATTACCATTTCTATGAACATTGTGGGATTACATTACCATTTCTATGAACCGTGTGAGATTACATTACCATTTCTATGAACCTTGTGGGATTACATTACCATTTCTATGAACATTGTGGGATTACATTACCATTTCTATGAACATTGTGGGATTACATTACCATTTCTATGAACCGTGTGAGATTACATTACCATTTCTATGAACATTGTGGGATTACATTACCATTTCTATGAACCGTGTGAGATTACATTACCATTTCTATGAACCATGTGGGATTACATTACCATTTCTATGAACCATGTGGGATTACATTACCATTTCTATGAAGCATGTGGGATTACATTACCATTTCTATGAACCGTGTGAGATTACATTACCATTTCTATGAACCATGTGGGATTACATTACCATTTCTATGAACCGTGTGGGATTACATTACCATTTCTATGAACATTGTGGGATTACATTACCATTTCTATGAACCGTGTGGGATTACATTACCATTTCTATGAACCATGTGGGATTACATTACCATTTCTATGAACCTTGTAGGATTACATTACCATTTCTATGAACCGTGTGAGATTACATTACCATTTCTATGAACATTGTGGGATTACATTACCATTTCTATGAACATTGTGGGATTACATTACCATTTCTATGAACCTTGTAGGATTACATTACCATTTCTATGAACCGTGTGAGATTACATTACCATTTCTATGAACATTGTGGGATTACATTACCATTTCTATGAACATTGTGGGATTACATTACCATTTCTATGAACCTTGTAGGATTACATTACCATTTCTATGAACCGTGTGAGATTACATTACCATTTCTATGAACATTGTGGGATTACATTACCATTTCTATGAACCGTGTGGGATTACATTACCATTTCTATGAACATTGTGGGATTACATTACCATTTCTATGAACATTGTGGGATTACATTACCATTTCTATGAACATTGTGGGATTACATTACCATTTCTATGAACCTTGTGGGATTACATTACCATTTCTATGAACATTGTGGGATTACATTACCATTTCTATGAACATTGTGGGATTACATTACCATTTCTATGAACATTGTGGGATTACATTACCATTTCTATGAACCGTGTGGGATTACATTACCATTTCTATGAACCATGTGGGATTACATTACCATTTCTATGAACCTTGTAGGATTACATTACCATTTCTATGAACCGTGTGAGATTACATTACCATTTCTATGAACATTGTGGGATTACATTACCATTTCTATGAACCGTGTGGGATTACATTACCATTTCTATGAACATTGTGGGATTACATTACCATTTCTATGAACATTGTGGGATTACATTACCATTTCTATGAACCGTGTGGGATTACATTACCATTTCTATGAACATTGTGGGATTACATTACCATTTCTATGAACATTGTGGGATTACATTACCATTTCTATGAACCTTGTGGGATTACATTACCATTTCTATGAACATTGTGGGATTACATTACCATTTCTATGAACCGTGTGAGATTACATTACCATTTCTATGAACATTGTGGGATTACATTACCATTTCTATGAACATTGTGGGATTACATTACCATTTCTATGAACCATGTGGGATTACATTACCATTTCTATGAACCATGTGGGATTACATTACCATTTCTATGAACCATGTGGGATTACATTACCATTTCTATGAACCATGTGGGATTACATTACCATTTCTATGAACATTGTGGGATTACATTACCATTTCTATGAACATTGTGGGATTACATTACCATTTCTATGAACCTTGTGGGATTACATTACCATTTCTATGAACATTGTGGGATTACATTACCATTTCTATGAACCGTGTGAGATTACATTACCATTTCTATGAACATTGTGGGATTACATTACCATTTCTATGAACATTGTGGGATTACATTACCATTTCTATGAACCATGTGGGATTACATTACCATTTCTATGAACCATGTGGGATTACATTACCATTTCTATGAACCATGTGGGATTACATTACCATTTCTATGAACCATGTGGGATTACATTACCATTTCTATGAACCATGTGGGATTACATTACCATTTCTATGAACCATGTGGGATTACATTACCATTTCTATGAACCATGTGGGATTACATTACCATTTCTATGAACCATGTGGGATTACATTACCATTTCTATGAACCATGTGGGATTACATTACCATTTCTATGAACATTGTGGGATTACATTACCATTTCTATGAACCGTGTGGGATTACATTACCATTTCTATGAACCATGTGGGATTACATTACCATTTCTATGAACATTGTGGGATTACATTACCATTTCTATGAACCGTGTGGGATTACATTACCATTTCTATGAACCATGTGGGATTACATTACCATTTCTATGAACATTGTGGGATTACATTACCATTTCTATGAACCGTGTGGGATTACATTACCATTTCTATGAACCGTGTGGGATTACATTACCATTTCTATGAACCGTGTGGGATTACATTACCATTTCTATGAACCATGTGGGATTACATTACCATTTCTATGAACCATGTGGGATTACATTACCTTTTCTATGAACCATGTGGGATTACATTACCATTTCTATGAACCATGTGGGATTACATTACCATTTCTATGAACCATGTGGGATTACATTACCATTTCTATGAACCATGTGGGATTACATTACCATTTCTATGAACCATGTGGGATTACATTACCATTTCTATGAACATTGTGGGATTACATTACCATTTCTATGAACCGTGTGGGATTACATTACCATTTCTATGAACCATGTGGGATTACATTACCATTTCTATGAACCATGTGGGATTACATTACCATTTCTATGAACCATGTGGGATTACATTACCATTTCTATGAACCATGTGGGATTACATTACCATTTCTATGAACATTGTGGGATTACATTACCATTTCTATGAACCGTGTGGGATTACATTACCATTTCTATGAACATTGTGGGATTACATTACCATTTCTATGAACCGTGTGGGATTACATTACCATTTCTATGAACATTGTAGGATTACATTACCATTTCTATGAACCATGTGGGATTACATTACCATTTCTATGAACCATGTGGGATTACATTACCATTTCTATGAACCATGTGGGATTACATTACCATTTCTATGAACATTGTGGGATTACATTACCATTTCTATGAACATTGTGGGATTACATTACCATTTCTATGAACCGTGTGGGATTACATTACCATTTCTATGAACCATGTGGGATTACATTACCATTTCTATGAACCGTGTGGGATTACATTACCATTTCTATGAACCATGTGGGATTACATTACCATTTCTATGAACCGTGTGGGATTACATTACCATTTCTATGAACCGTGTGGGATTACATTACCATTTCTATGAACCATGTGGGATTACATTACCATTTCTATGAACCGTGTGGGATTACATTACCATTTCTATGAACCGTGTGGGATTACATTACCATTTCTATGAACCGTGTGGGATTACATTACCATTTCTATGAACCATGTGGGATTACATTACCATTTCTATGAACCGTGTGGGATTACATTACCATTTCTATGAACATTGTGGGATTACATTACCATTTCTATGAACATTGTGGGATTACATTACCATTTCTATGAACCGTGTGGGATTACATTACCATTTCTATGAACCATGTGGGATTACATTACCATTTCTATGAACCGTGTGGGATTACATTACCATTTCTATGAACATTGTGGGATTACATTACCATTTCTATGAATATTGTGGGATTACATTACCATTTCTATGAACCGTGTGAGATTACATTACCATTTCTATGAACATTGTGGGATTACATTACCATTTCTATGAACATTGTGGGATTACATTACCATTTCTATGAACATTGTGGGATTACATTACCATTTCTATGAACCGTGTGAGATTACATTACCATTTCTATGAACATTGTGGGATTACATTACCATTTCTATGAACATTGTGGGATTACATTACCATTTCTATGAACATTGTGGGATTACATTACCATTTCTATGAACCGTGTGAGATTACATTACCATTTCTATGAACATTGTGGGATTACATTACCATTTCTATGAACATTGTGGGATTACATTACCATTTCTATGAACATTGTGGGATTACATTACCATTTCTATGAACCATGTGGGATTACATTACCATTTCTATGAACATTGTGGGATTACATTACCATTTCTATGAACCGTGTGGGATTACATTACCATTTCTATGAACATTGTGGGATTACATTACCATTTCTATGAACATTGTGGGATTACATTACCATTTCTATGAACCGTGTGGGATTACATTACCATTTCTATGAACATTGTGGGATTACATTACCATTTCTATGAACATTGTGGGATTACATTACCATTTCTATGAACCGTGTGAGATTACATTACCATTTCTATGAACATTGTGGGATTACATTACCATTTCTATGAACATTGTGGGATTACATTACCATTTCTATGAACATTGTGGGATTACATTACCATTTCTATGAACATTGTGGGATTACATTACCATTTCTATGAACATTGTGGGATTACATTACCATTTCTATGAACCGTGTGAGATTACATTACCATTTCTATGAACATTGTGGGATTACATTACCATTTCTATGAACATTGTGGGATTACATTACCATTTCTATGAACATTGTGGGATTACATTACCATTTCTATGAACCGTGTGAGATTACATTACCATTTCTATGAACATTGTGGGATTACATTACCATTTCTATGAACATTGTGGGATTACATTACCATTTCTATGAACATTGTGGGATTACATTACCATTTCTATGAACCATGTGGGATTACATTACCATTTCTATGAACATTGTGGGATTACATTACCATTTCTATGAACCGTGTGGGATTACATTACCATTTCTATGAACATTGTGGGATTACATTACCATTTCTATGAACATTGTGGGATTACATTACCATTTCTATGAACCGTGTGGGATTACATTACCATTTCTATGAACATTGTGGGATTACATTACCATTTCTATGAACATTGTGGGATTACATTACCATTTCTATGAACCGTGTGAGATTACATTACCATTTCTATGAACATTGTGGGATTACATTACCATTTCTATGACAATTGTGGGATTACATTACCATTTCTATGAACATTGTGGGATTACATTACCATTTCTATGAACATTGTGGGATTACATTACCATTTCTATGAACATTGTGGGATTACATTACCATTTCTATGAACCGTGTGAGATTACATTACCATTTCTATGAACATTGTGGGATTACATTACCATTTCTATGAACATTGTGGGATTACATTACCATTTCTATGAACATTGTGGGATTACATTACCATTTCTATGAACATTGTGGGATTACATTACCATTTCTATGAACCGTGTGAGATTACATTACCATTTCTATGAACATTGTGGGATTACATTACCATTTCTATGAACATTGTGGGATTACATTACCATTTCTATGAACATTGTGGGATTACATTACCATTTCTATGAACCGTGTGGGATTACATTACCATTTCTATGAACCGTGTGGGATTACATTACCATTTCTATGAACCATGTGGGATTACATTACCATTTCTATGAACCATGTGGGATTACATTACCATTTCTATGAACCATGTGGGATTACATTACCATTTCTATGAACCATGTGGGATTACATTACCATTTCTATGAACCATGTGGGATTACATTACCATTTCTATGAACCGTGTGGGATTACATTACCATTTCTATGAACCATGTGGGATTACATTACCATTTCTATGAACCATGTGGGATTACATTACCATTTCTATGAACCATGTGGGATTACATTACCATTTCTATGAACCATGTGGGATTACATTACCATTTCTATGAACCGTGTGGGATTACATTACCATTTCTATGAACCATGTGGGATTACATTACCATTTCTATGAACCATGTGGGATTACATTACCATTTCTATGAACCGTGTGGGATTACATTACCATTTCTATGAACCATGTGGGATTACATTACCATTTCTATGAACCATGTGGGATTACATTACCATTTCTATGAACCATGTGGGATTACATTACCATTTCTATGAACCATGTGGGATTACATTACCATTTCTATGAACCGTGTGGGATTACATTACCATTTCTATGAACCATGTGGGATTACATTACCATTTCTATGAACCATGTGGGATTACATTACCATTTCTATGAACCATGTGGGATTACATTACCATTTCTATGAACCGTGTGGGATTACATTACCATTTCTATGAACCATGTGGGATTACATTACAATTTCTATGAACCTTGTGGGATTACATTACCATTTCTATGAACCTTGTGGGATTACATTACCATTTCTATGAACCATGTGGGATTACATTACCATTTCTATGAACCTTGTGGGATTACATTACCATTTCTATGAACCATGTGGGATTACATTACAATTTCTATGAACCTTGTGGGATTACATTACCATTTCTATGAACCATGTGGGATTACATTACCATTTCTATGAACCTTGTGGGATTACATTACCATTTCTATGAACCATGTGGGATTAAATTACAATTTCTATGAACATTGTGGGATTACATTACCATTTCTATGAACCGTGTGGGATTACATTACCATTTCTATGAACCATGTGGGATTACATTACAATTTCTATGAACATTGTGGGATTACATTACCATTTCTATGAACCGTGTGGGATTACATTACCATTTCTATGAACCTTGTGGGATTACATTACCATTTCTATGAACCATGTGGGATTACATTACCATTTCTATGAACCATGTGGGATTACATTACCATTTCTATGAACCTTGTGGGATTACATTACCATTTCTATGAACCATGTGGGATTACATTACCATTTCTATGAACCATGTGGGATTACATTACCATTTCTATGAACCTTGTGGGATTACATTACCATTTCTATGAACCATGTGGGATTACATTACCATTTCTATGAACCTTGTGGGATTACATTACCATTTCTATGAACCATGTGGGATTACATTACAATTTCTATGAACCTTGTAGGATTACATTACCATTTCTATGAACCATGTGGGATTACATTACCATCTCAATGTATTTCTTGGGATTATACTTATTACCTATTCTGCTGTTTAAGCACTGGTCAATTGCCAAACCAGACAGAGATGAACAGGATACTGAAGAGATATTTACCTCAATCAATATTCTATCTGTTCTGGAACCAAGCAGTGTATCTTGAACTAATGGCAAAATTCCAGATGGTATAATGTTGTTGTTAGAATAGTGGACATTCTCTACTCTGGAATATATATGGTGGATTATTTTGTCACAAGTTTGTTCTTTAATTGCTCAATTTCTTGCTGGTTCTACCACTTTATCTGCACAGCAAATATTAGTTTTCAAATATTCAATGTTATCTACTAATTCTATTTTTCCAATAATTGCTTTTGAAACCACTTGTGTTTCTAGCCTTTTAACAGATTCGTTACTATCAGACTTTAATCTAAAACATATTTAGACATCTGGGGTGTAACATGATAGCACATGGCTCCATAGAAGTATGCCACCACAATTGTATAAGATAATGCTGCTAATGCCCTGTCTTGTCTCAATTCTTTCTTTATTATATTTCTTTCTTTATAATTCTTTCTTTATTTTATTTCTATATGTCTATCAGATGTTCTGAATCATTAAGAAATTCACCTGTTTTGTTTCCTTACTCTATATCGATTTTCTGCAATTTTAAGCATTTCAGTCATTAATAATGCACAATATAGCAAGATTTGAAATGTAATGCAATGTTTACTTCGAAGATGCATCAAATAAACAAACAAAAGAGACTATAGTTTTGCTTTGTGATTCCTAAAACCAATCTGAAGTTGGCGAGAAAATGAACAAACTATATATATCATAAATGTGTATCAAGTTTTATTAATCAATCCAAGGTGTCAGCACATGCAATTATATTCAAATTAGACTCACTAGTTTAATCCTTTAACATTTACATTACTCTATATATACTATCGTATTTTCACAGTAAAGGCTTTACCTCACACAATTAACTCACATAATATCGAACCTATGAGATTTTGATATTATTTATTTTGAGAACAATACCTTAACATCAGTATGAGTGGCCAGTTGTGGCTGGTTTGTACAGAAATATGTGAGAGAATTCTGACTGGTTTAAATGCTAAAGGGTTAATGTTCACTAGCAAGGGTCTGATGGGTTGACACAAACTGAGTCAGTACTGAAGCAGGGTTATTGATCTCCCAGATGGGCTGAGGTTAGGGAACCACATCTCACTTACATAGAGTTCCACATTCAGCTGAGTGTATTCTATCATGACAACAGCCCTTGAGAGATTGTCAAATCTTTAACACCACTCAAGTGTCCACCCAACTCTTTGTTTGGCAACCCTTCTATGGCTGGATGCCCTTCATATCGCCAACCACTTTATAGTGGGTACTGGGTGTGTCTATTGTGTACATCACCAGCACTAGAGAGGTTGCTGCGTCATTAACACAACTGAGGAGAGTCATCTCAAAAATTTGAGGCAAGGTTTCTATGTGAGGTGCTCTTTCTTCAACTGACCACCTTGCTGGGTGTACTAGGTGCATTTTCATGGCACTGTCACTAGAGACGCAGTTGGTCATTGTCCCAGTTGAAGAACTCTCTATGCTCTGTGTGTCAGTGTGAATCAGGATATTGTTGGGTTAAAGTGTTTGAAATGACACTGATGTACTTAATATCACTGATACTCATCAGACAGAGCTCTGGAAATGTTACTATGAGAAATTAATGAATTTAGAGAATGAATGGGAGAAAGGGGGACTACACTCATCTTAAACCAATAGAGGGACCAGCTATTGAAATTGACAGTTATAGGCTCAAAGATGCAATCAAGGAGATGAAAGATAGTAAAGCCATGGGACAATCTGAGATAGTTGCTGAGATGCTAAAAGCATCAGGATAAGTAGGAGTTGAACTTGTCACCCACAGAGTCAATCAAATAATACAGGACTGGGCCATACCCACTGACTGACATAGCAGTACAGTACAATCATTAGTAGCTAGAAGGGAGCAACTACAGGGGAATAAAACTGACAAGTTATGAAAATGACAGAGTGTTCTGTCATACTAATTAAGTAAAAAGTCAAATTAGATGAGATGCAGCTTGGTTTCATGTCGGGGAGAAGCATCACACATGCCCTCCTTTTAGTAAGACCTCTATATCTAGCTTTTGTTAATCTAGAAAAATCCTTTGACAGAGCACCTCGATTATTCATCTTAGGGACTTTAAGGAAACTAGTTGTAGAAGAGTGGATTGTTAGAGCAGTGCAAGCCACGTACAGAGGAGCTGCAAGTTCAGAGAGAATAGGAAGTGAGTTTAGTGAGGAATTTAAGGTACAGGTAGATGTGCATCAGGGTTCAGTTCTTAGCCCATTTCTGTTTATCCTACTCCTCAGGCCATAACAGAGTATTCATAACCTAGTTGCCCATGAAACTTATGTATGCCAATAATTTGGTCTTCATAGCTGAATCTGTGGAAGAACTAGAAAATAAATTATGGCTGTGGAAACAAAATGTAAAGTTAAAGAGCTTAGAGCAGGCATGGGCAACCTTTTTCGAGAAGCAGGCCGCATGAGATATGGCTCATCATCAGGCGGGCCGTAAGCACTAATTTATATCCATGCCCACATTAAAAACAAGGGCTGTAACTCAGGTTGTTTTGGATTTGTTTCTTCAGAATTCGTACACGTTGTTTTCCTCGATTGTAAAAATTATAGAAAGATAAATTACAACTGAAAAAGTTGGGGTAAAAAAATCAGAAAGATTTCACTTAGGTGATTTAGGCGAGTCATTCAGAAAGCTTCGCGGGTGCAGGTTGCCCATGACTAGCTTAGAGTAAACTTAGCAAAAACAAAAATGTTAATTATTTAGGAATGAAGATAGGGCTCCAACCTCATCAGGGAAGTAGCCTTGCTCAATATGTAAAAAAGGAGTAGGCATAAACTCTATATGATGTACACAATGCAAATCTTGGGTATATAAGACGTGTAGTGGGATAATAGACAGACTAACAAGAAAGGGTGAATTTATATGTAGTATATGTTCAGGGTCAGTTGATTATAAGTGTGCTAATAATAATAATAAAATAAATAATATAAACCTTTTCCAATCCCAGGAAGGATCCATAGAAGTGTTTGATAACTTCTGCCTCATAGGTGATATAATTAACATTGGATGAGGGTGCTCTGAGATTATCGTAGCTACAGTAAGGTCAAGGTGGACAACGTTTAGGTAACTGCTAGCTTTGTTAGCTACAAAAGGTTTCTCCCTATGAATATAAGGTCAGCTGCATGATGCCTTTATGTGAAATGTGTTGCTGCATTGTAGTGGGACGTGGGCAGTGAAGGAAGAGGATATGTGTAGGCTGGAGAGAAATGAAGTTATAATAGATGTACAATATGAGTGAACAGCTAGAAGAATCAAATGTAGTGTGTAAGAGAGGAGACAGCTTTAGTGTGGACATGTGATGTGCATGGATGATGATCGGTGGGTGAAGAAGAGAAAGCAATCTCTGTGGAAGGAAGCTGCAGCAGGGGAAGACCAAAGAAGTACTGGATGGAAGTGGTGAAAAATGATCTAAAATCACTGAAGCTGACAGAGGAGATGACAAATGAACGCAATAAGTGCAGAGATGCCGTACTCAGAAGGACCTCTCTAAACCATGCTAGTGTGGGACAGTGGCCATAAAATCATAACGATGATGATATGTATATGTGTGTAGACCCGTCCATCTCTTGCTAGCAAGGAAGGTGTACATTAAAACGAGGATGATAACGAAGATATATATTCATCATCGTTTAACATTGATTTTCCATGCTAGCATAATGGACAACGGATGTACATATATTTGTTGTGTATATATGTTTCCACACACACACACACATATATATATATATATTTATATATATATGCACATATGCATAGTCATATATTTGAATATATATATATATATATATATATATATATATATATATATGTGTGTGTGTGTGTGTGTGTGTGTGTGTGTACATATGTATACGTCATATATTTGAATATATATATATATATATATATAAATATATATATATATGTACATAGGTATATGTCATATATTTGAATATATATATTTATATATACGATATTAATTGTTTCTACTATTGGCACAAGGCCAGAAATTACCCAGTACATTACTGGTACTTTATTTTATCGACCCCGTAAGGATGAAAGGCAAAGTTAACCTCGGCGGGATTTGAACTCAGAATAGCAAGGGCCGTAACTCTATGCATCAAAGCATGGCGTCCGACCCTCTACCGATACTGCCAATCCACCGCCATATTAATTTGATACAATTTAATTTGGTATCCCTGAAATATGTATAATGAAATAAATATGGTTTTATAAATATAGTTTCCATTTATTAATATCATATATCTACTCCAAATACTTGTCGAGTGCTTTATATCAGTTATAAAAATATTTACTTGCTGTATCCCAACAATTTTAAATAGAACTTTTGCATATATTTATATATATATATATAAGCACCTTAATGAGTATGTATATTTATAGGTTTATATATATGTATACATTTATATTTGGTTGTGTGTCTCCTTCTCTCTATATATGTGTGTGTTTGTTTGTGTAAGTCAATTTCTATATAGATTTTTACAGTATCAGCAGAGCTTCCCTTTAAATATGGTCACAATTTGAGATAAACAGCTAGTGTGCTACATTCAATTTAAGATAGCAAGCTATCTAAGTTACAGCTACCAATTTGAAATACCAGGTTACCTTAGCAAAAGATAAATAACTTTCATTTAACACATGAACAAGAGTAACTTCATTTATAATAAATGAGATACTTAGTTTTGTTTTGTAACACCTCTTCGATAATACTGTCAAGAAAATGACCAAGGTTTTGGTCTTTAAGAGACATAGCAGTAACACACAGTAAACATTTGTTAGAAAATGTAGAAAAACCAAAAGAAATATGAAATAAATTTACTTTAGCAATCATGTAAAGGTGAGCTACTTCTGTCTGGCCAAATAGGATTAGGCTGTGACACGTTGGGTACATCAGGAATTGATTCTATAGACAGGTTATCTTTTAATATATGATAAGTGAGTGTTAAACTGAAGATTTACTTTGTTCTAATCATATGAAATGAACTTGAATAACCATTAAATGGTATTTCCAAAAGTATTTGGAAAAGAAAAAAACAATAGATGATACTTTATAAAAACTTTGTTCGACCAACATATGGTCCACTTCTTAAAAATGATATTGTAATTTTGTGGTGATAGAGTAACGGTTTATACTTGAATATAATATAATACGAACATAAGCCAACCTCACTAGTTTATGTCTGAGAAATAGGCAAATATCCAAACCTTATTTATCTAGAATTTGAAGTTGGTAAAAATCGTCAAAATATTGACTCCAAATATAAGATGACTCCCTATTCCATTATCGATTTTGGGTCCCATATTCCAAGGCTTATATTGGAGTATATACATTCATTGCAAAAAGAAGGCTACTGTGTTCAGTTATATTATGTGGCCCATAAAAGAAGTACAACTCAACAAGTTGATGAAATACATTCTCTGACTGTACAAAAAGCCTTTACCTGGTTACACAATTTGCTATATACTGCAGCCAAATCACAGCCTATCATCTTAGAAAGAGACACATTAGATAATGTAGTCCTATATAATGTTAAAGAAGACAGGATTATCATGGTTGGAATGCCTTTGAGCGTAATTTTAATCTGTTATAGATGACTCAATAATAATAATGGTTTCTGATTTCGGCACAAGGTCACTGAATATGTGTATATTTCAGTGTGGCACATAGTATTCTCATTAGCACCTTTTTGAGTTCCATGTGTCTAACACACATCGCCATGCCTACAAAGTCAGAAAACAGCACAGCTCCCATGACATTCGGAAACTTTTTTTCATGCTCATAGTTGCTGAAGCATGGAACAAACTACCTACATCAGTTGTTAGCTGTTGAGACACTGCATCCTTTAAAACCTCCATGGAACAAACTCCCTGAATCAGTTGTTAGCTGTCGAGACACTGCATCCTTTAAAACATCCATGCTTCCTGAGATTCGCCAACACTATACCTGACATTTGTACATTATTCTATGTACTATACATGCACCTTTGATGAGTTGTAGTGCACCTGAGCACTGTACACCATAATTTCATCATTATTATTATAAGACTTGCACACTCAATGACATTCCACAACATGAAGTGCTGGATAAGATTCATGTGATGTCAAGGTTACATATACCATACATCACTATATAATTCATTGCTCTGAATTTATTTTCATTTATTTGTAATGGTTATTTTTTCTGCTGAGACAAACATTAATTGTTGTGATAACGTGTTACTAATAGTTGGAAAGATATATAATGAAAATATCAATTTTTAAATCATACCTGAAAATAGTGAAAGATTATTGTAGTGCGGAGTAAGATTGATGGAGTAGGACAGAAACAAAAGGATTTCATCTTACATAGAGAATTGTTTTATATATCTATCTAATTAATATCATTGTGCAGTATCGGTAGAGGGTTGGACGCCATACTTTCCAGCATAGTTACGTCCCTTTACAATCTGAGTTCAAATCCCGCCGAGGTTGACTTTGCCTTTCATCCTTACGGGGTCGATAAAATAAAGTACCAGTAATGCACTGGGTAATTGCTGGCCTTGTGCCTAAAGTAGAAACAATTATTGTAATTGGAATGTTTCTTTTATTGATTTATTTTATTAGCAATTATCAAAAATAGTTACAGATGCTAAAATGAAGAGAGAACAGAGAAAAATAACATTGTCAATCAGTAGACAATTCTTTACCAATCCCACCCATGGAAACTACTACTAACATGTCTGCATCTTTCTCCTGAACACAACACAGTGTGTACTATGTTATACAATATGTGTAGATTTATTGGGGTAAAGAAATAAATTCTGTATCTTCTATTGACGAATTTGTCAAATTAAATATGCAAAAAATTAAACTTGTGTTAATTAACAATAATGTTTTTACAGGAATAATTATTATTTCTCGTTTAAAAAAATATTAAATAATTTCTTACATATATTTGTCAAGAGATTGTGTGCTGAGAAAGAGAGATATTGTGGTTTGTTAGAATATTTCTGCCTATTTGATTGGGGCAAGGTTAATGATGGCTCTGAGTGACAAGAAAATACTTCTTGTTTGCACTGAGAGATGGGGTCTAATACTACAGGCATGTTTTTAGACTGTATAAGGAAAAACATGGGCGGAGGTGGTGAGAGCAGACCTCATATCACTGAAACTCACGGAGGAGATGACGAAGGACCGTGACAAGTGGAGAGATGCTGTGCTGAATAGGATCCGTCCCACCCTTGCAAGCAGGGAAAAGTGGACGTAAAATGATGATGATGAAGGAAAGAATCCGTGGACAGACTTTACAGACAAAGCCAACTGGCAGGAGATCCAGAGGTAGACCACAACTACAATGGCTAGATAACATCCATAATCTTGGTTGGTCTCTCTTGATAATCAAGTCCGATTATTTGGAGATGGTTGCTTCTGATAGGACAACAAAATACAGTGATATATATATTAACATCAAACATTCCATGCTGTGAAGAAACTGTAATGTCTTAAAGAGAAAAATCAAATGGTCTTTGTTTAGAAAACCGCATAGAAAAGAATTTTGTGAAGATTGGCATCTTTCTATAGATCTAGCAGGGCCTACATATTTTGAAATTAAATATATTTTCATGGACAATTTTACTGTCTGCAAATGGTAACACAAGAATATCTTATTTTTCGTAATCTTGATGGAATTATTTAATTGAAGTAATTAAATTTACTTTATTATTTAAGCTTCACCATAATTCAATTAAGTATTTATGAAAATCACAATTCAAAATGATGCCAAATTAAAAGGAATCTGATAAAAATAACTGAGCTTCAAATTTCTACAAACTGATAGAATGTATGTTGATATGGAATATGTTTTGTAATAACAGAAATAGTAATATTGAAGAATTTAATATTTGCTGTAACATTTGGCTGTGTCTAATGAGGCTTGATATATATTTTTCTCCAGCCTATGGCATTTGAGATATTTGGTGGAGTTGGGCCACTGACAGTGAGGTTCTTGTCATCACAGGTGGCTCACCTTACTGAGGTGTCAGGCAATGCCAGTGAGGTTGCTTGGTTGTTTCAGTGCCTTAGCCTCACCATCACCCATGGTGATGTCGTAAGTGTGTTGGCTTATCTAAAAGTGTTACATTGACCCTTATGATGTGTGGCCGATTGTTGCACTTGGTGATGAATTGATGGTTGTTTCCATCTCTCTGTAATTTAAAGAGCCAGCCTTGTCACATTCTATGTCATACTGAATCTCCCTGAGAACTATGTTAAGAGTATGCATGTCTGTTTAATACTCTGCCACTTGCACTGAACTGACCACAACTTTTACACCTTGGGTTCATTTGCTATTGCCTAGCAAGCTGGGACAGTGAGGTCCGCGTGACAAGTTTTACATCAGAGTGCCCTTCTCCTAGCCACTGGAGGCATGGAGAAGGGGGGGGGGGGGGCAGTTGCTCTGGCTGGGGAATGGCTGCTGGCTGCTACAAAACATGTCCCTAGATGCAGGGTTAGGGCGTGTTAAGCCTACCAGGTGTGTCTAACCACTAAGACTGTTTAACCCATAGATGGGACCCTGATGAGTACTACCACCCCAGGTCAGAGTAGATCTGGGAGTAATGGGGACTAAAAAGTAACTCCATACTACCCAGAAGCCCTGGACTCTTGAAATGGAGCCTTACCACAAGATTCAGTTTAGTGTCATACCCAGGACTACAAGATTCTATATACATGAACAGGGGTATTCTAGAAGAATATTAATAATTGTTTCTACTTTTGTCACAAGGCCAGCAATTACCCAGTAGATTACTGGTACTTTATTTTATCGACACTGTAAGGATGAAAGGCAAAGTTAACCTCGACAGGATTTGAACTCAGACCGTAAAGAGCCATAACTATGCTGGAAAGCATGGCGTCCAGCCCTCTACCGATACTGCCAATTAACCATAATAAAATATATTTAGTATAATTATTCATTTTCATGACTCGTTTTGCAATATCAACGTCCTTGATCTCATCCATCAAACCAATTTGTATATATGTGTACATACACACATAACTCCACATATATATATATATATATATATATATATATATATATATATATACATATAGCGAGAGAGAGAGATGTAAAATCCTGAATGTATCTCCACATGTATTGTGTACTCACATGATTAGGGGTATCCCTGCTCTCAGCAACACAGACTATCCCCCTCTCTCTCATGCTGTAAATGGAGGTAATGGTAGTAGCATTCAGCCATTAAAAACCGGGCCAAAGTAGAGGGTGGAGAGGGCACCTGAGTCCAGTAGGACAACCTCTCTATTGCTGGTGGCATGAATAAAAGCACCCAGTCCATGCTGTAAACTGGTGCTGGTGATAGGAAGGGCATCCAGCCATAAAAAAATCCTGCCAGTTAGTCCTATATGAGCGAGACACCATCACCCGACCAACCTTGCCTCAAGTGGGAAAACTCCTGTCTAACCCATGTTAGCGTGGAAGATAGACGTAAAACGAAGATGATGATGATGATATATATATCATCACGTCCATTTTTCCATGCTAGGAACAGAGAGAGAGATACAAGCATTTACATACCTAAAACATATAATAGTTAGAATACAATTGATATAGACTACAACTTGTTTCACGTGCTATGTCCTATTTACATTACACACTGTCTTTCTTCTTTGCAATGAAAGATTTTGATTGGGACCTTTGGAAAATTTACTATATTGTAAAATATTTGCACATTTCAAAGTGGACGTCTCAAATGCTAACAAATAAAAGGTTTGAAAATTTCTGCATTGGAATATTTGCTTTCAAAAACCAATAAATGTTGGGGTACTGTAAACAAATAGATGTTTATCTGCTATCCAATTCCTTAGAAGTAATGTAAAAATCTGTTTTGCGTGTTCAGAAAAGTAGTGACATATGATAATTTACAAAATTTGCATATATTAATGTATGAACAAAATACAAGAATTTAAAGTTTCCAAATTTCTATATTTCCCCAAAAAACAACAATCTCTGGAATATTGTATATACATAGAAAAATTCAGATTGCTACAAATGAATATATGTGACTGAGAAATTAAGATAAAAACTACAACATAAAATCATTTAAAAAAACTTCAAAAAACTGCATATTTCATGCTGGACACATTTTGCATTGAGTTTTAGCAAAATAGAAGAATTGAATGTTTGAAAATTACCATATTTCCCTATAAAAGCAACGATTTTCAAAACTGGAATATTTCTTGTCAATGAATCCATAGAGAGAAAAAAGAAGAAAAAGGAACAAATGTATGTTATAAATGTTGTACAGATCGTTAGAAATAATGAAAAGCTTTGATTGAGAACTGAGGAAAAAGTAGAAGATACGATAATTTACATAATTTGAATACTTCAAAGTGGATGTATTTTTATTTCAATGCAACGAACATTTTATATATATATATGTATATATATATATATATATATATATATATATATATATATATATATATATATATATATATAATTTATATATATATATATCATCACCGCCACATGATAACATCTCTCTCTCTCTCTATTTATATATAGTATAATAGTATATATGTATATATATTTCTTTTTCTTTTTTTTATTACGTCTCACTAGCTCCTTTTGATTACATGGGTAGCATGGGTTAGACAGTATATATATATATATATATATATATATATATATATATATGGCAACACGGTAAAAACCTCCCAGCCCCACACTGTAAATGTGGTTGGTGTTAGGAAGGGCATCCAGCTGTAGAAAACCCGCCGACAGTCCACGCTGTAATGTGGCCGTGTAGGCAACACGGTAAAAACCTCCCAGCCCGACACTGTAAATGTGGTTGGTGTTAGGAAGGGCATCTAACTGTAGAAAACCCGCCAGACAGTCCTATGCGAGCAAGACAACCACTCTTGCCTCAAGTGGGAAAACCCCCGTCCAAACCCATGCAAGCGTGGAACACGGACGCTAAACCTGATGATGATGTTGATGATGATGATGATATATATATATATATACATATATATAGTAATATATGTATGTATATATATATATATACATACAAACATATATATACATATACACACACACACACACTCATATATATATATATATATATATATATCTAAGGCGGGTAAAATTCCCGAGATATATATATATATATATATATATTCCCGAGATATATATATATATATATATATATATATATATTCATATATATATTCATATATTTACATGTATGTGTGTCTGTGATTCTTCTTTCTATTTCTGTGTGTTATATGCACAACAGACAACACACTTATACTATCTAATGAATTCAGTAGACCTCACTTTCAGTAAGTAAATGATCATAGATGTCTTTCTTTCTGAGAAATTCATCCTGTGGAAAGGAATAATATAAGTAAAAATAAAACACAAAATAACAATTTATTATTGTTGAAAAAAAATCACCAGCAAAAGAAAAAGTCAAGTAGTGTTTATAGTTATATATCTCCAGTGTTTAGAATGTGAGCCATATAACTGACACCATCTTTAGAGAAAACTGTGAGAATGGCTGAGACAAGCAGACTACTGTCTTTGATGTGAGAAAATATTGTACAGCATGAAGCTGGCTCTAGCTAACAATTGGCAAACTTTTCTAATCAAAAATATTGTCAACGGAAGTTCTTCATATATCATCTTGAAATAGTTTTCCTTTAAACTAGAATTCTCAGTAATTTTCTTGTGACAGATATAATTTTGACATTTATGAGATATTTAGTTTTTAGGGATTGGTCAGTAAATTCTATCATTATTATTATTTAATACAGGAGCTGGTAGAACCGGTAGAGTTTCGGACAACATGCTTTGTAGCATAGAATTTATAGCCTTTTACATTCTGTGTTAAATCTTATTGGGGTTATTCAATTCAATTCAATATATTTGGCAGAAAATAAAACATAGATGCTTAAGATGCCATGTAAGGAGGGGAGAGTGGCAAAATTTACACAGTTGGAAACACAGTGGTCCAACACCGGTCCAATTTCGCCTTGAATTGTTGCGTGGTTGGCATGTTGACTACTTCTTCTGGAAGCCGATTCCAGGGTCCAGAGATGCCGATCGAGAAAGCAGTGGTGAAACAGCTTTTTGTCATGTCCACGTAGACCCCTTTCAAGTACCGGAGTGAATAGGAGATCTTGTGAATAGGAGATCGTAATGGCCATTGAAGATATTGTAAGCCAAAATGAGATCGCCTCTTAGCTGTCGATGCTCCAAGGAGAAGAGATTCAGCTTCTGCAGCCGGCTTTCGTAGGGCAGCTCATGAAGACCCTGTACCATTTGAGTCACTAGTCGTTGAACTCTCTCCATGTGATGGATATCCCGGATGAGATATGGGTTTGCCTTTCATCCTTATGGGATCAATAAAATAAAGTACCAGTAAAATTGTTGGCCTTGAGCTTAAATCAGAACCCATTATTATTATTAAACACGGCGGTGGATTGGTAGTATCGGTAGAGGGTTGGATGCCATGCTATGCAAGCAAAGAGTTACGGCCCTTTATGGTCTGAGTTCAAATCCAGCCGAGGTTAACTCTGCCCTTCATCCTTACAGAGTCGATTAAAAAAATTACCAGTAATGCACTGGGATAATTGCTGGCTTTGTGCCAAAAGTAGAAACCATTATTATTATTAAACACATCCTCCTTGGTTGCACACATTTCAATTGACCAGTCAGTGTTTCACTGCATTCAGGGTTGGATTTAGACCTATGGGAGCCCAAGGTACTTCAGGTTTGAAGGGACTCCTCATACACAAAAAATTAGAAAACACCGGATTTAACATGTCAAAGTTATCTTGGTGCAAATAACTGGATTGGAAAGTTATACATACAGGTATTAAATTCAAAAATTGTTACTGTCCTAAACAGAGAGTCCAGCTGAGGGCAGAATGTGTGCAGCCATTGCTAGTGGGACTTCCCCATTACAGGGGGCCCAGGGCAATTGCCGCCTTTGCCCCCATTAAACCCAGCCCTGACTGCATTTCCTACGATGAATGTAATATAGGAGTATCTGTAACTCCATGAAAGACCATTTTTTATTTATTTATACGAAAGTTTTTGGTCGTATTGAACAGAACAAATTTTGTATTTTTGTTAATCGCTTGTTAAATGCAAGGACCCCATTCAATCATTACCTTCTATCTAGCTACACAACACCCCTACCTCCCGCCCCCACGCACCACCATTGCTATTACGTGGACCAATCATAAGCCAGAGCCCCCACGCATCACCAGTATTATTACGCGGACCAATCAGAAGCCAGAGGCCTATACTATCGCTTGCCTGGTTGCCTTTCGATATATGATGGATGGACTGCGGAATCCTGGAGAGTGGAGGAGAGAGAGAGAAAAATCTGGACGCTCAGCGACAATGCCAAAGATAAAGACAAATTCACCTCTTGGACGAGAATGCGAGCACTCCTCATTGTTTCGACCGCGGACGGCTAACATAACCCCATCGCCCCCCGCCCCCCACCGCCCCCAACCCCCAAACGCAATCCAAAACTTCAGAGTTGGTACCATAAATGTAGGCACCCTAAAGGGTCGCGCTAACGAGGTTGTAGAAATGCTTTAACGTAAGGAAGTCGATGTTTGTTGTATTCAAGAGACCAGGTGGAGGGGTGGGTCTGCTAGGTTCATTGAGGGTAAGAAACGATGTTATAAGCTTTTCTGGGTGGGAAACGACGATGGGCTGGGTGGAGTAGGAATCATGGTAGCAGAAAAGTGGGCAGATAAGATAATAGACGTAAATAGAGTGAACGACAGAATAATTAAAATACGACTTGTCCTCAATAGAACTACGGTGACAGTAATATATGTGTACGCACCCCAATCCGGACTGCCCGGCACTATAAAAGACAGATTCTATGAGACACTGATGCTAACTACCTCCCAAATATCCGACAGTGACTATATAATTATCGCAGGCGACCTAAATGGTCACGTTGGACAACATTGTGACGGCTACGACGAAATCCATGGAGGCTATGGGTTTGGTACTAGAAACGTGGAAGGCTCCAGAATCCTGGAATTCTGTGATGCAAATAACCTAACTATCTGTAACACTAACTTCAAAAAACGTGACAATCACCTGATCACCTATAGATCCGGGGAACACACAAGCCAGGTAGATTATATCTTTACCAGAAGACGTGACAGAGTGTCTGTTGTAAACACTAAATCCCTCCCCCATGAAGAATGCACCTCCCAACATAGACTGATAATTAGCGACCTCATAGTCAGGACGAGACGTACTCGACAGCAGAAGAGGACTATCCTCAGGAGAAAAATATGGAAGCTAAAGGACCCCACAGCCAGGAATAAATTTCAAAGCATATTACTTGATGCTTTCGACAGTAAGGAAGAACATTTAGAGTCGGACAATATAGAGGGAGAGTGGGAATTTCTGAAAGCAAACCTGCTGTTGGCGACAGACGAAGTCTGTGGCTGGAGCAGGCCTGTAGGCAGGAGGAGAGTAACATGGTGGTGGAACAGTAAGGTGGAGGGGTCAATTAAGGCCAAAAAGCTGGCTTGGAAAGTATGGCGGGATGGGGGAAGTAGATAAGACTATCAAGTGGCCAGGAGGGAAGCTAGGAGACAAGTGTACTTAGCAAGAAGGGAAGCTGAGGAAAGAAAGTTCAAGCATGTTCTACAACGCGAGGACCAAAAAACGTGAGGTGTTCAGGATTGCTAGGCAATGCGTCAAGGAAAACCGTGATATTGTCGGGGAGAAGTGTGTACTAAACGACGATGGCACACTTGCCATCACCGACGCTGATAAGAAGGTAGCTTGGAAGTGTCACTATGAAAGGCTACTAAATGAGGAGAATAAATGGGAGAAAGACAGTCTCCCCCATATCGACCCAATAGAGGGACCAGCCGTGTTAGTCGAGGGGAGTATAAGTAAGGCAATCAAGGATATGAAGACGGGTAAGGCGGCTGGGCCTTCGGAAATAGTTGCTGAGATGCTGAAGGCATCTGGCACGGTGGGACACACCATGGTCACCCGCATAGTTAACCAAGTCGTACAGAATGGGGTTGTTCCGAAGGACTGGCATAGCAGCATCATCGTTAACTGTTATAAGGGTAAAGGAGACACCCTAGATAGGAGTAACTATAGAGGCATTAAATTAATCGACCAGGTCATGAAGGTCACGGAAAAAGTAATAGCGCAACTAATCAGAGAGAGAATTGACCTAGATGAAATGCAGTTCGGGTTTGTGTCAGGCAAAAGTACCACAGACGCTCTTTTCATAGTACGACAACTACAGGAGATGTACCTAGCTAAAGGTAAACCCCTCTACTTAGCTTTTGTCGACTTGGAGAAAGCCTTCGACAGAGTCCCCCGCTCCATTATCTGGTGGGCTCTTAGAAAACTAGGCGTTGACGAATGGCTTGTGAGGGCTATACAAGCCATGTATAAAGAAACAGTCAGCAAGGTTAGAATTAACAACGAATATAGTGAAGAGTTTAGCGTAAAAGTTGGCGTCCATCAGGGCTCTGTTCTCAGGCCCCTACTATTTATTATTGCCCTTCAGGCTATAACAGAGGAGTTCAAGACAGGCTGCCCATGGGAACTCCTATACGCAGACGACCTGACACTCATAGCGGAATCAATGGCCGAGCTAGAGAAGAAATTCCAAACATGGAAGCACGGCCTAGTGTCAAAAGGACTTAAAATTAACCTGGCTAAGACCAAAGTACTAGTTTGTAGGAAAGAAAACAAGGCGGCGGTCCCTTCTGGGAAATGGTCGTGCTCGGTGTGTAGGAAAGGCGTAGGTAGAAACTCCATTTTATGTCCTAAATGCAAAGTATGGGTGCATAAAAGATGTAGTGGGATCACAGGTAAGCTAACTAAGAACAAAGATTTTACATGTGGCCGGTGTTCTGGTGCAATAAGTAGCAGCAAGTGCCCACAAAATACTAGCTCTTTCAATTGCGCAAAGAGGGTTCTATAGAAATAGTGGACAGCTTCCGTTAGCTGGGCGATAAAATCAGCAGTGGGGGAGGGTGCTCTGAAAGTACTGTAGCTAGAGTCAGAACTGGTTGGAAAAAGTTCAGAGAGCTTATACCACTATTAGCTGCTAAAGGGTTCTCCCTAAAAATGAAAGGCAGGTTGTACGATGCCTGCATACGAACAGCAATGCTGCATGGCAGTGAGACCTGGGCATTGTGTGCAGAGGATATACGCAGACTAGAAAGGAACGAAGCTTGCATGCTCCGCTGGATGTGTAACAGTAATATACGTGAACGGCAAAGCATAAACGAACTAAGGAAAAAATTAGAGATAAGAGGGATCAGATGTTGTTTACTCGAGAGAAGGCTACGTTGGTATGGACACGTGATGCGCATGAAAGTCGATAGCTGTATAACAAAGTGCAGGGCAATAAAGATAGACGGTAGTCACGGAATAGGCAGACCTAGAAAAACCTGGGACGAGCTGATAAACTCCGACATCACACACTTACACCTCTCCAAGACAATGTCACTGGACCGAGACCTTTGGCGGTACTCAGTAACAGAGAAGACCCGCCTTACCTAAATATATAGTAAAACCTACTCCAGCCAGTAGGCATCTCTAACAAAATACACCCCGTCCCACCACCACCACCCTCACCCCATCCACACCACCCCGTTCTATGTAAAGTTATGTTGGTGCCGCGCCATCGAGGCCGAAACAAATGAGATCGTGTAGGTGTCACGACAAAAAAACACACAGTCCACGCTGTAATGTGGCCGTGTAGGCAACACGGTAAAAACCTCCCAGACCCACACTGTAAATGTGGTTGGTGTTAGGATGGGCATCCAACTGTAGAAAACCTGCCAGACAGTCCTATGCGAGCAAGACTATCACTCTTGCCTCAAGTGGGACTACCCCCGTCCAAACCCATGCAAGCGTGGAACACGGACGTTAAACGTTGATGATGATGATGATGATGATTAACCCTTTAGCATTTAAACCTGCCATATCCGGCCAGAATTCTCTCTCCTCTTCTGTTCAAACTGGCCATAACTGGTCACTCATACTTATGTTAAGGTATTTTTCTCAAAATGAATAATGTCAAAATCTCATAGATTCAATATTATGTGAGATAATTATGTAAGAAAGGCTTTACCATGAAAATACAATAGTATATATAGAGTAATGTAAATGCTAAAGGGTTAAAAAAAAGGGTTAAACCCTTTAGCAATGTATATATGCAAAACATGAACATACAAGCAAACTCACATATACACACACACATATATATATGTGTTCGAATATACATGCACACCCACGGATATGCAAATATATATCAGGGAATTGGACTTGTTCAATATATCAGAAAAGTGTGAAAAGGAATTCCATAAAGTGGACACTATCTAATGTATTGATGAGCAAGAGATGTAGAGCGAGTGCAGGCAGACTAATAGAAAAGACAGACTTTGTCTGTGGCAGATGCACAGAAGTAAAGAGTTAGAGCACACATTTAGACCTTAAACTAAACCTCACAGCAGAGACGACAAAGGTGTGTGAAGGCTAGTGTTCTGCTGCTGAAGTCCTGGCCACCAGCATACAACCTGATACATTCCTGTGTCCCCACATTTCCGAGTTCTCCCTAGTAGCTACTCTTTACCATCACTGTACACCCCAAGCTATCCAGGCACCTCCAGTAACACTTTTTTTTTTAGGTACTCAGTCAGTTACGACAATGAGTGTTCCAGTTCATGCGCTCAATGGAACAGCCTGCTCTTGAAATAAACATGCAAGTGACTGAGCATTTCAATGACATGCGTACCCTTAAAGTAGCTCTTAGGGATATTTAGCATGACACAGAATGTGGCAAGGCCAGCCATTCGAAATAAAGGTACAACTCATTTTTGCCAATTGAGTCGACTGGAGCAATGTGAAATAAAGTGTCTTGCTCAATGACACAACGCACTGCCAGGAATCGAACTCACAACCTCACAATTTAGATACGTCCCCTCTAAAGCCCTTAGATATCCTCACTCTCACAGTAGGAGATGGTTAGTTATCTATTGATTCTTCAATCATCGTTTTACATGGGAGCAAATTATTTCATGAATTTTATATCAAATAATAAAAATATTCGTTTCTTTGCAAACAAACAGCCTCGTTATGCTACATTTTTTAGTTGACCATCACCATCCTTTTGTTCTAGCGGTTACACAGGAACAAACACCAATATTGTTTCTGGGTTATTGGCCTTTGTCAAGATTGTGTATGTCTTTTCTGTCTCTAAAACGATGAAAAGTAATGTTATCGTATGAACTCAAAAGGAAGAGAGGTAAAATTAAACACTAACTTTTCAATGTATCCTTCAAATGTTAAATGTTTCTAAATTCTTCATGAAAAAAAAAATCATTCTAAATCTTATGTTTCCAGTATCCCGTCATCGCTGATGTGACAAATGTGATGTATTTGCAGATGAGTAGTGGAATAATTTAGTATAATATCTTCTCTTAAATTATTTTGAAAAAATTTGATAATTTCTCTAAATATGATTCACTCGACCCACCTCTACTTAAGCTGTAGTTGTTGTCCTGGTATTACTATAGCTGTCAATATAACTTACTAGCCTCTCCTTTTCGACAGATTAATCAAAACTCCTCATATTCATTAGTGGTACTTTAAGAATAAATATAATGATTATATTCTTAAAATCTCAACATCTTACATTGGAAAAAGCAATGACATATTAGGATGGCACGTGAAGTCTATATATTGATTTCTAAATTAGACAGAAGACCAACAATTTTGGGAGAGTAGAACATTGATTAAATCCTTCACCATATTTTATTGGTACTTTTCCAACTCTGGTGAGTGGAAAAACAAAGCTCGCCTCAATGGGGTTTGAACTCAGAATATAGAGAGGCAGAACAAATGATATAAAACAATGTGTACAATGCTCTACCGATTCTGTCATTCCACAGTGTAGTCTATATAGTGAACATCAGTGCATAAGTCTTATTTATCTGATTGGCCCCAGAATTCAGTGTTTGATTTACCTATAAGCTAAATAAGTTATACCATAGAGCCGTTTGGGACCTCATTTTAAGAAACATATTTTTATTTAATCACTAGTTTTTATTCTTCAACAATAAATCATCAACATGTATATATATGTATTGAGTTAATAACTAATATAAGTTAATTAAATAGCTATAAGAAAAAAGCTTTTCCGAGCCATACAATATAATTGAATAAAGAAGAGAGATGAACACTAATATAAACATACATAAATTAACTAAGTGAGAATTTAGGAATAAGAGGTATCAGATGCTATTTACTCGAGAGAAGACTACGTTGGTATGGTCACGTGATGCGCATGAAAGACGACAGCTGTATAAACAAGTGCAGGGCGATCAAAATAGACGGTAGCTACGGAGTACGCAGACCCAGAAAAACCTGGGACGACTTGATAAATTCCGACCTCACATACTTACAACTCTCCAAGACAATGTCACTGGACCGAGATCTTTGGCGCTACACATTAATACAGAAGACCCGCCTTGCCTAAGTACAAAGCGAAACCTACAGTCAGTAGGCACCTCTTAACCAAAATACACCCCCGTCCCATACCCCTACCCCCACCCCCATCTACACCACCCCTTTCGATGTAAAGTAATGTTGGTGCCCCAACATCCAGTCCTAAATAAATGAGGTCGTCTAGGTGTCACGACAAAAAATAAACAGTCCACGGTAAAAACCTCCCAGTCCACACTGTAGTGGTAGGAAGGGCATCCAGCCGTAGAAAATCCGCCAGACAGTCCTATACATGCAAGACAACCAATCTTGCTTCAAGTGGGACAATTCCCGTCCAAACCCATGCTAGCGTGGAAGATGGGCGTTAATGATGTGTTCGAATCGTAAGGACCAAATTTTCTAAGGTGAAAACATACTAACTACAGCAATATGGTTTGTTATCCTTAACTTTAAATATTAAATTAAGAAAAATTAAGAAAAATAACAGACCTATATTGGGCAAAATGCCTGGTAACAACTAGACAGTGTTGGAGGCTGTTCCGCAACGACTTATTAAGTGAAGTTCTCACGTTTCTCTGCTCCTCAGTAGTTGTTGAGAAATTAGTGATCCTTTCACTTCTAAAAATATTAGAGAATGAATTGTGTACGATATGAATTATCGCACGTGTCATTCGGAACCCAGCTTGTCTCGAAATTCCCTGCCGCTAAAAATAGCAGCCTGGCTGACAGGACATTAAAAATTAGCTCTACATGACATAACTCAGAGTAGTTACTTACAATTAAATAGCTCTAAGAAAAAAGCTTTTCCGAGCCGTACAATATAATTGAATAAACAAGAGAGGTGAACACTAATATAAACATACATGTGTTCGAATCGTAAGGAATAAATTTGCTAGTGTGAAAAAATAATAACTACAGCAATATTGTTACCATATTGCTGTAGTTAGTATTTTTTCACCCTAGCAAATTTGGTCCTTACGATTCGAACACATGTATGTTTATATTAGTGTTCATCTCTCTTGTTTATTCAATTATATATATATTGTAGCGGTTGTCTCCCTTGTTGTGACTCACAACCCCAATAGATTAACAACATCTAGACGGGAAGTAGAACCCTTTCTGTAACTTCCGGCAGAGCCCTATAAAACGAATAGCCTTCGGCTCTCTCCCTCTCATTTGCCCTTCCGGCGCCTGGCCTTCGCCAGGCGTCTCGCGTTTGCCTGGCAATCAAAACGGTAACTACTAACTTTGCTTCATTCTATCATCTATTACTTTGACATGACAACTATACTGTTCTATATATATCCATGATTGTTAATTAAATATTATACACACAAACCATGTCTCCTTGTTACATTCATACAACCACCCAGTATAATCGCTATATTGGTAACCCTGACGTGATACGAACACGCAGCCGTTCATCGCTATAAGTGGTCACCCCGAAAAAAGAAAAAGATAGCAGAATCTGGTGTTGTGTGAGTAACATTACGAATACACAGCAAATTTATTGACAAACTATGAAAATACTCAGTCAAAGAAACGAACACACCACGCACATGTGAAATTTTCGCACAGACAGACTTTTTCTCTCACGCATCAACTAACTGTCGCATTTCACGATATATATATATGTTTCTCGTTTCTTACAACGAACACTTTCAAAAAAAAAAAAAAAAAAAAAGAAATTTGATATTCTTTAAAAAACATTTCAACAGGAACATTTATTTTCGATGAACCATTGCCTTTTTTTTCATCGTTTTCTTCATCGTTCAAGTTTTTTTTTCAAAAGTTCACACCAATAATAATGCTAAGTGAAGCCTTTCTTTTTCATCATTGTCACTTTCACACTTGTACTATCATTTTCTCGCGCGTTAGAAATATTATTTTTTCAACCTAGCTTAACCTTGTGTTGGCACGTGTGGGCAGCACAAATTCTCGACTCACAGAGATATCTCGACTCACAGAGATAGCCGCACGCCAGAGATAACGTTTCTCGCCAAGGATTCTTCAGCCTTAAGCTATATTCTCCTATTTGCCGGTTTAAAAATTTACCACGTAAATTTGCCATTGAAAACTGCGCATTTATTCAGAATGCTTATTTCTTTGGTCGCTGGCCTCTTGACCCTTCCAGGTCAACGCATTCTCAACATCGACCATCAACTTCGGCTGTTATTTCTAGCACTTTGCGCAACTCATTTTTTCTGAAAAAATTTTTTTTACTGTGAATTTAAACACCGAATACGCTCACTCCGCGAGACAGCAACACAGCTTCACCAACAACCAAAACCAGCAGAACAAGCCAGAGAATTTATTTTTGCAGCACTCTTCCTGTGAGAAAATCCATTCGGAGGTTGGAAATTTCACGATATACCACAGAACAGAAACCACCTGCATTCATTCTCTGGAACACACTTTCTTTCCTGCTGTCAAGTGATTGCACACCTGTGAACTATATTTTGTACATTTGAACTTTGAGCTCTTCTCTTACTTTATTACATTGTATCTTTGGGTGATGGATAGATAGATGTCCAGTCGTTCTCTGGCCAAGAGCGGTTGGCTACCTTGATATCTATCATTGATTTTTGCAAACATTCTTTTGTCGTAATTTTCATGCCTGTTACAACATTCTCGCCAACTTGCTACATATTTCATGCGATTTTTATATTCTAAAATTCTGGCGGGAGGTTATGTAGCGGTTGTCTCCCTTGTTGTGACTCACAACCCCAATAGATTAACAACATCTAGACGGGAAGTAGAACCCTTTCTGTAACTTCCGGCAGAGCCCTATAAAACGAATAGCCTTCGGCTCTCTCCCTCTCATTTGCCCTTCCGGCACCTGGCCTTCGCCAGGCGTCTCGCGTTTGCCTGGCAATCAAAACGGTAACTACTAACTTTGCTTCATTCTATCATCTATTACTTTGACATGACAACTATACTGTTCTATATATATCCATGATTGTTAATTAAATATTATACACACAAACCATGTCTCCTTGTTACATTCATACAACCACCCAGTATCTTCGCTATAATATATATATAACGAAGGAAATGTGGTAAGGAATCAGGTGGACCATAACGCACCAAAGTACTCAATACTTAGGGTAGTAGAGTGGGTAATAGGAACGAGTAGGACCCTGACGGCTGAGCTCAAGCCGTTTCGACGGCTAATTCTGGACTGAATTAGCCGTTGAAACGGCTCAAGCTCAGCCGTCGGGGTCCTACTCGTTCCTATATATATATATTTATATATTTATACTTGGGGAGGGTCATATTGTTGGAATAATATTGCCAGAAATAATAACAGAACACATTCACTGTTTGGTTAGTTTTCGCTTCTTTTATATCTCCATAGTTAATTTATTTGGCAATCAATGTTTATCATTGATTGACTAATGGTTAAAAATACAGATAAAAAAAATATATATAGTATAACAAAGTTCTTTCGTTGCACATCTGTAACATCATCAGTGAAGTTATTATTTTCCTTTTTTCAAATATATATATATATATATACACACACATATATATATATATATATATATATATATATATATATATATATATATATATGTGTGTGTATATATATATATATATATTTGAAAAAAGGAAAATAATAACTTCACTGATGATGTTACAGATGTGCAACGAAAGAACTTTGTTATACTATATATATTTTTTTTTATCTGTATTTTTAACCATTAGTCAATCAATGATAAACATTGATTGCCAAATAAATTAACTATATATATATTTATATATTTGTTTTGCAAGGTTTTTTATATGAAATCATGTGGCGAAACACATATTGTTATACTTGGAGACGGCCATATTGTTGTAATAATATTGCCAGAAATAATTGTTTCTACTTTTGGCACAAGGCCAGCAAATACCCAGTACATTACTGGTACTTTATTTTATCGACCCCGTAAGGATGAAAGGCAAAGTTAACCTCGGCGGGATTTGAACTCAGACCATAAAGGGATGTAACTATGCTGGAAAGCATGGCGTCCAACCCTCTACCGATACTGCCAATTCACCGCCCTATTGCCAGAAATAATAACAGAACACACTCACTGGTTCGTTAGTTTTCGCTTCTTTTATATCTCCAAAGTTAATTTATTTGGCAATCAATGTTTATCATTGATTGACCAATGGTTAACAATACAGATAAATATATATATATATAGTCTAACAAAGTTCTTTCGTTGCACATCTGTAACATCATCAGTGGTACCATTATCATGTTCCCTTCTATTGTATTGTATTGTAATGTTTACGCCATTTTAATTTTATTTAAATAAATAAATAAAATAAAAATAAATGACTTCACTTGTATTTCTAAACAATTTCATTAGATTTTATAATATTATAATATTATGATTTGGTAGATCTAGTAAGTTGTTTGTTAACTTCGTTGAGGAGATATTTAAAGATTCCTGGTTAACTTTCCTCGAGAACTTTCTCGCATTCGCCCGTGAAAGTTCCCCAGGAGAGATCTGGTTGTGTTATGATGTGTGACTCGATATATAAGAGAGATTTGGATGTGTCTGGGGTGTGGGGTGGGGTGTTAATGAGTGTGAGAGTGAAGGAGTGTTGATGAAGATTTAAAGGAATTAAAGCATACACATATACACACATACATAATTCGCAGAAAATGGTGAATGGTCACAGCAAGATAATTGATTGGGAGTGCTGTTGGGATTTGTTTAAGAGTGTTTAAGAAAGGAGCTGTAAACGTGCCCTCCTGCTGGTTCCATTTCAATAAATGACCTATATATATATATATATATATATATATATATATATATATAGTAATAATAATAAATTTGAAGACTAAAATCCAAAGAGGGCTCGATAAGTATAAATATATATCAAATATATAAGAACCGTAGAGCAAATATTTATTAATATATATATATATACAAATAAAGATTCAGCGAGAATCGCATTTTCAATCTCCCGTGTCTTACAAGTAACTTGCTAATAATTTCTATTGACAGGTTAATTGTATAAGTTTATTTTAAACTACTCGGTTGAGAACTTATTCGATTTGTGCTATTTATGCTATTTTTCGCATAATATACACCAACTGAATTACTTTGCCAAAATCTGGGGTTATTCCCCTTGTGATTTCCACACGTGGTTTAACTTACCACCGTGTCATTCACTTATTTGGTACAGAGCGAAATACCTGTTGATAACTTGATATTCCTTGTTCGATCGTTATACAAAAGCTTATATTTTTAAGCAGACTGTATTTTGTTTTAGGTCTCACAGAAACTCTACATCGGATTTTAACAGCAATTCCGGGAATCCAGGTCTTGTTATCACTTATTTTGTTTTGACCTGTTTAGCTTGATTTGGTTTTTGGCTTGGGTGGTTAATGCTTTCTTGACCACCTTTTCAGTTTTGTAGGGCTTCTTAACACATTGTTTAGCTCTGGTTTTTAACTATTGAGCAATTTGCCAGTATCATTTCTGATTTTTGCGTTTCGCTTCGCTTTTCCATATATATATATATCATCATTTCCGTTTAATATCCCATTTTTCCACACTAGCATGGGTTAGAATATAAACACGATGATACAGAACCGAGATCTCTGGTGTTACGCAGACCCAACTTCCCATAGGCACAAGTTGAAGCTGAAGCATATATACAGTATGCCCCACCACTCTCTCTCATTCATCTCTCATGAGGACAGACTGAAGTATTCATCCAGTGAAGCACCCAGCACACTGTAAAGTGGTCATGTAGGTGTCATGTCAAAAAGCACCCAGTACTCACTGTAAATGAGGTTGGTGTTAGGAAGGGCATCCAACTGTAGAAACCAAGCCCAAATCAGTTCTGTATAAGCAAGACATGGACACTTGACCTAGCATTGCTCACAAGAGGACAACCCGTCAAACCCATGCTAGCATGGAAGAATGGACATAACATGGTGATGATGATTATATATATATATATATATATATATATATATATATATATATATATATATATATATATATATATATATATATATATATATATATATAGGGATTGTAACGTCCAGTTACTGTAGGTTCACCAGAGTGAGCACTCGATGCATAGTTTCCAGTAAGCATAGAGGTGTAGTACTAATTATCATTATTACACTCTGAGCAGAGTGTAATAATGATAATAATAATTGTTTCTACTTTTGGCACAAGGCCAGCAATTATCTCAGTGCATTACTGGTACTTTATTTTATCGACCCCGTAAAGATGAAAGGCAAAGTTAACTTTGGCGGGATTTGAACTCAGAATGGAAAGGGCCATCATTCTTTACGTCAAAGCATGGCGACCGATCCTCTACCGATACTGCCAATCCAATAATAAAAAGGGCGATTTGTTATGTCTTCATTACGTAGTTTGATCTGTATCAACCTAGCCCGACACTGGAATCAAAAGCTTGTCGGACCTCTGTTGTGGTAATGGCACTATGAACCTCTTAGGGCTTAGAAAAAAGTATCTAATGATTCACATTCATTTGTGTTGGTCATTTAAAGGTCATTTTGATTGGTAGTTTTGCTAGAAGGAAGTTTTGTTATGTGTGATAGGAGGGGGAACGATTGTAATGAAGAGGTGGTGTTGGGAAGCAATGGTTAGCGTGAGTTGCGGGTGTGTGGTGTTTTGGCTGTTTCATAGATATTATAGCATTTATGGGGTGAAGTGAGGATACTGGGTAATATTGTAGGGGTGGTTAGGGGTGATAAGTGATGGGAGATGAAAGGGTGCAATGCTAGACCAAAGGGAGATGGAGTTTGGTTTAGTCAGATGTTTGTTAGTGATAAATAAATAAAAGTAAATTGAACATAAACTGAGGATAAGAATACTACGAGAAAGAAGTGAGTATGAAAATGGAGGAGATAGGGAGTGTTATGTCTTCTGTGGTGGGATTAGTATGTAAAACGTATGAAAAGGGGGATGTGGTACTAGAAATGATGGGATTAAGGACTGTGGCTTGTGCAGGGAATGAATATTTTATAAATAAATAGAAGAATACATAAATGAATTAGGTGCTACACTAACTATAAGGGCTAACCTATACACACATACACACGCAAATACAAAATATTCATAGCTACAGGCATACACACGCGTATATACGTATACATATCTGTACTCATATATATACACATACACACATATATAGGTGTTCACAGGCACAGACACACATACAATCATACACATCGGCCTGCGTGTACCTATAGACATATAGACGTAAGTATCTGTCAGACACGCAGTGACTAACAACAGAATGTTTTAAGTCTGCGTGTCTGACATATATGCGTAGCTTGTGAATAAAAAATTTAAGGGGTATCGCTGGCCGTGGTGGTGCCTCCCAAACATCTTTTGTTATGTATCGTCTTATTGGCTAATCAACCAACGAGAGTAATTGTTACTCAAAAGCACCCGCCACTTTGTTTCCAGGTTTATTTATCGTTTCGCTTTCGAATCTTCCTCCAGTATTTCGTTGTTTTATAATCAAAATCTTTTTCTCATGTTTGTAAGTTATATTGTTAAATTATATATGATTTTTTAAATTTATATTAGCTATTAAACGTCTGAAAATACGCCTAGAGAAATATCCTACAGGAATATATGGTGGTATAAAGAAATTTAGGTGAATATCTATAAGAAGGGGGAACATTTTTAATAAAGGGTGATATGGTTAGTAAGACGAGAGATGTTAATAGTAATAGGAAATAATTGTAATTGTAATAATAACGATGATAAACTTGCTGATACAATGAAAGTAATGATGATAATTGTGGTAATTAATAGGATGCTGGTGGTATATGTGGGTGGCTGCTGTGTGAGATGAGAGTGGTTAATACATGGTGATATGTTTAATAATTAGGGACAGGATAAACAAAAGATCGATTGACTTTCGTCAAATCGGACCGAAGAAACAATATTTCCATTGGTCTTTCCAATTGTTAATACTATATATCGGTCACAATTCCAGGTAGAAGGAGCAACATGAAATAATGTGTCTTGCTCAAGGACATAACGCATTGCCCGGTCCAGGAATCAAACTGACATCCTCACGATTGTGAATCCAGTTCTCTAACCAATCAGCCACACGTCTTTACTGATAATAATTGTGGTAATTAATAGGATCCCTATACCATGAAGAAGGGAATTTTAAGTCTCAACATATTAAGACGAAAGAAAAAACAGCAACAAAAACAAAGATTACCAGATAACTAACCTTTCCGTTACCTCATCTTACCCTCCATTTTGCATTGTTTAACCATATATCACTTTTCACATTTTATATTATAGCAGAAAAACAACCCTAAGGGTGGTTTTTAATGACAATAATGATGAAAATGATGAAAATGATGTATTTCTCTTCCTTGTTAATTTACATTGTAATAATACAATCTTAGTTTGGTAGAATACAAGTAATTCTCTAATAAACTACATACAATACTTCTAGTAAACAGTTATTAGGATTGTACACAATAAAGATTATAATAGCTACCAGGAAGCACTAATTAGGTAACCAGGTGTTTTAAATATCAATGTGTTGTTTCTTTACTGAGTAAGTTACCAAATTACATGGAATGGTTATTATGATTTAAAGACGATCCATCAACTAAAGAGAATAGAAATTTGTAAAAAGAAAACATCTTTACATCACCGATTTACAGGAAAACTTAACAGAATTCATCATCATCCTCACCATTTAACGTCCATGTTCCACGCTAGCATGTCCGCTGGGTGCTTTTTGTCATGTCACCTACACAACCACTTTACAGTGTGGACTGGGTGCTTTTTGTCATGTCACCTACACAACCACTTACAGTGTGGACTGGATGCTTTTTGTCATAAGACCTACATGACCACATTAGAGTGTGGACTGGGTGCTTTTTTTCATGACACCTACATGACCACATCAGAGTGTGAACTGGGTGCTTTTTTCATGACACCCAGGTGCGGGATTTTAAGGAAGCACTTGCCTTGGGTGTTTCTCTGCCTCTTGCGTCTGGTGTCTCTTACTCTGTTTGTAAGCGAGGCTGGGTATCCATTCGTCTCCAGCACCATTAGGAACCGCTTGGTATAGGTGACACCACTCACGGTATCGCTACATCTGTTTTTAACTCGCGTGATCTCGTTCGTGATGTACCCTCTTTTAGCACTGTTAGCGAGGGCAGACTTGTAGTGGACGAACAAGTCCCTGTAGGCTGCCTTGTGCTAAAAGTTGGTGTGGATCCCTCCCTGCTCCGTGATGTTGATTCGGACGTCGAGGGGGGCAAGGGACCCGTCGTCGTTGGGGTGTTCAACACTGAAATCAATATTCTCCTCCGTGTTGTTGAACGTCTCATAAATTCCGCTTGCCATCTCCTGAGAAGATGTGAGGATGAGGATGTCGTACACGTACCTCGAGAAGAAAGCGACGGCGCTGGGGTGGCAGGTGTTGAGTGCCTTGCGCTCGAGGCCGTCCATGTATGAGAGCGCTATCACACCCGACAGGCTTGAGCCCATGGGCAGCCCTGAGTTTGCCGGTATGTTTGGTTGAGAAAACCAAAATAAGTGTTGTCAACGATGACGGATAGGAGCAGGTGATTGTCAGTGGGGGTGAACCCAAAGCAGTGTAGGTCGGTAGATTGAACGCGTTCCATTAGTATATGAAAGGCCGCAAGCGCCGGGACCGAGGTGTAATGAGCGACCACATCAAGGCTGAAGGCATAAATGTGAGCCTTTCTGGTGTCGGGATCCATTTGATGCAGGCGCGCCAACACTTTCTCGGAGCTGTTTACGAGTCCCGGCAAGGTGTCTAGTATGGGTTTAAGTATTCTGGCTTGGAGCCATGACATTTTGTAGAGCGGTCCTTCTTCAGCAGGGTCCGAAAAAGACAGCCTGAGTCTGGGTTTTGGACCAGGTTGACCAAGGCGTAGAGCACCCTTTGGGGGAACACCGCCTATGTCTTTGGCTGAGCTGGCAGCAAATGCCTGAAGATCAGCCTTTTCCTCTGGTACATACTAGTGTACGTCTGTGTACATATATGTATGAATGTGTACTTACTTATATATATATATATATATATATATATATATATAAACCTGTTCTACATCATCCACTCTCATCCCAGGAACAGTCTTTGATAGCGCTAGTTTGTGATTTAAATTCAGGAATTTTAT
>OZ024742.1:357606086-357608586 GCA_964016885.1 Eledone cirrhosa | reverse complement strand
TTAATAACAGAACACACTCACTGTTTGGTTGGTTTTCGCTTTTCGCTTCTGTGTCTTTTATATCGGTAATCTAATTTATTCGGTCCTCAATGTTGCCATTGACTGACCAACGGTCAAAAATAATACAGATACAATATAGACATAAACACATATATATAGTTTATCAAAGTTCTTTCGTTGCACATCTGCAACATCGTCAGTGGTGCTATTGTTTCCTCTCGTTGCATTGTATTTTCTTCGCCATCTTTATTTAGTCTGTTTATATATTTATTTATTTGTTTATTTTGTTTTCTTTGTGCATGCGTGTGCGTGTGTATAGCGTTTTGTTTGATGTGTGTTCGTGATAGGGTGACTGTGTATTGGTTAATGTATTCTATCTTTACTATTGTGTGTTTATATGTGTTTGTTGTTATTGTGCTTGTGTATGTATTTATTTATTTATTTAACTAGTTATTTATTTATACGTCTCTTAGGTCAGTGTTGTTTGTTTGGGTGTTGTTGTTATTCCATTCATTCTTTCTGTTTAGCCTTGGCCTTCTAAGTTCTATTTCACTGGCCTCTCTAATTTGCCTATCTGCGGGGTCATTTCTATATTTAGATATTATTCTAATTTCTATGTTGTCTATGTTACCGTTGTGTTGTTGTCTGGCATGTTCGTATACTACTGAACCGTTTTTTCATCCTTTTAGTTCCCGCCAGTATTGGTCTATCCTTTCCCCTATGCTACGAGCTGTCTCGCCTATGTATGTTTTTGTCATGTTTCTGCAAGTAGCCTCTGTACATCTTATGCTATAGACTACGTTTCTAGTTTTACAGTTTATCAGGGGGTTTACCTTACATATGATACATTTCCTATTAGTACAGTGGGTTTTCTTAAAAGGGTAGATTTTGCTGATCAGGGATTTTATGGTGGTTCCTGGCTTTTCTACCACCTTATTCTTTAAGTGGGTCTTTCTCAGGGCCTTTCTACACTGGTTAGCTAATTTCCCTCCAGGGGGTAGCGTCTACAAACATGACACTCTGGTATCTCTGGTTGTCGTACCATGAGGTGGCTTTCCCTATGTTATGTCTAGCCCTATCTAATCTATTCCATGATTTGCTCCTGTATAATGGGAAAATTCCTTTCATGTCCAGTTCTATGAGGGTCTTATACTTCTCCGTGGACCCTTCGTATACTCTGACTCTGTCTCTTTCGTTGTAGCCAGAACTGCATGCGGTTCATGAAGTGTTGGATGTGTGTTTCCATTTCTGTTGGGTCGCACATTTCGTTTCATTTTTTCCGCTTATATATATATATATATATACCTATACTCATCTTTTTCCATTTATCTGAGGATTTTAAACCCCATTATCAGGCTAAAATTCCTTTAGTCAAAAATACGGTGAAAGCTATTCTATTTTCTAATTTCAAACCTCCTCACTGTTTCAAAACATACTTACTTATATATATATATATATATATATATATATATATATATATATATATATATATATATAAACGAAAAAAATGAAACGAAATTTCATTTCCCACTCTTAGTACGGGTGTTACTTAAATATAAGTATGTATACGTACATACATATATGTATACAGACGTACAGTAGTATGTATATATATATACATACATGCACACATATATATATGTACGTATGGATTCACCAAACATTTATGATAATGCTCGGTGTGTTTGTAAACATACATCCCGTATTAAGCCGCTGTGTCTAGCAACCACCGTTGCTCGTTTGTTTAACACTGACAAAGGAACGCTGTACTAGTTTCAAGCTTGTTAGCTATCGCCAGCAACGTATACCTTCCTGCCAGATTGTTGAACGTCCGAAAGTATATACTTTCCTTATGCATATTAACGGCTGAGTAGCCCAATTTGCATATCGAGTGGGTTAATCGGCCGGGTGCACTGCAAACGATAATTGGAACAAATGAAACGAAATTTAATTTCCCACACTTAGTAAGGCTATTACGTAAAATATAAGTATGTATACGTACATACATATATGTATACAGACGTACAGTAGTATGTATATATATATATATACATACATGCAGACATATATATATGTACGTATGGATTTACCAAACATTTATTATAATGCTCGGTGTGTTTGTAAACAAACATCCCGTATTAAGCCGCAGTGTCTAGCAACCTCCGTTGCTCGTTTGTTCAACACTGACAAAGGAACGCTGTATTAGTTTCAAGCTTGTGAGCTATCGTCAGCAACGTATACCTTCCTGCCAGATTGTTGAACGTACGTACATACTACTGTACATCTGTATACATATATGTATGTACGTATACATACTTATATTTAAGTAACAGCCGTACTAAGAATGGGAAATGAAATTTCGTTTCATTTTTTCCGTTTATCGTTTTCGGTTCTCCCGGCCGATTAACCCACTCGATATGCAAATTGGGCTACTCAGCCGTTAATATGCATAAGGAAAGTATATACTTTCGGACGTTCAACAATCTGGCAGGAAGATATA
>OZ024742.1:357591086-357601086 GCA_964016885.1 Eledone cirrhosa | reverse complement strand
AGATATATTTTAATTTTAATTATATCTCATATAAAATAATACAACTGGCTTTCCACAAAATACATATAGTTAGCACCCCAAACACAAAATTGGGATTATACTAACGTATATCCTAATGTTTGTTGAGTGAGATGGCTACCAGTCAGAATTTAGCTTAAAGCTTTCTCTGTTATTGTATTAAAGATAGGTATATATATATGTATATATATATATACCTATATATATATATATATATATATATATATATACCTATATATATATATATATATATATATATATATATATATATATATACCTATATATATATATATATATATATATATATATATATATATATATATATATATATATATATATATATATATATATATATATATATATATATATATATATATATATACCTATATATATATATATATATATATATATATATATACCTATATATATATATATATATATATATATATGTATCGAACACATTACTACTACTACTACACACACACACACACACACACACACACACATACACACACACACACACACACACACACACACACACATACACACACACACACACACACACACACATATTTGTTGTGAAAGAGTCATTTCTCAATCTTGGCGCAAAACCAATGTTTTATCCACATGACCTCTACCGACCAATCAAAATTGTTTTGACCAAGAATTTTTGCTGGAGCCACTTTTTTAACATAAAAACAGTCTTGGCGCAAAATCAACTTTTTACATTCACATGACCTCTACCGACCAATCAAAATTGTTTTGACCACAAGCATTTTTGCAACACAAAAATAACGCTGGAGCCACTTTTTTAACATAAAAACAGGTAGAATTCCCAAAACTAATCAGATCAGAGCAAACAGCACGGACACTCTATCTCAAAATTATTTTTGAAAAGCATTTAGAAATGCGCAACCGGTAAAAACTTAAAAACTTAAAACCACAACTGAATACTAACCCATACAATCACTAATACTATTTTATTCCTAATTAAACCATTTTTCAACTGTGAACAATTTGTCAGCATTTTCTATTCCGTTTACCAATATATAATAACTTGTGTGTTACACCTCTATTCTTTTAACTATCATATCCTCACACGAGATACAGAAAATGCCAACAAAAACGGATACAACCCTCATCAACTCAAATGAAGAGATCCTACAGGAACTCAAGAAAATCAACACCAACCTATCTTTGCTGGTCGACAAACTTGACTCCACAAATAAGGAAACCGCCACCGGATACAAACCCTCCGAAATCGGCGACAAACTCCAAAACCTTTGCGATACTATCCAAACTATGTTCACTACTACCAACCCAGGAAAAACCAACGAAGAACCATGTGAGATTGATTCACACAAAATGAAAATTCGAACAATTCCAAAATGGAACAAATCCCTCAGAGACAGAAAGTTCTCATTCTGGAAGATGATACAAAATCACAACAAAGCAGAGATATATGAAAAATGGCTTAACTCAACCCCTCTAACTCTCCCCCGTAAACTACAAATAAAGTCCATTCCAAATGAACCCGGACCTCAAAGACACCTTAGGGAAAGAATGGCATTGGAAAAAATGAAGACAGAAATTGAACTTCTTAAACTGAGGTCCCAGACAAACGAGGAAAAAATCAAAACCATCGATGAAGAGATCCTCCTGGAAATCAACAACAAAACTGAAGGCCCCAAGGTAGAGAAGATCTCCAAATTATGGAAAGGGGACTGCAACAGAGAAGAACTGAAATCCCTTCAACGCTGGGAAAAAAGTGCCGCTTGGTTCCTACACTATGAATCGACTTTTCAAACGGATTACACCTCCAATAACCCGTTCATAAAAATAGGAAAACCCATAACTGAACCGCACAACAACTTCTCAAACCCCCAAGCCTCAAACAAACGAAGAAGGAAGCACCACACCGAAGATGAACTTCCCAACCTCGCTACCATAAGAAGGAACAAAAACCCAAGAAATCATCTCCCCCAGAATGACATTTACAACTTTCCCCCTTCAAGGAGACACCATACCAAATCACTCAACTACTACGCGGATTCCTCATCGTCAAACATAGGGAAAAGATACCACCGCCATGATAGATGCAACAACTTCCCCGCTTCAAGGGGACAGCAAGGTAATTACCATTTTCTCAACTCTCACTTCCACAATACACAACAAACCCACACCACACGATACAACGAACAATGTAGGCCACTTATAACACCACAATACAACATGGCACATAGAAACACACACCCATACTCGCAGTACAGGAACACCCCATTCAATCTACAACCACCAACCCGAACCACATTTTACAACAACAAGGAATATAACAAACACAGGAGACCACTTAACATCAGCAGACAACCCCTCTACCCCAACCATTTTTTAGACACAGCACACAGATACAGGCAAACAAAATAACACAAGACAGGGAGGAGAAACCGATAGTAATAAAAATTATCAATCTTACTAGTGCAGAACCAACACCCAACCTTATCAACTTACTCTCCAAAGGTCTTAAATTCACACCGACCCCACTACGTCCTAACTACTATGAAATGAAGGAAGACATCACAGACTTCTGTAGAAAGTTACGACTTAGTGAACAACTATTCGACCAGTACAATGAGGATGAATCATTAGCCAGAAATAGAAGCAATTACACCCCTTCAAAAGGTAGAAATAAAATCCTGGACGAATTCTGTGAACACATCACAAACTTCCCTTACCAACACTTGCACAGACAAAAACACAAGCCAAACCTCAACAAGAAAGAAGGGGAAGAATTAAATAGATTAAAAACCGACAGAACCATTACAATTAAAGAGGCTGATAAAGGGAGTACAGTAGTCCTAATGGAGACAGAATTCTATATCAACTTAGCGCTCTCCACTTTGGAAAACGAAACATACTACGAAAAGGCTGAACACTACAATCAACAGAAAATTATGAGAAACCTAAAAACTCTAATCAACCAATACAAAGAAGGACTCACTAACAAGGAATTCAGCTTCATCACAGACTTCACAAGTAAATCCAGCCTTTTCTACGGTATCCCTAAAGTACATAAAAGCGAATCAATAAGTAAGGCATGCAAGGAAGCCACAGGCATAGTCATCAATGTCCCCTCACCCAATGATCTCAAATTAAGACCTATAATAGCAGGCCCCGCTTGCGAAACGCACCGTCTTAGCAACTTCATTGATACCCTTCTCAAACCCTTCCTCAAGCACATCAAAAGCTATATAAGGGACGACCTAGATATGCTCAATCACCTCCCTAATATGTCACTTTCTGAACAAACCCTACTAGTGACGTTCGATGTAGTCAACCTATACTCCAACATCCCCCACAACCTAGGAATAGAAGCTATCCAATTCTGGCTGGATAATTTCCACAATGAACTCCCACAACGCATCAAAAAAGAATTCGTGATAGAGGGACTCAAATTTATCTTGGAGAACAATTACTTCGTTTTCAATAACAAACCCTACAGGCAGAAATCTGGGACCGCTATGGGAACGAAAACAGCCCCTACTTATGCCAACCTAGTCATGGGATACCTGGAAATCACCCTCTACACTAAAGTCCTAAACAAATTTGGAAACACCCTCCACTTACACATTGAAAGGAACTGGAAGCGATATCTAGATGACTGCTTCATCCTTTGGCACGAAAACATCGAAAAACTTAAAGAATTTCACACCCTTATAAATGGGCTCAACACAAATATTAACTTCACGATGGAATACATCCATCAACAACTCCCCTTCCTCGACATCCTCATTAAGATCCATAACAAAAAAATAGAAACAGACATATACTACAAGCCCACAGACCCCAAGCAATATCTCCCCTTCAACTCTTGCCACCCTAGACACGTTAAAATTAATATTCCCTACAACTTAGCCAAGAGAATCTGTACTATAGTCTCCAATAAAAACATCTGCTACTTACGGCTACAAGAACTAAAGGACACACTCATAGGCAGGGACTACCCTGCATCACTAATTGACAATGGAATCCAACGTGCCCTAAAACTCAGTACCAAGGACCTTAGACACCCTAAAGTAAAACAACCAAAACTAAAAGCTCTTCCATACATCTCCACACACAACCCCCTCAACAATGAGGCCTTTGACACCATCCTCCAGAACATCCCTGTATTGAAAAAGGACCATAGAATGAACCAAATTCTACGAACACACGATATCATAAAGAGCAAAAGACAATCCAAGTCAATGAAAAACATCTTAACACATGCCAAAGTACTGCCAACCACAACAACGAAACCCACAGTAAAAAAATGCGATAGACCCAACTGTGGCATTTGCATCAACCTAATAGAGGGTTCGGAATTCTATTTCAAAGATGGACAACGTTTTATAGTAAAACACAATTTCACATGTGCATCGGAAAATCTAAAATATGTATTAACTTGTTCAGGTTGTCGAGAACAATACATAGGCCAGACCAAAAACAGCCCCCGCCAACGCATGACTGTCCATAGATCCCAAATTAAAATACGGGAATACAGGAAAATACCACTGAGTGAACACATTGATACCTGTGCCGCCCCAAATCATCCCAACTTCAGAATCTTTCCCCTCTACAAATTTAAAGATAATGCCACCCACACCCAGCGCTTCAGCAAGGAATCTTACTTCATTAACAAATACGGACCCCGTCTAAACACTTCTCCCTAAGACAACCCACAACATACACACGTCAACATACATACCTACATCAGCACACATCTCTACCCACATATAAACACAATGACACACGTAAACACACATGCTCTATGGTGCAATACAAAGAAATATATGTGCATATATATGTATGTATATATGTATATATATATATATATATATATGTAGTGAATATATGTATGTGTATATATATATAGTGAATATCATTTCACACCTTTTATTGTTAAGATTTTTGATGTTCTATTAAGAGAACCGATTTTACTGAAAAAATCGAATAATGTACACCATTTTACCAGGGGGAAAATAATACTGCCCCCCCCCCCCACACACATATATACACAAACACATACACACGCGTACATCAACATACAAAGAGACTTATACACACACACACACACGCACTTCTCCGTATAAGACAAAAGCTGAAAATATCTTTTGACATGCTAAAATACCCCCCATTGCTTTCAGACACATTGTTACTGACCATCGAATTACTCTGCTACACACACACACACACACACACACACACACACACACACACACATAAACACACACTTATCTTAATAGCCATTTGACACACATCGCTGCTGGCCATTGTCGCAGCATCGAACACCTTACTACTACTACTACACACACACACACACACACACATATATATACACACACACACACACACACACAGACACACACACACACACACACATACACACACACACATATTTGTTGTGAAAGAGTCATTTCTCAATCTTGGCGCAAAACCAATTTTTTATCCACATGACCTCTACCGACCAATCAAAATTGTTTTGACCAAGAATTTTTGCTGGAGCCACTTTTTTAACATAAAAACAGTCTTGGCGCAAAATCAACTTTTTACATTCACATGACCTCTACCGACCAATCAAAATTGTTTTGACCACAAGCATTTTTGCAACACAAAAATAACGCTGGAGCCACTTTTTTAACATAAAAACAGGTAGAATTCCCAAAACTAATCAGATCAGAGCAAACAGCACGGACACTCTATCTCAAAATTATTTTTGAAAAGCATTTAGAAATGCGCAACCGGTAAAAACTTAAAAACTTAAAACCACAACTGAATACTAACCCATACAATCACTAATACTATTGTATTTCTAATTAAACCATTTTTCAACTGTGAACAATTTGTCAGCATTTTCTATTCCGTTTACCAATATATAATAACTTATGTGTTACACCTCTATTCTTTTAACTATATATATATATATATATATATATATATATATATATATATATATATATATATATATATATATATATATATATATATATATATAAATGAAAGTATAGAAATTATTGTGAGCGTGAAGCCAACAGTATTTCATAATGTATAAGTGACTATAACGTCAAATTGGAAAATAATTAACGTAAGAAGTATATATATGTATTTCGTTTCTGAATTTTTTAGCAAGATTCTTTATTTGAAAACGTGTGTTGAAACCGATATTGTTATATTTGGGAGGGTCATGTTGCCAATAAGAAACACAAGCACCAGTTGTTTCACTTCAATTTATTATAATAAATTTATACATTTAGGAATTTATAAATTTCCGGTTGGTTGGTTGGTTCCACAACCAGATGGTTGTTTATATATTGTCAAAGTTCTTTCCTCACACTTTCTGTGACCTCTTCACTGACTGGAATTCTTTTCTTTGTTTTTGTGCGTGTCCTTTGTTCTGTCCTACGCCATATTGTTTCTCTGTGTGTGTTCACACACACACACACACACACATATATATATATATATAAAAGACGTAAAATAAGAAAATTAAAAAAAAAAATTTACTTAAATTTTCACTCCAACTAATTAGTTTCTGCAATGGGATAAAGACAGTTACGTAATGAACTGTTGAGAATTTCATTGCGTCATCAGGGAGATCCATTCTCAGCCAAGTCTCCAGGCAATGCGCGGACACTGGGGACTCATATAAAAATAATAATAATTCGGTAAATGGAACAGCTATCGAGGACTGGATTCCAGGCACCGAAAATTCTCACTGCCACTGGTCAAATAGCCGATTCTAAAGAATCAATCACGTGACACAGAGGCTAGTCAGTAGGAATGGGATGGTAAGATGACAGATGCCTACTAACACACCCAAAAAAATTTAGAAGTGGTTTTGGCAGGTTTGCTCGACAAATCTGTGATTTGGAGATAAATATAGATAATTTAATATATCTACTAACATAAGCGCACAGATGTACGCTAATGCCAGCAAATACACAGGTTATGTCATAGTACCTAGGTGGTTCAATGCAGGAGGATGCAGAACAATAATCTAAAAGACGTAAAATAAGAAAAAAAAAAAAAAAAAAAAAAAATTAACTTACTTAAATTTTCACTCCAACTAATTAGTTTCTGCAATGGGATAAAGACAGTTACGTAATGAACTGTTGAGAATTTCATTGCGTCATCGGGGAGATCTATTCTCAGCCAAGTCTCCAGGCAATGCGCGGACACTGGGGACACATATAAAAATAATAATAATTCGGTAAATGGAACAGCTATCGAGGACTGGATTCCAGGCACCGAAAATTCTCACTGCCACTGGTCAAATGGCCGATTCTAAAGAATCAATCACGTGACACAGAGGCTAGTCAGTAGGAATGGGATGGTAAGATGACAGATGCCTACTAACACACCCAAAAAAATTTATAAGTGGTTTTGGCAGGTTTGCTCGACAAATCAGTGATTTGGAGATAAATATAGATAATTTAATATATCTACTAACATAAGCGCACAGATGTACGCTAATGCCAGCAAATACACAGGTTATGTCATAGTACCTAGGTGGTTCAATGCAGGAGGATGCAGAACAATAATATAAAAGACGTAAAATAAGAAAAATGTTTAAAAAAATTAAAAAAAAATTAACTTACTTAAATTTTCACTCCAACTAATTAGTTTCTGCAATGGGATAAAGACAGTTACGTAATGAACTGTTGAGAATTTCATTGCGTCATCAGGGAGATCTATTCTCAGCCAAGTCTCCAGGCAATGCGCGGACACTGGGGACTCATATAAAAATAATAATAATTCGGTAAATGGAACAGCTATCGAGGACTGGATTCCAGGCACCGAAAATTCTCACTGCCACTGGTCAAATGGCCGATTCTAAAGAATCAATCACGTGACACAGAGGCTAGTCAGTAGGAATGGGATGGTAAGATGACAGACGCCTACTAACACCCCCCAAAAAATTTAGAAGTGGCATTAGCGTACATCTGTGCGCTTATGTTTGTAGATATATTAAATTATCTATATTTACCTCCAAATCAATGATTTGTCGAGCAAACCTGCCCAAACCACTTCTAAATTTGTCTGGGGGTGTTAGTAGGCGTCTGTCATCTTACCATCCCATTCCTACTGACTAGCCTCTGTGTCACGTGATTGATTCTTTAGAATCGGCCATTTGACCAGTGGCAGTGAGAATTTTCGGTGCCTGGAATCCAGTCCTCGATAGCTGTTCCATTTACCGAATTATTATTATTTTTATATGAGTACCCAGTGTCCGCGCATTGCCTGGAGACTTGGCTGAGAATAGATCTCCCTGATGACGCAATGAAATTCTCAACAGTTCATTACGTAACTGTCTTTATCCCATTGCAGAAACTAATTAGTTGGAGTGAAAATTTAAGTAAGTTAATTTTTTTTAATTTTTTTTTAAATTTTTCTTATTTTACGTCTTTTATATTATTGTTCTGCATCCTCCTGCATTGAACCACCTAGGTACTATGACATAACCTGTGTATTTGCTGGCATTAGCGTACATCTGTGCGCTTATGTTAGTAGATATATAAAATTATATATATATATATATATATATATATATATATATATATATATATATATATATATATATATATATATATATATATAGGTATATATATATATACCTATATAAATATATATATATATATATATATATACATATATACAAGTTAATATAAATTAATATATGATAAACACAAAAGTGTTTGTATTGTAAAATACGAAGTTAGCTAGAATGAAATAAACTAAATGAAATAAACTAAATGAAATAAACACTTTTGTGTTTATCATATCGGTGGATTGGCAGTATCGGTAGAGGGTCGGACGCCATGCTTTCCAGCATAGTTACGTCCCTTTACGATCTGAGTTCAAATCCCGCCGAGGTTGACTTTGCCTTTCATCCTTACGGGGTCGATAAAATAAAGTACCAGTAATGCACTGGATAATTGCTGGCCTTGTGCCTAAAGTAGAAACAATTAATTTATATTAACTTGTATTTCACGGCTCAGAAATGCTTCTTTCTTTGAGCTAATTAATTGTAAAAGACTGTTTGAGTTTACAACTCTAAATATAATATACTATTACGGCTCCATACTGTTGATCTAATTTTTAATCCCATATAAACGGCTGTTATTTCTAGCGCCATGAATATGACATAGCTAGTGAGCTGGAAAACCTCGTGCAAATACCTCGTGCGTTTGCGCTAGTAACCAGACCTTCATAATATTTTCGAGGTGAAGTATCCTAATTTTTCTGGGTACCTGTTGATAAGCACAGAGAATTGAAATATTTCACTTTTTATACTATCGTTTGCGAAACTTGTTTGGATTTTTAAGTTCAGATTGATCTGCGGAAAAGGTTTGGATTTTGAAACTTAAATTTGTTCAGGTACCACGGCTATTTGCCAATATGGGCTTGCTATTATTGATTTATTAGATTAGATCGAGATTGGCAATCTATATTTTTATTTGAATTAGTTTATTTCATTCTAGCTAACTTCGTCTTTTACAATACAAACACTTTTGTGTTTATCATATATTAATTTATATTGACTTGTATTTCACGGCTCATAAATGCTTCTTTCTTTGAGCTAATTAATCGTAAAAGACTGTTTGAGTTTACAACTCTAAATATAATATAATATATATATATATATATATATTTCGTTTCTGAATTTGTTTAGCAAGATTCTTTATCTGAAATCGTGTGTTGAAACCGATATTGTTATACTTTGGGAGGGTCATGTTGCCAATAAGAAACACACGCACCAGTTGCTTTCACTTCAATTTATTATATATTTATAAATTTATAAATTTATAAATTTACAAATCTACAAACTTATAAATTTCTGGTTGGTTGGTTGGTTCCACAACCAGATAGTTGTTTATATATATAGTCATAGTCCTTTCGTCAGACACTCTGTGACCTCTTCAGTGACTGGGGATTCCTTTCTTCG
>OZ024742.1:357451086-357586086 GCA_964016885.1 Eledone cirrhosa | reverse complement strand
ACCCACTCTACTACCTCAAGCATTGAGTACTTTGGTGCGTTATGGTCCACCTGTTTCTTTACCACATTTCCTTCGTTATATATATATATATATATATATATATATATATATATATATATATATATACATATATACCTATATATATATATATATATATATATACCTATATATATATATATATATATATATATATATATATATATATACATATATACCTATATATATATATATATATATATATATATATATATATATATATATATATATATATATATATATATAGTTAAACCTATATATATATATACCTATATATATATATATATATATATATATATATACCTATATATATATATATATATATATATATATATATACCTATATATATATATATATATATATATATATATATATATATATATATATATATATATATATATACCTATATATATATATTAGAAAGTGAGGGATTTTTTAACAAAATGAAACATAACCGAGGTGTCCTACACGAGTGAAAGTATAAAGAAAAAAAGATGAAATCGAAAATGCAACTGGAGTCTTATTTTAAAAAATATATATATATTTATTTGGTTCCTTTACCGGTTTCGCAGCTCTTCTGCTTTTCAAAAGTAGAGTTGAGATAGAGGGTCTGTGGTTTTTCTGACATCTGGTTGGTCTCTGAATTGTTACTTGTTTTATATGGAGAAAGTGGCTCGAAATGCCAGGCTTTTCGAGAAGTAATTTGATTGGTTGGTCACTAATTATAATAAATTTCCAACCCACACAAAGGAACAAAATCTACAACCCGGACTATCAACAAACTGAACCTCAATACGTCCGAAACATCTATACAAGACCACACAACAACAGGGGAAATACCATTAGATATAATAATACCATTGAAAAAACATTCCCGAAAAATCATTTTTTAGACCAAGGCTACAGGACCCACGACACCCGGTGGCATAAAACGATTTTGAAAAACCGAATTAATCAACCTTTCAAATAAAAACCTCTCAGCCCCAAAAGTAAATATTCTCTCCAAAGGACTGAAATTCACACTAACACCACAATACTCTAACCCCAATGAGATAAATGACGATATCTCACACTTCTGTAGAAAATTACGTCTCTCAGAGGAATTCTTTGACAAGGAGAATAACGACGAATCAATTGTACGGAATAAAAGCAACCCAACAAAAGGTAGAAACAGAGCTCTGGAAAAATTCTGTGACCACATAGCTACTTTCCGATACCATGAACTACCGCAACCTAAACCCAAACTCAACACGAGTCGAAGGGAATGGGAGATTATCCATGAACTAAAAAACAATACGGACATTATAATTAAAGAAGCGGACAAAGGAAGAACTGTTGTCATTATGCAGGCTGTAAAATATAAAAGTTCTATATTGTCTCTCTTACAAAATAATAATTACTATGAAAGAGTAAAAAACTACCAGCAATCAAAAACAATGATCAGATTAAACACACTGATTTATCGATACCCGGAAGACCAAACTTAAAAGGAACGCGATTATTTAACACATTTTGAATACAAAACCAGCAACCTTTACGGACTTCCGAAGATCCACAAGTATAAAATAATTAACGATGTCTGTAAACAATCCACCTCAGCCTGCGTGAACACACAATACCCCACAGACCTTAAATGAAGACCAATTGTAGTGGGCCCACAAATATGAAACACACAGACTGAGCAACTTTATAGACATACTATTAAAACCAATTCTCAAACACATACCAAGCCTTGTAAGAGACGATCTGGACCTCTTAAACCACCTCCCCAAACATGTCAACAACGACACTATTATTGTGTCTTTCGGTGTAGTGAATCTCTACACAACGGTCCCACACCAATACGGACTAGAAGCAATAGGATTCTGGCTAGAGAAACATCCCAATGAGATACCTGGCAGAATAGAAAAAAGCTTCATCACCGAGGGATTAAAATTCATCTTCAGAACAACTTTTTTGATTTCGATAGCAGTACTTACAAGCAAATATCGGGGACTGAGATGGGTACAAAAGCCGCTCCAACGTATGCCAACTTAGTCATGGCATACTTAGAAGTCCAGATATATGAACAGTCCAAATCAAAATACGAATTGAACTTCCACAAATATTTATCATAGAATTGGAAACGCTACTTGGATGATTGTCTCATTCTTTGGTCCCACACACTCGACCAACTGAAGGATTTCAAAAACTTAATAAACGGCATCAATAACCACATCCAATTCACAATGGAATACAGCCAAGATCAATTCCCATTTCTGGACATCTTAATCTTAAAAAATACACAAATATTGAAACTGACATACACTACAAACCAACAGATTTTAAACAATACCTGCTATGCACCTCCAACCATCCAATGCACAGGAAGACGAACATTCCTTTTAACCTAGCAAGAAGAATTTGCACAATGTTCTCCAATTATGAAACGCGAAATAAAAGACTTCAAGAATTAAAGGAATTCTACTCAAAAGAGAGTACCCACCATTACTAATAAATAATGGAATAGAAAGGGCTAAAGCAATAGGCATTGATGAATTACGAAAACAGAAATAAATTCAAGGTACGTCCAATATTCTATCATATATCTCAACACACAACCCAAGAAATGCGGAAGTTTACAACATTATTCACAAGAACATCACACTACTAAAACAAAACCCATGAATGAAAAAAGCCCTTGAAACACACAAAATAATCAAAAGCAAAAGACAACCGAAATCACTGAAAACATTACTCACCAATGCCAAATTACCTACCACAAACCCACAACCAACTGTCAAAAAATGTGGTCGCTCTAATTGTGGAACCTGCACTCACCTCATTGAAGGCAACACGTATACATTTAAATCAGGACAAAATTTTACTGTAAAAAATCACTTCACTTGCTCATCAAAAAATCTACTTTATGCCATTAAATGTAAAGGATGCAATGAAGATTATATAGGACAAACTAAACTCACACTCAGAAACAGAATGACAGTTCATCGCCAACAATTACGAGATCCAACCACGAGACAGATACCACTAAGCGCTCATCTAGACATATGCGCAAGTAATAAGACACCCAAATTCCAAGTCTTCCCATTTTACCTTTGCGCTAACAATACAACAGAACAATTACGAATAAATAAGGAAAATATGTTTATTCAAAAATATAGACCAGCATTAAATATGGTTTAATATACATTATGTCAACACCATAACATGCTAACCATCCAAACAGACACATACACACACACATAACACCTTCTACTTTAGAAAATAAAAACCCGAACTAAATAAACCTTAGCATACGTTTGCACTGACAATACAACAGAACAAATACGAATAAGGAAAATATGTTCATTCAAAAATATTCCTACTAAAGGAATCATTTTCCTACACACACACATACAATATATATATATTCTCTTCATCCTAACATGCTAACCATACTCCCACACACATAACACCCATACACACACTACTCCCTCCCCCATTTCTACTAATAGAATCACATTCCTACACACATATATACACACACGCAAAATATATATATTCTCTCCATCTTAACATACTCCCACACGCACACACACACATAACACACATACACACACACACACAACTCCTTCCCCAATTTCTACTAATAGAATCATCTTCCAATACACACACATACACACACAAGCACACAAATAAACATACATATCTTTACTTTCTTTATTCAATAGAAAATCTTAATTCTGACACCCCAGCGAACTAACCATATTCACTGAACCAGACCAATTCTCCCATCCAATTTCTCTTGACCATTATCTTTTACTTCTCATAAAATTCTCTAAAAAGGCTACAGAATAGATTTCCAAATAAGGACACGAAAATTTAATGAAAACTTGTTCACGTGACAGCCATAATTTCATTTATAACCAATCAAATTACGTTTATTAAAAAAAAAACCTTCGTGAGTCCCCCCCCCCCTTTTATTAAGTAAAAAGAAATTTAAACACTCATATATGAAAAAACAACCTGAGACACACCCCTCCTCGTTTGAAGAACTTTGTAGCGTGAACTGGCGCGAAATGTATTATAATTATTGACCAACCAATCAAATTACTTCTCGAAAAACCTGGAATTTCGAGCCACTTTTTCCATATTAAACAAGTAACATTCAGAGACCAACCAGATGTGAGAAAAACCACAGACCCTCCATCTCAACTCTTCTTTTGAAAAGCAGAAGAACTGCGAAACCGGTAAAGGAACCGAATAAATATATATATTATTTTAAAATAAGACTCCAGTTGCATTTATGATTTCATCTTTTTTTCTTTATATATATATATACCTATATATATATATATATATATATATATATATATATATATATATATATTATATTATATTATATATATTATATACCAGAGCTATAACTATATATATAGTTATAGCTCTGGTTTATCCGAACCATTGAGCACTTTGCCGCACATTTCGAAGATTGTGTTTCGTTATTTCGTGGGCCGAAGTTCCGATTCTCGATAATTTATTTGTATTTATCTCCAGTCTCTAGCTATTGATCAGTTAATTTTATTGATTTTTTAGTTGATCCTATTGACTGATGAATAGCTCATGTTAATTTTAACCCGTCTGTTGAGAACTCTAATTCGATTTGTGATATTTTGTATTCTTACAATAATATACACAACTGAATTCATTCGCCTAATATAGGGGTTCCCTCCCTTGCTGGTCCCCACGTGGATTTAGTAACGGTCTTCCCCTGTATTATTATTGAACTAAACGCCTGCTGAAAAAGTGACTTCCTTGTTCATCTTCTTACCAGATGCCGGATATTCTTTATGTAGGCTGACGGTAACTCATTTAGGAGCCGCAGAAACCCAAATGCTGGAATTTACCATCTTTCCAGGGGGTCCGGGTAAATTTTTCATTCATATATATTTTTATTTGTCTGACCCGAATTTTCTTGGTCGTATTTTTTGCTGTGCGAATGATTGTTTAAGCATCATCTCAGTGTGTTGGTATTAAACGTTAGTTATAGCTCTGGTTTATCCGAAGCATTGAGCACTTTGCCGCACATTTCGAAGATTGTGTTTCGTTATTTCCTGGGCCGAAGTTCCGATTCTCGATAATTTATTTGTATATATATATATATATATTTATTAAAATAACAGATTAAAGTTTAAGCAAAGAATCGCTTAACGGGATCTTCTGAAACTAACAAAGTCAATCTGTAAAGGCAGAAGTGGATATTTCAAAAAACGTTGCAACCGGAGGAAGACAGGAAGACGATACCTTGGTTCGTGGAAAAGTTCCCTGGCAAAGAACGGGAAAAAAACGAATATAATACGTCATTAATAGGAGCGGTGAAAAACATTTACACGCAAAGACAGAACCACGTTTATGGTATAAAAGAAGTCGTAGACTAATGTTCTCTTAGGTGGTTCAAGATATATATATATATATATAGTCCTCAAGCTATATATATATATATATATATATATATATATATATATATATATATATCCTGAAGACTTTCCGGTCAAGAGACCGAGACCCATGTTGACACTATGGAGGACATTTGTCCTAAGCCGCCTGGACTACTGCTCCCAGTTGTGGTCACCCCATAGTATCAAACTAAACACGGAGCTTGAGGCAATCCAGCGAAGCTACACCAAGAGGATTGCCACGATGAAGGAAACACGCTACTGGTAGAAGCTAAAGGAACTGAACCTCTATCCTTGGAATGAAGACGGGAGATACGCAGTGATCTACTTGTGGAAAATCCTGGAGGGACTAGCACCAAACTTTGGCATTGGGAGCTGGACCAACTGTCGAACAGGACGACACTCTGTGGTGCCAAATGTCCCGTCTTCCACATCTAGAATAAGGAGCAGGTATTGCAATAGCCTGGGATTCAAGGGCCCTCAACTCTTCAACAAGCTGCCGAGGGACCTGAGAGATTTGCATGACGTGGAGGTGGATGTCTTCAAGAAATATCTCGAAACCTTGCTATCCATGATCCCGGATGAGCCCACAGCATGGCACGAGGGAAACCTAAGGGCAACAGCAACAAATTCCCTCTTACACCAGTGGCCAACCTATATAGGCTGGAGATAAAATGTGTAGCAACAAGGGCGGTGCCCCTGCATGGCCTCAGCCGGATGGTTGAAACAGGTAAAAGAGTAATATATACCTATATATATATATATATATATATATATATATATATATATATATATATATATATAATATATATATATATATATATATATATATATATATATATATATATATATATATATATATATATATATATATATATATATATATTTGAAAAATCACTGATGAAGGACTATTTTTACCATATGTAACTCATGTGCAACCACGCAGTATTCATTCTTCTCATGTATATATATATATATATATATATATATATATATATATATATATATATATATATATATATATATATATATATATATATATATATTTATATATATATATATACCTATATATATATATATATATATATAAATGAAAGTATAGAAATTATTGTGAGCGTGAAGCCAACAGTATTTCATAACATATAAGTGACTATAATGTCAAAATGGAAAATAATTAACGTAAGATGTATATATATATATATATATTATGAAGAGAGAAGAAACATTTAGATATAATTAGTAATAAGATGTATCATACCTAAACTGCTTCTAGATTCCTCGACTACGTAGTTTTGTGGCATAATCAAAAACAATACATCATAGAGATATAGAGCCTTTGTGAGGTCTGCCGACTTATCAAGAGGAGACCTCATTTTACTAGCTTCAAGAACATGTCTATAAGATGTGAGATATAATCCCAAAAGGCGGAGAGGGAGTCAGTCACGTGATACAACGGTCAAGAAACAAAGCTAAGCCCCTTATAACCCTGAAAAAAATACCACGGAGGCGGAGGGGGTATTTATATCGAGGCCGTAGAAGAGGTGGTTAAGGAGGTGAGAAGTATGAGTAATGGCAGCTTTCCAGCAGTCACTACACTTCAAAGATTACTCGACCAGAGGGAGTTATAAACAATATATTGAGAAACGCATAGATACATGCGGACACACTATAGATCCCTTTGCGCAATTGAAGGAGCTAGTATTTTGTGGGCACTTGCTGCTACTTATTGCATCAGAGCACCGGCCGCATGTAAAATCTATGTTCTTAGTTAGCTTACGTGTGATCCCACTAGATCTTTATTGCATCCATACTTTGCATTTGGGACATAAAATCGAGTTTCTACCTACGCCTTTTCTACACACTGAGCATGGCCATTTCCCGGAAGGAACCGCCGCCTTATTTTCTTTCCTACAAACTAGAACTTTAGTCTTAGCTAGGTTAATTTTAAGGGCTTTTGATTCTAGGCCGTGCTTCCATGTTTGGAATTTCTTCTCTAGCTCGGTCATTGATTCAGCTATGAGCGTTAGATCATCTGCGTGCAATGGGTTTGGTAATAGAAATGAGGAAGGCTCCAGAAACCTGGAATTCTGCGACGCAAATAACCTAACTATCTGTAACACTAACTTCAAAAAACGAGACAAACACTTGATCGCTCCATTATCGATCCATTATCCACAACGCGAGGACCAAAAACGTGAGGTGTTCAGGATTGCTAGGCAATGTGTCAAGGAAAACCGCGATATTGTCGGGGAGAAGTGTGTCCTTAATGCTGATGGTGTACTTGCCATCACTGACGCTGATAAGAAGGTAGCTTGGAAGTGTCACTACGAAAGGCTTCAAAATGAGGAAAATAAATGGGAGAAAGACAGTCTCCCCCACATCGATCCAATAGAGGGACAAGCAGAGCTAGTTGAAGGTAGTATAATAAGTAAGGCAATCAAAGATATGAAGACGGGTAAGGCGGCTGGGCCTTCGGAAATAGTTGCTGAAATGCAGAAAGCATCTGGAACGGTGGGACACACTATGGTCACCCGGATAGTAAACCAAGTCATACAGAATGGGGCCGTTCAGAAGGACTTGCGTAGCAGCATCACCTTTAACTGCTACAAGGGTAAAGGAGATGCCTTAGATAGGGGTAACTATAGAGGCATTAAATTAATCGACCAGGTCATGAAGGTCACAGAAAAAGTAATAGCGCAACTAATCATAGAACGAATTGATCTAGATGAAATGCAGTTCGGGCTTGTGTCAGGCAAAAGTACCACAGACGCTCTTTTCATTGTACGACAACTACAGGAGAAGTACCTAGCTAAAAGTAAACCCCTATACTTAGCTTTGGTTGACTTGGAGAAAGCCTTTGACAGAGTTCCCCGCTCCATTATCTGGTGGGCTCTTAGAAAACTAGGTGTTGATGAATGGCTTGTGAGAGCTATAGAAGCCATGTATAAAGAAAGAGTTAGCAAGGTTAGAATTAACAACGAATGTAGTGAAGAGGTTAGCGTAAAAGTTGGTGTTTATCAGGGCTACGTTCTTAGACCCCTACTATTTATTATTGCCCTTCAGGCTATAACAGAGGAGTTCAAGACCGACTGCCGATGGTAAGTCCTATATGCAGATGATCTAACGCTCATAGCTGAATCAATGGCTGAACTAAAGAAGAAATTCCAAACATGGAAGCATGGCCTAGAATCAAAAGGCCTTAAAGTTAACTTGTCTACGCCTAAAGTTCTAGTTTGTAAGAAGGAAACTAGGGCACCAGTCCCATCTGGTAAATGGCCATGATTAGTGTGTAGGAAAGGAGTAGGCAGAAACTCCATTTTATGTCCCAAATGCAAAGTATGGGTGCATAAAAATGTAGTGGGATCACAGGTAAGCTAGCTAAGAATATAGATTTTATATGTGGCCGGTGCTCTGGTGCAATACGTAGCAGCAAGTGCCCACACAATACTAGCTCATTCCATTACACAGATGGTTCTATAGAAATAGTGGACACCTTCCGTTACCTGGGTGACAAAATCAGCAGTGGAGGAGGGTGCTCTGAAAGTACAGTAGCTAGAGTCAGAACGGGATGGAAAAAGTTCAGAGAGCTTATACCACTATTTGCCGGTAAAGGGTTCTCTCTAAAAATGAAAGGCAGGCTGTATGATGCCTGCATACGAACAGCAATGTTACATGGCAGTGAGACCTGGGTATTGTGTGCAGAGGATATACGCAGACTGGAGAGGAATGAAGCTTGCATGCTCCGCTGGATGTGTAATAGTAATATACGAGAACGGCAAAGCATAAATGAACTAAGGGATAAATTAGGAATAAGAGGGATCAGATGTTGTTGACTCGAGAGAAGACTACGTTGGTACGGTCACGTGATGCGCATGAAAGACGACAGCTGTATCAAAAAGTGCAGGGCGATAAAAATAGACGTTAGCCACGGAGTAGGCAGACCCAGAACAAACCTGGGACAACTTGATAAATTCCGACCTCACACACTTACACTTCTCCAAGACAATGTCACTGTACCGAGATCTTTGGCGCTACACAGTAATACAGAAGACCCGCCTTGCCTAAGTAAAAAGCGAAACCTACAGTCAGTAGGCACCTCTAACAAAATACACCCCCCCCACTACCCCCCCCCCCTTAAATGTAAAGTTATGTTGGTACCACAACATCCAGTCCGAAACAAATGAGGTCGTGTAGGTGTCACCACAAAAAAACGCACAGTCCACGCTGTAATGTGGCCGTGTAGGTAACACGGTAAAAACCTCCCAGTCCACACTGTAAACGTGGTTGGTGTTAGGAAGGGCATCCAGCCGTAGAAAACCCGCCAGACAGTCCTATACGAGCAGGACAACACATCTTGCCTCAAATGGGAAAACTCCCGTCCAAACCCATGCAAGCATGGAAGATGGACGTTAGACGATGATGATGATGATATATATATATATATATATATATATATATTGGTATATATATATATATATATATATATATATATATATATATATATATATATATATATATATATATATATATATATATATATAGGTATATATATATATATATAGGTATATATATATATATATATATATACCTATATATATATATATATGAGACTTGGCTGAGAATAGATCTCCCTGATGACGCAATGAAATTCTCAACAGTTCATTACGTAACTGTCTTTATCCCATTGCAGAAACTAATTAGTTGGAGTGAAAATTTAAGTAAGTTAATTTTTTTTATTTTTTTATTTTTTTTATTTTCTTATTTTACGTCTTTTATATTATTGTTCTGCATCCTCCTGCATTGAACCACCTAGGTACTATGACATAACCTGTGTATTTGCTGGCATTAGCGTACATCTGTGCGCTTATGTTAGTAGATATATTAAATTATCTCTCTCTCTCTCTATATATATATATATATATATATATATATATACCATAGCGGCGATGAATTAGTTTTGCGAGGTTTTTTGTATGAAATCGTCTGTCGAAACAAATATTGTTATACTTGGGGAGGGTCATATTTGTGTAATATTGCCAGAATTAATAACAGAACACACTCACTGTTTGGTTGGTTTTCGCTTCTCGCTTCTGTGTCTTTTATATCGGTAATCTAACTTACTCGGTCCTCAATGTTGCCATATATATATATATATACCTATATATATATATATATTTTTACATTCATTTGATTTATTGATTTATTGATAATTTATCTGAGTGTCTCGAATCTTCCATATCGCAATTTTTCGGTTGTTTGGTTGATTGTAGACATATTCTACGTGTGACGGTATTTTAACGATAGTTATAGCTCTGATTTATTTGAATTATGGAGCCCTCTGCCGCTCATCTCGAATTTTGTTTATCGTGAACTCGTGCGCCGATTTTTCGATACTCGATTATTCTACTATACTTAGCTCTAGACCTAGCTATTGACCAGTTAATTTTATTGTTCATTTTTTATCGATTCTATTAAATGATGAATAGCTCCTGTTTATTTTAACATGTCTATTGAGCACTCTTATTCGATATGTGTTATTCCACATTTTCCCGAATATTTTTTGCGGATATAAGGGTTATCTCCCTTGCTGAAATCCATGTGCGTATTTTCAGCCTGGGTTTTGTCTTTTCATCCGTTCGGACTAAAGCTCGTTGAAGAAGTAACTCCAGTCCCCCGTCGTCTGTAAGTATTATATTTTTATGTGAGCTGATAGAGGACGGTTTAAGGATTTACAGAAACCCAAGAAGCTAGATATACCATCTCTCTAGTGGGTCCGGGTATGCTTTTTACATTCATTTGATTTATTGATTTATTGATAATTTATCTGAGTGTCCCGAATCTTCCATATCGCAATTTTTCGGTTGTTTGGTTGATTGTAGACATATTCTACGTGTGACGGTATTTTAACGATAGTTATAGCTCTGATTTATTTGAATTATCGAGCCCTCTGCCGCTCATCTCGAATTTTGTTTATCGTGAACTCGTGCGCCGATTTTTCGATACTCGATTATTCTACTATATATATATATATATATATATATATATATATATATATATATAGAGAGAGAGAGAGAGAGAAAGAGAGAGAGAGAGAGAGGCACATATTTATAATGGCTTAGTGGTTAGAACATTGGCCTTGCAATCGAAAGTTTGTGAGTTCAATTCTCAGGCTGGGTGATGTGTTGTTTCCTTGAGCAAGACACTTTATTTCACATTGCTCCAGTTTACTCAGCTGTAGAAATGAGATGATAGGGGCTGGGGCCCATATCATTCCACTGTAAAGTGGTCGTGGAAGTGCCACGCAAAAATCTCCCACCACTCACTGTAAATGAGGTTGGTGTTAGGAAGCGCATCTAGCTGTAGAAAGCAAGCCAGAATCAGTTCCCATCCCACCCTTGCAAGCAGGGAAAAGCAGACGTAAAATGAAATGAATGAAATGAAATATACCTACATATATATATATACCTATATATATATATAAGTACTTGTTCATACATATATGTACACAGACGTACGTAGTATGTACCTGAAGTTTTATTTCATTGTTTTAACTTGCATATATATATATATATACCAATATATATATCTATAATTATATATAGGTATATATATATATACCTACAAACACACACATACACACATAAGCACATGTATATGAATTTGTTTATTTTTCCCCAATGTATATCAGCCAAGGATGTAATCTTACTAAAGAAAATCAAGATTATGGTTTTTAATGAAAAATGTCCTGTTGAGATATTTGTTCTACAATGAGTTGCAAACACTCCCTTGTCCCTCTCACCATCAGAAATACTGTAAACAAGTGATCTTCCCGTTGGAAGCATGTAACCAATGGTAATATTGCTGACACCTTGTAATATAACAAAAATATAAACTAATAAATCTCTGATAAATTTAAACAATATAATAATAATATGAGCAATCCTGTGTCTTGGTATCAAGAACAATTGACATGATGAGAAATGACACTAAAAATAATTATTGCAATGATTTAAAATTTTCTAAATGTCTTTCACAGTGATAAACAGTCACAAATAAAGTCAATCTCCTAGCGTTATATATATATATATATATATATATATATATATATATATATATATATATATATATATGCTAATGAACTTGTCAAAACAATTATTTGGTTGATAAATATTAGACAATTATGAAAATATATTTGAAGCTGAAAGAAAATCTATTTCATTGACAATGGTATTCCCCCACTCATCATCACCAAATATTTCATCAACATGGAAAAAAAGTAGCAAAAGACATTCTTCTTCTTCTTCTTTTTCTTCTTCTTCTTCATCATCCACTTATTCCTGAGAGGATCGTGGGGTTGAGTCCTCACACACTCCTTCCAGCAGGTCCTGTTAGAAGCAACCATCTCCAAATAATCCAACTGGATCCCCAAGTGTGACCAGCCAAGCTCATGGATGTTATCCAACCGTCTTGCTTGAGGTTTACACGTGCGGCTCCTGCTGGCTGGTTTTGCACATAAAATCTGTCCAGTAAGACCACATGTCTATAGTACCGGGGCTATGATATCTTAATTTGTGTAAATTTGTGAAGACTCATAGCCCCATATGCCCTAGTGCATAGGGGAGACTAAGACTAAGACATTTCAATCATCTATGAATCTGAACTATCATCATCTTCTTCATTATAATTTAACATCTGTTTTTCCAGCTAGCAAGGGTTGGATGGTTTGTCACTGATCAGGTCAGTACTTAATCAGAGCTCCTGACCTCATTGATGTGTGGGATAGGGTGATGGGTGTATCTCACATAAACTGACATACTCTGCTGGGTGCACCAGGTATGGTATTAAAATCTTCTAGTTAACCCTTTAGCATTTACATTACTCTATATATATACTATTGTATTTTCATGGAAAAGGCTTTATCTCACAAAATTATCTCACATAATATCGAAGTTACGAGATTTTGATGTTATTTATTTTGAGAAAAATACCTTAACGTCAGTATGAGTAGCCAGTTACAGCTAGTTTGAAGTGAAAGAGTTGAGAGAATATTGGCCGGATATGGCCGGTTTGAATTCTAAAGGGTTAAACCTTCCTAGCTGTGGATGTCATATTTGTCTTAATTCCTTGATCAGTAACTTCTTGTCTTAGGCCCCTCCCCCTTCTAACTTGTGTCAATAGAACTTCCTACAATAAATATCTTATTCATTCTATTACACCTCAAAGCAATGGACGATGTATTGCCATTTCTAGCAATACACATCTAGTCATTTCCTTGCAAATAATATTATTTATGTGTCATATTTTTTCATAAGCTTCCACACTTATATTATCATCCCTATGTAACCTAAACACTTGAAGCCAGATATAAAGTAGATCTATAGTCAGGGATCTTCAGTAAATCCTTCAATAAGGATATACTACCATCCTTATCTCTTTCAATAGCACAAAAACACAATCACTACACATATGAAAGAAAATCTTCTCCCTTACATTCTCTGATCATGAATAAATCAATCATAACATGTAAAGTAAATTTTCAGCTATTAACTCACAGGTGTGATGTGTTGTCTTTCTGCATCTTCTATGACTACTACAATAGTATCTACTCCACAGAGCCAGCTAACTTTATAACCTTGCTTTCAAGGTTATCGTTCTATACAGCTCTCTCATGATTCCATCATAAATATGCTAAACAACATCAAGAACACAAACATATTTCTCTTCGACAGCAAATAACTGTTGGGAATATTGTTTATTCTATTGTAAATATTCTTCTCCTCATCGCCCTACTCCTCGTTTTTCTTCTTCTTTTCTTCGCCCAATTATTCCTGGGAGGGTCGTGGGGAAGAGTCCTCAAACACTCCTTCCAGTCCTGTCAGAAACAACCATCTCCAACTGATCTGGCAGGATCTCCAAGCAATACCAGCCAAGCTCATAGATGTTATCCAACCATTTGGCTCAGGATCTACCCCTGGGTCTCCTTGCTGGTTTGTTTTGCCCATAAAATCTGTCCCGTTGTTCTTTCCTGAGACATTCTAACCACATGCCGGAGGTGTGATCTCTCAATTCAAAAAGGTAGCACCTCTACTTGGAGTGACTCTCTTATCTCTGAGCTACACACTCACTTGAGTAACATTACCCCAAAGACCCCTCAGAAGAACCCATTTCAACCACTTGTAAATAGTATTGATTAGCTAAAAAGTCACACAAGATTAACTTTGGCTTTCACCACTCTTGTTTCAATTCAATAAGTACCAGTCATTTACACAGGCTCATTAAAACAACTATATGACAATTTGTCACGTTTTTTCAAGAGTAAAATCATTTGTATTCAATGTTCTTCTCATTAAATTTCATTAGTATAGAACCTGATTTCTTTGCAAAGCAGCAACACTTTTGCTGTTTACTACACACACATATGTATATTGACAGGATTATAATATCAACTATAATATCCTTGCACTCATTCCTCACTCAATGACTTATGGAATAAACCTGAACGGAACAAAACCCCTCTCAGCGTGCTTACCAAGTGTATATTAGCAATGTGGCATATGCACCTATTTTAGTCAAAACCTAGGTTTCTCTAAATGCAGAAAACAAGTGCAACTGCAACTTGCAAACTGCATTTGCTTCATCAACAGATGATGAAGTATGGAAAGAGAGAAGGATGGAATCTTGCTTATCCAATGTGAATCACCATAGGACTACTAGCATGACAGGACCTTCAGCAGTAGGCAATGATATACATATATATATATTATCATTTTTACATCGACCTTTCCATGGTGGTATGGGTTGCACTGGATTTTTGAAGCACTGTTTTACAGCTAGATGCCCTTTCAAGTTACTTCTTATGATACATATGGACAACAGTGTGCCTATTCTAAACCAAATACACACAGCCATATATATGTATGTATGTATGTGTGTGTGTGTGTGTGTGTAGAAAGAGAAGCAGACAGATGGGAAATCAATTCTACAAGGGAATTTGAGATGCGGATAAATGAAGAATGTGAGAAGTATGAGTGAAAAAAATGAATTATATGCAGAAATAGGGACAGACAGACAGACAGATAGACAGAATGAAAAAGAGAAGACAGTAATGAAAAACACAAGATAAATCCATAGAGTTGAGAGTAAGAAAATCAGTGAAATTTACCTTAGGGAGGCAGAATAAAATAGTTAAAGTGTTAGGTTTGTGCTGCAGTTAAAGATGACAAGGATAGAAAGTGAGAAACCTTTTTAAAAAAAACAACAAAAAAAAAACGCTGAGTAAAGATTATTGTATTTTATATTCATTGATTTCTCTTGGGATGAAGCAGAATCTGAGACAATTTTTCATTTCTTTCCTCTCCCGTCCTTCGAACTTGAAGGAATTGGACATGTGTAAGTAAAAAGAATTATAGAAAGGAAAAAACTGAAGATGTTGTTAAAGTTATCATCTACAAAGGAAAGATCAAATATCAACAACTGAAGAAAAATCCCTGTAACACTATATTTTAAAAATACATATTTTACACCTCAATCCACACTATATAATATAACATTGGGAAGAAAAGAAAAAAAATATTGCATAGAATTTCTTTTAAGTAAGTGCGAAGATTCTTCAATAAGCATAAAATACCTTATGCTCCTTACATCCAATAATAATGATGATAATAATAATAAAAATGATAATAAAGGTTTCTTTATTAGCCATACAGGGCTTACGTTAAGCAAACAATAGAGACAACACAGGATACTATAGTGTGGGTTTTTGTGTGTAAAATATGTTATAACAAAAACTAAAAAATTAAATATTTAGAAATGAAACAAAAAAATGCTCCAATAGGAAGAGACTGCTGAGGGTCACTCAGGGACAGAGCCCACAAAAAGCCATGGTCACACTGATCGCTATGGCTCATATTGAGACAAGGCCTATTTACTCAGAAGATCCTCGCAACTCTTACCCACCTTTTAATAAACTCTGAAGGTAGCACTTCCCTCTCCACCTTTATTTTCTTCAAGTGAAATCTGAAAAAGTTAATCAGGTGTTCACTAAAAAGGAAAGTGCTTGTCTTCAACCCTCTCAAATATGACCACCACGCAACCTCTTTCTCCACCAGGCAGATAAAAACTGCCTGTCCTTCTCGGCTAAAGGAACATGGTAGGGTGATGTTCACTATGGATTCAGCTGATAGTTGGATCCTTTTTAAATGTGAGAGCAGATGCTCAATATAAACCCACAAGTCAGCAATACCCAGACACCCGATTAGAGTAGGCAGGATAGTTTTGTCACCCTGCACAAATTTCAGACAAGCTTGGTTGACACCATTTTCATGCCTGTAGAGTTTATCAAAAACTGGCTATGTTCTCCTTGTTCAGGTCCTTTCTCAGCAGTACCATTGCTTCTTGGCTAACAGGACTGGGAATTCTCCCATTCTGCTGCCAATTGCAATAGACATCAGCTAAGCGATCACCAAACAAGCCTGGTACATAAGCATGAAACTTGTTGGGCAAACCATCCAGACCAGGCAATTTATCCCTTGTGCAATTAGTCAGTCACCCATATTTTAGTGGCTGTTATTGGCTTTCCACAACATTCTGTCTGTGTGGCTGAGAGCTGCAGCAGGCTATCGAGGTAGGCACAGAAGTCTATCTCATGATCTGGCCCACCACCAATCCTGAACATTTGAGCGAATTGTTGCTGAAAAGCCACACACATATGCTAAAGATTGAGGAACATGCACCCATCATGGTCTGCCAAAGAGTCGATTGTAGCTTTGTTGCCATGTTGCACATCTGCTGCTTAGGTCCATCAAATGCACACTAAATCTAATGATGCAGTCTTTACGCTTGTGTTGAAGAGTTTGTCAAGAACTAATCTTGCTGCAAGTATGTCAGTTATGATAGCTTTCCTAAATGCCTCTTCTTGCTTTTAAGTAGCTCTCCCACTAGTCTAGTTTTCCCTATCACTACTCTTTTAATAAAGCTAATAGATTGTACTCTGCCTTTTTCAGCGTGAACCACTATTCATTGTTGACAATTGCTCCCATCACTGCCCGCTTAACTAATTCCCTAATCCTGTCTCTGTAGGTTTGTTTATCAGAAATGATGCTTTCAGCTTCCACCCATTGGGTCCCTCTCTATGAAGTCTTTCTAAGTCGACTATACAGATCACAAATTTGAGGTCTGTGTAGCTAAATACTTTGAATTGTGTTTGCACATAGAATACAGAAAAAACAATATTTATAATTGAGAAAGTTATATGAAAGATTGAGAAAGTTATATGAAAACAAGGGTAGGGATAAGTATGTTACATACTTGACAGATTAATTTTATAAAACATTCAAGTAGTATAAAATGATCATAAAATGAACAATAATGAACATATATATATATGTATATGGGAAAAGATTCAGTCCAGGTAGAGTTGCTACTTCTCCAAATTGAGCAATCACAGCTCCAATACTATGGGCATGTGGTTAGAATATCCCAGGAGAGAATCGCTGGACAGATTTTATGGGCAAAACCAAATGGCAGGAGACCCAGGGGTAGACCCCAAGCAAGATCATTGGATAACATTCATGAGTTTGGCTGGTCACACTTAGGGATCCAGTTGGATCAGTTGGAGACGGGTGTTTGTGACAGGACCCGCTGGAAGGTGTGTTTGAGGACTCTGCCAAACGACCTTCTCAGGAATAAGTGGATGAAGAAGAAAATATATAAACGGTGGCTAATTGGCAGAATCATTAGCATGTCAGATAGAATGCTTTGCACTATTTGTTCTGGATCTCTGCTCTCTCAGTTCAAATCCTGCAGAGGTCAGCTTCACCTTTCATCCATTCCATGTCGATAAAAATGTACCAGTGTAGTACCGGGGGTTGATCTTTTTTCTATATCTCTTTCTCATTTCCTTCTATCACTCTCTATCCTTCTCTAAAAGAAATCTGCTGTACTCAGAACTGGAGAAGGGATGGGCTCCCCCAGGTTTAAAGATGCACTATGAAACACTGCATATCAATATGTTATGGGTCCATAGCATACTATTATATATAACAGAAAAGTATTTAGGGTTAGCCCCCTCCCCAACTCCTATAAAGGTAGGAACCTACTAGTTAATTTGAGTCAGTACGTATCCAATTATTTCTCACCCACCATTCGTTATGTACTATTCGGAGATCACCCAAATCATCCAAAAGTATTTCTATGGGAGGTTCAACAACAAAAGCTTCCACTTACTCTGGACTGGTGCTTTATCTCTTAGACTTATAATGTCATTAGAAATAAGAACCTAACATCTGTGAGCTCTTGGTAACAATTCTTTATTTGCAAGTTCATCCACTTATTGCATAGGTTCCCCCTCTTCCATTTCATACATACATGATGCAACCCAGTGTTGTTTTCCTGAAATACAAAGTTGTCAGGACCAACATGCTGTTCAAAATCATATTTTTTTTAGTATTTCTGAGAGAGCTGGGGGTTTTTTCTGGTTTTATTCCAAAATTTTCTTTTCTTTTCTTTTCTTTTCTTTTCTTTTCTTTTCTTTTCTTTTCTTTTCTTTTCTTTTCTTTTCTTTTCTTTTCTTTTCTTTTCTTTTCTTTTCTTTTCTTTTCCTTTCTTTTCTTTTCTTTTCTTTTCTTTTCTTTTCTTTTCTTTTCTTTTCTTTTCTTTTCTTTTCTTTTCTTTTCTTTTCTTTTCTACCCCTGATATAAAAGACTGCTGGCATTCCTCAACCTCAATTTTCTCCTCGTCATCATTAATGAAGGAGGTGGAGAGGTACTCAATAGATGGTGGAATTGTAGCATCTTTCTCAAAAGTAAAGCAGATGGTCCCATAGAATTTGCTTTTTTTTTGTATATCTAAAATCTCAGTCCAGGTGGTTTAAATTCATTTTGGAACAAAGATAAATCACTTTTCTCTAGGCTTAATTCTAAATATACTCTTTAGGCAAGGAGACACAATTTCGTTGAATACACTGCAACCATTGTGTTTGTGTGTGTGACAGCTCACACTTATGCAGGTTTAGCTGGCCTCCTCCATGGTATATCTCAGAGGTGTCTTGGGTGATTTAATGATAGGGACCCCAGTCCTATCATTTCATTTCTACAGCTGAGTAAACTGGAGCAACGTGAAATAAAGTGTCTTGCTCAAGGAAACAATGCATCACCCTGTCCGAGAATTGAACTCACAACCTTTCGATTGCACACCCAATGCTCTAACCACTAAGCCATGCACCTTCACAACTGCAGCCATTGGTTTGTTTTGACTTCACTTTCACCAAATCTAAACATTCAGTATGGAATGCTACAATAGTGAACAACGTTTGTGCCTGTGTAAGTGTCAAAGTTTGTATGTGTGTTCGTTTTTATTGTTATGGCCCTTATTAATGATTTCTGATTTATTACTTGTCTCACTAGTTTTTTTTCATTACCAACTGTAAGGAGTACTCAATACTTCCCCTAGTCTGCCATGGCTTACTAGCTCTATATGGACATTTAAATTGAATAAATAAATAAATAGGCACAAGGCCAATAGTTTTTGGGGAGTGGAAATTCGTACTTTATTTTATTGAGCCCATAAGGATGAAAGGCAAAGCTAACCGGAGCAGGATTTGAACTCTGAATGTGAAGGACATGTTATCAAAATCATCATCTTCAGGCATAAGATTGTGGCTGTTATCTATATATTTCAGTATTTGTTTCAATATCGTTTTTTGTGTTTGTCCTTTTTTAAACAATATTTGTCATTTGTTAAACTCCTTTCAGTATCTATTGAGTACAGAATATTATTTTGGTTTTTATTTTGATTCAGCATTTGTTGTGCTACCTCCTCTTGTATTTATACCTCTTACCACACCTCACATAAGATATTTACTATAGATATTAAAATGAAATGTGTGAAAAACAGACTTTACTTTTATCTCAGATATTGCAAAATAAAACATTTTTCATCCAGTAAAACTTAGCAGCCCTTCCCACACTCACCGTGAGTTGGATCCATACAGGTTAATAACAAATACATAAAAACAGGAAGCCCTCAACCAATTCCAGGAGGTTCCCACCTTCATTAGTAATCTTTTCTGGCTTCTTAATATTTCTCTACCAGATACGTCGTTTTAGTCTCATTTGTTCTCAGCCCCACACTCATCAACACAGTCTCCACCTCCTGCATCAACTCCTCTGCCTCCTTCACTGTGTTTGTCACCAGAAATATGTCGTTAGCAAATTCAGCATCCAATATCCTTTTTGCCTTAACTCTCCTGCTCTGAGCCAGTGTTACAGTAAAGCCAGAGTCCTGGTGTTTCTCCAGCACAAGGTGCATACAATAGTCCACTGCAATGATAAAAAGGTAGGGAGACTGAGGTTAGCTGGACATACTCACCGACATCCAGAGTTGACACTGCATGGACACGCTGGAAGAGGAAGACCGAGGTTGACATATGTTGATGCCCTAAGGACAGACACTGGTCTCTGGGAGATGTAGGACATGGCAGCGATGATGAGGGACAGAGACCGCTGGAGAGAACTCATCCATGGATTTCGGGAATATTACCCGCCCTAGATAGATAGATATAAAAACAGTCAGTTGACAACATCCCAGACATCCTTTTCATAACGAGTGGGATAGAGCTCATCAAATCAGACCAAGGAAACAATGTTTCCATTGGTCTTTCCAATTGCTAATACTATCTACCGGTTGCAAATCCATGCAGAATGAACAGCATGAAATAAAGATTTTTGCTTAAGGACATAACGCATTGCCCGGTCCAGTAATCGAACACAAAACCTTACTCAGCCATGTGCCTTCAGACTAATATATATTAGTTAATAATATTTGTTTCTAACAGTTACACAGAGCCAGAAACTTCAGGGAAAGGAAAGGTAATCTTTATCCAATGTTCTTGTGATAATCTCAATCCACTGCTCTAATACAAAGTGATAATAATAATTGTTTCTAATTTTGGCACAAGGCCAGTAATTTGAAGTGAAGGGGAAAATCGATAAAATTTACCCCAGTGCATTACTGGTGCTTAAACGATAAAAGGCAAAGTTGGCCTTGCAGAGGTTTGAACTCAGAATATAAAAAATCATAACTAAACATCGCAAAGCATTTTGTACGATGCTCTAAAAATGTTGCGAAGCCAATCCAACGCCCTAATAATAATAATAATAATAATAATAATAATAATAATAATAATAACAACGATGAAACTTGGAAGGTGCTGCAAGGTTGACCTGAAGTTTCATAACATAATTACAAATGAGAATACTATAATTCTAGCTTTACAACTTAAAAAAAAAAAAATGGAATTAAATTCTGTCATGCGAAATGATAAGAGTCTTCAAAAGAAGCTATTTATCTATATATGCCTTATATCATATTGATGAAAGTAAATATGAGAGAAAGATCAAAGTAAGAGCAAACTACTAAGAAATACTTTTGAGATCTACACACCATAAAACAGGGGATTCCTTTCTTTCAAAGTGAAATCAATTCAATTGCTGTAGTAAGTCTGTACACACTTCTAAAATAACAAGGCAAACAGACCATCTATGTGGTAATTGGCCTGCTAGAAATAGTTGTCATAACCCTCTCAAATCACACTTTTCTGCCATAAAGGATTACACTGTAGATAATGTATTGAAGTTTATAATATTCCTGAAACTAAACAAGATGATCATGGCTTGAATGTCTTTCCGCATTAGACTGCTTGACCAGGACTGATGCAGTGCAAAACAAATAAATATTAAAGCATATGGCATCAAAAATATTATAGCTGATGTCATCATCCTCATCATCATCGTCGATTTACATCCGTCTTTCCATGCTTGCATGTGTTGGATGGGTCTTTTTCAGCAAAGCATCTCTCCAAATAAAATATGCCTTTGTCATTTCCTATGTGAGTCTCTGCGATTTGAGGTCAGCTCTCAACACCTCTACCTAGGTCTTTCTCAGTGTACCTCTACTGTCATTTCCTGGCACTTCTTCACACATTGATCAAAGTCCATGTGCATCACATGTCCATACCAATGCAGTCTTCTCTCTTACACACCACCTCGGATTCTTCTTAAACCCAGTTTTTCCCTCAGTTCATCCAAGCTCTGCCTTTCTCTCACACATTGCACATCCAATGAAGTGTTAGAATTAAACTGTATACAAAATCATGGTTCAGACGACACATTTTGTAACAGATTTTAAGGTCAAATGTCCTTTCTGATGTCAAGCACTTTAGTTGACTTTACAACATAATAAAGTTTTATGGCTTTATGGTAAGGGTATTGAACTTACGGTCATAATGCCATGGGTTTGATTCCTTGACTGGTTTGTGTATTGTGTTCTTGAGCAAAACACTTCATTTCATGTTGCTCCAGTATACAGGGCTAAAAATGAGTACCAGCAGTAGCTGGAGTTTAACCTTGTGATGGACTGACATCCTCTCCAGGGGGTAATCTTGTATTCTCAGTTGCTTCAAACTGTGGAAACCGGAATAAGCACTGGCCCAATGAACCCCCTGGCTTGAGACAGACTATTATAATATAATATACCGATTCTAAAATCAAGTATCACTCTATTTCAGCAACACATGTATAATGATCATACACTTGTAGAACAATATGTAGATCCAGCTTCAGAAGTTGGCAAATCAAAGACAGAAATAGATTAAACATTGAAATTCTAAAATGTTCATTTGACGTAGATGGAATCAATATAAAATTGTATGTCTTGAAGCAATTATCTAGTTTTTATTTTACAAATATTTCTCTGCCAACACCACAACCACCACGATCACCACAACCACCGTATATATATATCATCATCATGATCATCAACGTTTTACATCCATTCTTCCACGCTAGCATGGGTTAGATGGGTTGTCCTGTTGTGGGCAGTGTCCGGTCGGCTAACCTTCTCTTGCTCATACGGGAACTGATTCTGGCTTGATTTCTACAGCTGGATGCCCTTCCTAACACCAACCTCATTTACAGTGAGTGCTGGGTGCTTTTTTGCCGTGGCACCTCCACGTGGCTCCTCTCGGCAAAAATAAAGGGATGCAACCGACAGATGTTTCTCGTTTGTTAACGGTTTTCAAGATTGCTTATCCCTCCGCTTCTACTGAGACTTATCGAAGCTTGATTCTTATAGAATTCCAGTGATGTTTAAGAGCTGATTAAGCAGAGCAGTTGCCAGTCGAAGTCTTCCACAGACAGCGCCCAGGTCTCACTACCATGTAACATTGCTGTTCGTATACACACATCAATCAGTCTGCCTTTCATTTTGAGGGAAAAGCATTTTGCAGCTAGCAGTGGCAGTAGCTCCCTGAACTTCTTCCATCCCGTTCTTATGCTAGTTATAGTACTTTCCGAACACCCACCTCCACTGCTAATTTGGTCACTTAGATAGTAGAAGCTGTCTACTGTTTCTACAGAGCCCTCCCAGAGTTTGGTGGTCGTTGTTTCCTGTGGCTGTTTGCTGCTTGCTGTCCCAGCACATCTGATACATGTGAAGCCTACATTCTTAGTTAAGCTTCCTGAGATCCCGCTACATCTCTTGTGTACCCATTGTTTGTATTTGGGGCAGAGAATGGAGTTCCTACCTTTATAATAATAATAATAATGAAATTATTGTGTAAAGTGCTCAGGTGCACTACAACTCGTCAAAGGTGCATGTATAGTACATAGAATAATATACAAATGTCAGGGAAGTGAACAGTGTATGAGTCATGATATACATGTGTGCATATGTGTGGAGGGGGAACGTTAGGTGTAGTGTTGGTGAATCTCGGGAAGCATGGAGGTTTTAAAGGATGCAGAGTCTCGACAGCTAACAACTGATGCAGGTAGTTTGTTCCATGCTTCAGCAACACTCAGCATGAAAAAGATGTTTCCGAAAGTCATGGGAACTGTGCTGTTTTCTGACTTTGTGGACATGTCCACATACTGAGCAAGGCTATTTCCCTGAGGGGATATGGGTTCTGTTTTCTCGTCTACATATAAGGACCTTAGTCTTTGTCAGGTTGCCTTTGAGACCCTTTCTTTCTAGTCTCTGCTTCCAAGTTTGGAATTTCTTCTCTAGTTCTACCATAGATTCAGCTATAAGTGCGAGGTCATCTGCATACAGGAGTTCCCATGGGCATCCGGTCTTAAACTCCTCTGTTATTGCCTAGGTTACGTGGGTTCTGTATGTGCGTGCGGGTTTTTTGTGTGTACGTGCTTGTATTTGTATACCTATGGCGAGTGTTTTCGCGTATGCTTGTGTATGTACGTATATGGATGTGTGTATGTATTTAATTGATTTCAATTACCTCTGTATTTTATTTACTTTATTCTTAACTCTGAAGCTGAGAATCATTCAGTCTCCGAGTTAGAATTTTAGTCTACGACTTCAGTTATACCATTTACGTGGTTTTGTCTTTGCGTGCAATTGTTCTTCTCGCTCCACATAATGACGTATTATCTTCGTTATTTCCGTTCATTGCCAGAGAACGTCTCTATGAACCATCTAATAGAATATTAGTCTACAACTTCTTTTATACCATAAACGTGGTTTTGTCTTTGCGTATAATTGTTTTTCACCACTCCAAATAATGACGCATTATCTTCGTATTTTCCCGTTCTTTGCCAGAGAACGTTTCCACGAACCAAAGTATCGTCTTCCTGTCTTCCTCTGGTTGCAACGTTTTTTTGAAATATCCACTTCTGCGTTTACAGATTGACTTTTTTTAATTTCAGAAGATCCCGTTAAGGCTGAAAGCAGCGATTCTTTGCTTAAACTTTAATCTGTTATTTTAATAAATATTTGCTCTACGGTTCTTATATATTTGATATATATTTATCCTTATCAAATTTATTATTATTATTATATATTTATATATATATTTAATGGAGGAGTTTTGGTAAGGAACCAGATGGACCATAACGAACCAGAGTACTTAATACTTAGGGTAGGAGAGTGGGTAATAGGAGAGAGTATGACCCCGACGGCAGAGCTCAAGCTGTTTCCACGGCTATTTCTGGACTGAAATAACCGTCGAATCGACTTGAGCTCTGCCGTCAGGGTCATACTCTCTCCTATTATATATATATTTATATATATATATATATATAATTGTTTCTACTTTTGGCACAAGGCAAGCAATTAACCAGTGCATTACTGGTACTTTATTTTATCGACCCCGTAAGGATGAAAGGCAAAGTCAACCTCGGTGGGATTTGAACTCAGATCGTAAAGGGACGTAACTATGCTGGAAAGCATGGCGTCTGACCCTCTACTGATACTGCCAATATATATAATGAAGGCACATGGCTTAGTGGTTAGAGCATTGGCCTTGCAATCGAAAGGTTGTGAGTTCAATTCTCAGACCGGGTGATGTGTTGTTTCTTTGAGCAAGGCACTTTATTGCTCCAGTTTACTCAGCATTAGAAATAAGATGATAGAGACTGGGGTCCCTATCATTCCACTGCAAAGTGGTCGTGGAGGTGCCACAGCAAAAAATGCACCCAGCACTCACTGTAAATGAGGTTGGTGTTAGGAAGGGCATCCAGCTGTAGAAATCAAGCCAGAATCAGTTCCTGTCCCACCCTTGCAAGCAGGGAAAAAGTGAACATAAAATGATGATGATGATGATGATATATATATATATATATATATATATGGTTAATAGAGTAAATAAAACGAAACCCAGGAGGCAAGATTACACAGTTATATCAGGTTCATATATATAATCTGACTACATATTAGGGAAATTCCAGAGTAGTAAGTGACTATTTCAGTGCAAAGAATAATGTGTGTACGTGTATGACTATAAAATAGGATATTTTTAATTCTCTAAGCCTGAAAAACAAGATTTATTTGCATACTTTCTCATTAAGAGGTTACTATCTACTTTCCATACATTCTTAATATCAATACAAGCATATTTACGTGCAAATATACTAACACTTAAAATAATGTAACATCCACAAATCCTTTACATTCTTTTCAGTCTTGCATTATTTGAGTGTAAAGACATTGTGTGAAAAAAACCAATTTTCAGATTATATTCATGAGTTCTACTTAATAAATGTTGTGCCACCTGAGAAGCTTCCTAAAAACCAGCAGCTGTTAGACTCTTCGTAATGTCCCATCTCAATGATTTGCCAGGACATTTTTATTGCATTTCATCACTGGTTAATTAAGTACCAACAACAGTTACAAATCACGATTGACATTGTTTTCTCAATACTGTCTTCCTTAACTTCCCAGCCTATACCTCAAAATTCCACAAATAATGTTCCACAAAAGCATTTTAGCTGTCATATTATAAATTATTAAGTGAGAGATGAATAATGCCAATAATATTACACTTCTATGTCATATCACTCACTCAGCTAATCTTAAAAGTGATGTATTAAAACCAATAAGTTTTTCATTTCCTAGCTCTGTGTATAATTGAAAAGAAAGAATGGAGCTACTTTGCTTCTATTCTTTCCATTTTTATTTATATTTCATTCAATTGTACACCATTTATTTTATTCAAACAATTCACAATTCACCTAGACTTTCTCTATTCTTTCTCTTAGTACATTATATTAACTTGCTATATCATACAGACCTGATACACTGCTTCAACACAACTTCAGTCAATAACAGCTGAAAGGACTTAAGCCATATAAAATTGTAGTTATATTCAGTAATGATTTCATTCTTCCTTATAGTACATTTAGCCATAGTAATAGTATAAGTATGTATGTTTGAACCCATAACTTCTGGTGAAGTTGAAGGGGTACCATAGTGACATATGGTATATCTCGGGCACCTTTGACTTGGTAGAGTCCATCCCCTTTCCACCTCTGAATGCAGCCAATTTCTTCCAGGAGGGGAGAGAGAGGAAGTGAGAAAGAGATACAGAGGGAGGAATCACCTCCTCTACTGAATTAGCATATTTTATCAACCTTGAAAGGATGAAAAGCAGAGTTGGCCTTGGCAAAATTTGAACTCAGACTGCAGAGAGAGCAGAAATGAGTCCTGTCTATCAGCAGTCCCCAACATATTTGCGCCACAATTTCCCAACGAACTGAAGGGGTGTCAGTGTCGGTCACATACATAATAAAACACAATAAACAATAAAGTGCACCATCATCTAAGTATTTCAGTCCTTAAAATAACTTAATCTGCCCCTGTCTTGTTTCAAATGCTTTCCAGCTATTACATTTTGTTTAGCCAGTATTTTAATTCATTAGAAAGAGTGTATACATATATTGTGTCTTTTTAAACACATTTGTTCCCATATTTCTAATGACAGACACTACCTATGTAGTTAAAATAATCTTGAATATAACCAAGAATTTGGAGAGATTTAGTAATATAACTAACTTTCACGGGATTAACTTGGTTTTTGGAACATTTGCTCTTAATAGTGAGAGATGGTGAGTACAGGTGAGATGGAGACAGAGACAGTGGGAGTTTGGTTCCTTTGTGTTCTGACCTGGTGTGTATGTATAAGTTTCACAGACACACTCACACTTAAGACAATTTAATTTGAAATCACTAAAATGTATATATTTAATCATATGTTGGAACTACCATTACCATTTACCATAATCTTAACAAAAGTTCTTACATAAAATTATGATAGAAGGAGGAACATTTGAATATAACATTTTTCACCATAGACCCAGGGTTGTTTCAGGTAGTTTAGTATTAAAAGGTTTAATTTGTTAGGATGTTGTTCAAATAAGTTTTGACTACTATTTACACTAGGTCATGTGACAATATGGAGCCTCTGCCATTGGTCCATACAATTATTACAGGCTGACAAGTTATTTGTCAGTTCACAGTGTGGAATTCATCACTTATATACACACACACACATGCATACACACATACACATGCATACACATACACACATATACATACACACACACATACACACATACATAAACACACACATATGTATGCGTATGTTATGTCTAAAGAAAGATTACAGGTGAAATCGTCTGAGGAAGTGTGTGGAGGGCTGTACATAAACTGTACACCTACAAGTGGAATCTTGTAATATTAATATTACTGGTGGAACAAAGTTCAATTAACTGTGATTATATTCAAAGAATGTGTTATTGCCCCCACCAAGGAAACACCATACAAAAATCCATTTTTGACCATCAAGAAAATCTAGAACCCTTACAACATGTTAGACACCAACCACTTGCTTCACAATCACTATGACCTGCAACCAACCAGTAGTGTGTTGTCTGTTCCCTAGACAAAAAGATCCACCAATGCCTCCCTAGTAACACCGAGAACACTGAGTACCTTAATGTTGTAATGAGATTGTGCTGGTACCCCAACAAAAAGCATACAACTCAATGTTGAAGGGGGTAGTGCTGGTGCCCCAACAGAAAGCATGCAGCTCAAACTTGAAGGGGGTAGTGCTGGTGTCCCAACAAAAAGCATGCAGCTCAACCTTGAAGGGGGTAGTGCTGGTGCCCCAACAAAAAGCATGCAACTCAAACTTGAAGGGGGTAGTGCTGGTGCACCAACAAAAAGCATGCAGCTCAAACTTGAAGGGGGTATTGCTGGTGCCCCAACAAAAAGCATGCAACTCAACCTTGAAGGGGGTAGTGCTGGTGCCCCAACAAAAAGCATGCAGCTCAATCTTGAAGGGGGTAGTGCTGGTGCCCCAACAAAAAGCATGCAACTCAACCTTGAAGGGGGTAGTGCTGGTGCCCCAACAAAAAGCATGCAGCTCAACCTTGAAGGGGGTAGTGCTGGTGCCCCAACAAAAAGCATGCAACTCAAACTTGAAGGGGGTAGTGCTGGTGCACCAACAAAAAGCATGCAGCTCAAACTTGAAGGGGGTATTGCTGGTGCCCCAACAAAAAGCATGCAACTCAACCTTGAAGGGGGTAGTGCTGGTGCCCCAACAAAAAGCATGCAGCTCAATCTTGAAGGGGGTAGTGCTGGTGCCACAATAAAAAGCATACAACTCAACCTTGAAGGGGGTAGTGCTGGTGCACCAACAAAAAGCATACAACTCAACCTTGAAGGGGATAGGGCTGGTGCACCAACAAAAAGCATACAACTCAACCTTGAAGGGGGTAGTGCTGGTGCCACAACAAAAAGCATGCAGCTCAACCTTGAAGGGGTTAGTGCTGGTGCCACAACAAAAAGTATGCAGCTCAACCTTGAAGGGGTTAGTGCTGGTGCACCAACAAAAAGCATGCAGATCAACCTTGAAGTGGGTAGTGCTGGTGCACCAACAAAAAGCATACAACTCAACCTTGAAGGGGGTAGTGCTGGTGCCACAACAAAAGGCATGCAGCTCAAGCTTGAAGGGGGTAGTGCTGGTGCCACAACAGAAAGCATGCAGCTCAACCTTGAAGGGGGTAGGGCTAGTGCCACAGCAAAAATCATGCAGCTCAACCCGTAAGGGTATAGGGCTGGTGCACCAACAAAAAGCATGCAGCTCAACCTTGAAGGAGGTAGTGTTGGTGCACCAACAAAAAGCATACAACTCAACCTTGAAGGGGGTAGTGCTGGTGCCACAACAAAAGGCTTGCAGCTCAACCTTGAAGGGGGTAGTGCTGGTGCACCAACAAAAAGCATACAACTCAACCTTGAAGGGGATAGTGCTGGTGCCACAACAAATAGCATACAGCTCAACCCGTAAGGGTATAGGGCTGGGCACCAACAAAAAGCATACAACTCAACCTTCAAGGGGTAGTGATGGTGCCACAATAAAAAGCATGCAGCTCAACCTTGAAGGGGGTAGTGCTGGTGCCACAACAGAACGCATGCAGCTCAACCTTGAAGGGGGTAGGGCTGGTGCCACAGCAAAAATCATGCAGCTCAACCCGTAATGGGATAGTGCTGGTGCACCAACAAAAAGCATACAACTCAACCTTGAAGGGGGTAGTGCTGGTGCAACAAAAAAAGCATGCAACTCAACCTTGAAGGGGGCAGTGCTGGTGCCCCAACAAAAAGCATACAACTCAACCTTGAAGGAGGTAGTGCTGGTGCCACAGCAAAAAGCATACAACTTAACCTTGAATGGGGTAGTGCTGGTGCACCAACAAAAAGCATGCAGCTCAACCTTGAAGGAGGTAGTGCTGGTGCACCAACAAAAAGCATACAACTCAAACTTGAAGGGGCTAGTGCTGGTGCACCAACAAAAAGCATACAACTCAACCTTGAAGTGGGTAGTGCTGGTGCACCAACAAAAAGCATACAACTCAACCTTGAAGTGGGTAGTGCTGGTGCACCAACAAAAAGCATACAACTCAACCTTGAAGGAGGTAGTTCTGGTGCACCAACAAATATCATGCACCTCAACCTTGAAGGGTGTAGTGCTGGTGCACCAACAAAACGCATGCAGCTCAACATTGAAGGGGGTAGTGCTGGTGTACCAACAAAAAGCATGCAGCTCAACCTTGAATGGGGTAGTGCTGGTGCACCAACAAAAAGCATGCACCTCAACCTTGAAGGGGGTAGGGCTGGTGCCCCAACAAAAATCATACAGCTCAACCTTAAAAAGGATAGTGCTGGGGCACCAACAAAAAGCATGCAGCTCAACCTTGAAAGGGGTAGTGCTGGTGCACCAATAAAATGCATGCAGATCAACCTTGAAGGGGGTGTTGCTGGTGCACCAACAAAAAGCATTCAGCTCAACCTTGAAGGAGGTAGTGCTGGTGCACCAACAAAAAGCATACAACTCAAAATTGAAGGGGGTATTGCTGGTGCCACAACAAAAAGGATGCACCTCAACCGTAAAGGGGTAGTGCTGCTGCCACAACAAACAGCATGCAGCTCAACCTTGATGGGGGTAGTGCTGGTGCCACAACAAAAAGTATGCAGCTCAACCTTGAAGGGTGCTGGTGTCACAACAAAAAGGATGCACCTCAACCGTAAAGGGGGTAGTGCTGGTGCCACAACAAACAGCATGCAGCTCAACCTTGATGGGGGTAGTGCTGGTGCCACAAAAAAAAGCATGCAACTCAACCTTGAAGGGGTAGTTCTGGTGCCACAGCAAAAAGCATACAGCTCAACCTCTAAGGGGTTAGTGCTGGTGCCATATTAAAAGGTACATAGTTTTCCCTGTCAGGTGGTGGTGTTTGAGTTATGAAAATGCTCCCAGTACATGCTGTAAAATGGTTGCTGTTTGGTAGGGCATTCAGCCATAGAAAGCAAACCAAATCAAAGTGTAGTAGCAGGAACTAGTCACCTTATCAGTCTGGCCTCAGTACCTGATAGTTATCTACAGTGATGTTGATGATGATGAGGAGGAGGATGGAAATGATGGTGATGAAGTTGACAATGATAGTGATAATAATGATGATGATGATGATGATGATGATGATGATGATGATGATGATGATGATGATGAAGTTGACAATGACAACTACGAAGATGGGGAGGGGGAGGAGGAAGAGCACCCTTTATAGTGAAAATAATTACTATATCTTCCTGGACACAGAACCTCAATCTGTCATAGGTACCATTCCCATGTAATCTGCTATATATCTCCAATAGTTAGACAAACTAAGCCATGTAAATTATATGTACAACCAAATACTCAACAAAATTATTGGAGAACAATTATTTATTCAAGTTTTTGTTTCCATGTTATCTATTTTAGAAGTAATAGCATGATTGGTTATAGATTTCCAATAGGCTAATCTGTGCTTCACTGCGTTTCTGATGGTTAAATAAAAATAGAATGTCTTATAACTTAAGCACAGCATTTTTGTTTGAATGCACCAGTTTATAAGTTTTCTCACCATAGTATACATGTTTCGCCAATATACTTTGGTAAAATATATCTTATCTTCAGTGATTGGTTCTACATAGTGTTACAAGTCTGACCTTAGTATACATGTTTCGCCAATATACTTTGGTAAAATATATCTTATCTTCAGTGATTGGTTCTATGTAGTGTCTGAAGACATGGTCATGTCATTGAATTTGCATGATAGATTGCAAGGACTATTTATGAAACTGTTCAAATTGCTTGCTATGCCTGCAATACAGCATACTTGTCTTACAGTTATACAGAAGTGCCATACGACCATACAGATGTAATACAACAACCATGGTATCCAGCCATACAGATGCAATACAGCATCCATATTTCACAGCCATATAGAAGTATCCATGTCTCACAGTCATATAGAAGTGGCATACAGACACCATACATCATACACCATACATCATCTGTGTCTTACAACCATACTGAAGTGTCATTTGAGAATATCTTTCAATCCCAATGTGCCTTCTGAGCAGAGTTAACACAGATGTGATTTTCACTGTGAAGAAAATTCAAGACAAATGCATTAAGAATAATGGGACCTGTCAAACATCGCTGAGAAGGTGAAACAAAATGCTGTATTGGTCATCTTCAAGAAGCTAAGTTGCCTTTAGAAGCTTACAATCTCATCCACCTCTTTCTCAGTGACATGACTTGCGCAATATTCTCAACTGATACGTTTCTGTCCAGTTTCTGTCCAGCTTCTCTCAGTGAAATATTAGTCAAAATATATGACAGTAGCTGTCCTACTCCTGTCAATGAAATATCAGTCAAAATATATGACAGTAGCTGTCCTACTCCTGTCAATGAAATATCAGTCAAAATATATGACAGTAGCTGTCCTACTTCTGTCAATGAAATGTCAGTGAAAATATATGACAGTAGATGTCCTACCTCTGTCAATGAAGTGCCAGTCAAAATATATGACAGTAGCTGTCCTACTTCTGTCAATGAAATGACAGTCAAAATATATGACAGTAGCTGTCCTACTTCTGTCAATGAAATGACAGTCAATATATATGACAGTAACTGTCCTACTTCTGTCAATGAAATCTCAGTCAAAATATATGACAGTAGCTGTCCTATTTCTGTCAATGAAATGTCAGTGAAAATATATGACAGTAGATGTCCTACCTCTGTCAATGAAATGTCAAATAAAATATATGACAGTTCCTGTCCTACTCCTGTCAATGAAATGTCAGTGAAAATATATGACAGTAGATGCCCTACTTCTGTCAATGTAATGTCAGTCAAAATATACGACAGTTCCTGTCCTATTTCTGTCAATGAAATGTCAGTGAAAATATATGACAGTAGATGTCCTACCTCTGTCAATGAAATGTCAAATAAAATATATGACAGTTCCTGTCCTACTCCTGTCAATGAAATGTCAGTGAAAATATATGACAGTAGATGCCCTACTTCTGTCAATGTAATGTCAGTCAAAATATACGACAGTTCCTGTCCTCCTTCTGTCAATGAAATGTCAGTGAAAATATATGACATTTCACTGAGAGATGCTGGACAGGAACTATCACACAAAATATATGACAGTTCCTCCATGCTTCTGCCCAGATTCTGTCAGTCAAAATATATGACAGTTCCTCCCAGCTTCTAAGAGTGAAAAGGCTGTCAAAATATATTGATGTCAACTTTTACTATAGTAAAAACGGCTCACATGGGGTTAAACAATGATTTTGAACTTGAAACAGAAGCTTGAGAAGCATATTTCATAGTCATACAATCATGACTAGACTTAATAATAGCCATTCAGGTATTTCATTTCAACACATGGACGGGCATAACTTTGTGTGTATGTGTGTCTGTGTGTGTATGTGTATGAGTGTGTTATGAGTGTGTGTGTGTCTGTGCAAGTATGTTTCTGTGTGTGTGTATAAGACAAAGTAAACATTAATGTAAATAGGTAGACATTCATAAATGTATTTGTGTATTGGTGTGCATGTGTGTGTCTGTGTACTGGTGTGTGTGTGAGTGAGCGAGTGAGTGTGTGGGTGCGTGTGTGTGTGTGAGTGTATGTATGTGTGTGTGTGTGTGTGTGTGTGTATCTACAAGGCAAAGTACACATTAAAGATAAATATGAAACTATTCATAAATGTGTGTGTTGTGTGTGTGTGAGGGGGGAATGTCAGTACACGAACGCTTATGTGCGTGTGTGTGAGTTTGTGTGTGTGTGTGTGTGCGTGTGTGTGTGTGTGGTAGTGTCCATAGATGAATTTGTGAGTCTGTGTGTGAGTGTGTATGTATGAGTGGGTGTGAATGTGTGTGCTGTGTGCGTATGTATGAGTGAGTGTGTGTGTGTGAGTGTCTATAGATGAATGTGTATGTATGTGTTAATCTGTGTGTTTGTGAGTATGTGGAAGTGTCCATAGATATGTGTGTATGTATGCGTGAATGTGAATGAGTGTGAGTGTTCACAGGTGAATATGTATGTATGTGAGTGTGTATGTGTGTGGAAGTGTCCATAGATAATGCCAAACGTCTACAGAGATTTGCCAGATTCTTTTGATAATGAAATAATAGAATATTTTATTATGGGTGCTTTATAACATGACAGGGATTCCAGAGCAAAACATGGAAAGTCCATTTAGAATTTGTTCGAGTTCAGTGCAAATCAACAGTTTTTCAAAGACTTCATTCTGGGACATGAGACAGTGTGGTGTGAATGCCTGCTTTCTCTTGTTATATGTGCCAAATGCAACAGAACCAGAAGCAGAGTGTATGCTGCTGTATAAGTGCATGAGTGCCATATAACTAACAGTAACAATCATTGTTACAATGGCAGAACAAGACAACATTACAGTTATACTGGTTCACTGCATCCAATTACACAGAAAACACAACATTTATTTTGCTGCTTCTACCATTTCTCATAATGGGGAATATTTGACAAAAATATCAAATAATAATACATAGATACTTGCATACAAACACATACATACCAGTATACACACACATACATACCAGCATACACACACATACACACATATGTGTGTATATTTAGGTATATATATATATATGTGCACACATATCTGTATGCATGCAAATGTATAGATACACATATGCATTCCCCCATATATGTATGTGTGTATATACATGTATACATATATTTACACATATTGTATATATATATATATATATATATAGATATATATAGATATATACACATGTATATATATATCTATATATATATACGCATGTATATATATATGTATATGTGAGTGTGTGTATGTATGCATACATATATACATGTGAGTGTATGTATGCACACATATATGTATATGTATATGTATAGATACAGATATGCATACACTGCCCTATATATATATATATATATATATATATATGTATATATATGTGTGTGTGTGTGTGTGTGTGTGTGTGTGTGTGTGTGTGTGTGTATGTACATACTATATGTATGTGCGTGTGTTTATACATAAATATATATATATATCATCATCATCATCATCATCACCGTTTTACGTCCGTTCTTCCACGCTAGCATGGGTTAGACGGGTTGTCCTGTTGTGGGCAGTGTCTGGTCGGCTGACCATGCCTTGCTCATACAGGAACTGATCTGGCTTGATTTCTACAGCTGGATGCCCTTCCTAACACCAACCTCATTTACAGTGAGTGCTGGGTGCTTTTTCGTGGCGCCTACACGTCCACTTTACAGTGTGGGCTGGGTGCTTTTATGCCGTGGCACCTCCACGACCACCTTGCGGTGGGTGGGGGGGGGGGGGCATATTGTTTATATGCTTCAGCATGTACCCATGGGAGGTCGGGTACCCTGTATTACTGCGTGACGCCAGAAGTCACGGTCGTGTGTCATTGATATATATATATATATATATATATATATATATATATATATATATATGTATATATATATATATATATATATATATATATATATATATATATATATATAAACATCATCATCATTTTCATCAGTATAGCAAGCTAATATGATATTGTCATGAGCCAATATTTTTTGCTTTAGGGAAAGTGAGGTAAAAATATAAAAAAAGACAATAAAGACTACCAAGTGACATGTTGGTTTAGACCATTGATTCTGACAATAGATCGATGTTAACTAATACAGAGATTATAAAATACTTTGTAAAGAGATAAACAATGGAAGACAGAAAACTGAGTACACCACACACAGAATATATAGAGAGGGAGGGAGAGAGAGGAAGGAAGGAGGAGAGAATGAAAGAAAGACAAGGAAAGAAAGAAAGAAGAAAAGAGACATATAAAGAAGGAGAGAAAGAAAGAGAGAAAGAGAGAAATAAGAAAGATAGAAGGGAAAAAAACAAGGAAAGAAAGAAAGAAGGAAGGAAATAATAAAAGAGAGAAAGAAAGAATGAAGGAAAGAAAGAGAGAAAGAAAGAAGAAAAGAGAGAAAGAAGAGAGAATTAAATTAAGACAAACATATTAAAGAGATGAACTGTGAAGATGAGAAACTATAGAAGTGACAGGAAAAATAATTATTAGAGGTTACTTAAATATTTGTTAGAACATGATGGAACTTTCTTTTATGCTGATTAATATATATAGCAGATAGTGGGCTGTATAGGGATATTTCTTAGTTGGTGTATATGTGTATATGGTGGCTGCCAACTCGTTTTCGAGTACGGCCACTACTTTATATCCGTGAAGGAGAACCCCTACTGATGCGCTGAACGAATGTGACATTTTAGTCCAGCCAGCGACTTGAAAACTCTGGTACAAACACTACACCTGTGACAATTATTGACACATAGTGCTGGGCCCATGGTATCATGTGATGACAAGTGCAGAGAGATCTCCAGATATGAAGCAATGCCTGTGCTGTGAAGCTTTTATAGTGAGCAAAGGCACTGTACAAAGCCAGTCCCACTCTCTTAACCAAGATGATATTTACCAAAAAGAAGCACAATTCAACATCATTGGATACCATCAGGGTTGCAGGTATGTGTATATATAGACATACATACACACACACATATATATAAATATATACATGTATGTGTGTGTGTGTGTGTGTGCCTCTGTGTGTGTGTATGTATATGTATATTTCCTATGAGAACAGATATAAGTTTAAACAAAAATCGCTGCTTTCACCTTAACGGGATCTTCAGAAACTCAAATCTGTACTTATTATAAATATTTACTCTACAGGTGTATATATCATCATCATCATCATCAACGTTTAACGTCCGTGTTCCACGCTTGCATGGGTTTGGACGGGGGTTTTCCCACTTGAGGCAAGAGTGATTGTCTTGCTTGCATAGGACTGTCTGGCGGGTTTTCTACAGTTGGATGCCCTTCCTAACACCAACCACATTTACAGTGTGGGTCTGGGAGGTTTTTACCGTGTTGCCTACACGGCCACATTACAGCGTGGACTGTGTGTTTTTTGTCGTGACACCTACACGATCTCATTTGTTTCGGCCTGGATGTTGTGGCACCAACATAACTTTACGTTGAAAGGGGCGGTGTGGATGGGGGGGGGGGGGTTTAGAGATGCCTACTGACTGTAGTAGGTTTTACTTTGTATTTAGGTAAGGCGGGTCTTCTCTATTACTGAGTACCGCCAAAGGTCTCGGTCCAGTGACATTGTCTTGGAGAGGTGTAAGCGTGTGAGGTCGGAATTTATCAGCTCGTCCCAGGTTTTCTGGGTCTGCCTACTCCGTGGCTACCGTCTATCTTTATTGCCCTTCACTTTGTTATACAGCTGTCGTCTTTCATGCGCATCACGTGACCATACCAACGTAGCCTTCTCTCGAGTAAACAACATCTGATCCCTCTTATTTCTAATTTTTTCAAGAGTTTGTTTATGCTTAGCCGTTCACGTATATTACTATTACACATCCAGCGGAGCATGCAAGCTTCGTTCCTCTCTAGTCTGAGTATATCCTCTGAACACAATGCCCAGGTCTCACTGCCATGCAGCATTGCTGTTCGTATGCAGGCAACATATAACCTGCCTTTCATTTTTAGGGAGAACCCTTTAGCGGCTAATAGTGGTATAAGCTCTCTGAAATGTTTACATCCAGTTCTGACTCTAGCTACTGTACTTTCAGAGCACCCTCCCCCACTGCTGATTTTGTCACCCAGGTAACGGAAGCTGTCCACTATTTCTATAGAACCCTTTGCGCAATTGAAAGAGCTAGTATTTTGTGGGCACTTGCTGCTACTTATTGCATCAGAGCACCGGCCGCATGTAAAATCTATGTTCTTAGTTAGCTTACCTGTGATCCCACTACATCTTTTATGCACCCATACTTTGCATTTGGGACATAAAATGGAGTTTCTACCTACGCCTTTCCTACACACTGAGCATGGCCATTTCCCGGAAGGGACCGCCGCCTTATTTTCTTTCCTCAAACTAGAACTTTAGTCTTAGCCAGGTTAATTTTAAGGCCTTTTGATTCTAGGCCGTGCTTCCATGTTTGGAATTTCTTCTCTAGCTCGGTCATTGATTCAGCTATGAGCGTTAGATCATCAGCGTATAGGAGTTCCCATGGGCAGCCGGTCTTGAACTCCTCTGTTATAGCCTGAAGGGCAATAATAAATAGTAGGGGGCTAAGAACAGAGCTCTGATGGACACCAACTTTTACGCTAAACTCTTCACTATATTCGTTGTTAATTCTAACCTTGCTGACTGTTTCTTTATAATTGGGCTTGTATAGCTCTCACAAGCCATTCGTCAACACCTAGTTTTCTAAGAGCCCACCAAATAATGGAACGGGGGACTCTGTCGAAGGCTTTCTCCAAGTCAACAAAAGCTAAGTATAGGGGTTTACTTTTAGCTAGGTACTTCTCCTGTAGTTGTCGTACAATGAAAAGAGCGTCTGTGGTACTTTTGCCTGACACAAACCTGAACTGCATTTCATCTAGATCAATTCTCTCTCTGATTAGTTGCGCTATTACTTTTTCCGTGACCTTCATGACCTGGTCGATTAATTTAATGCCTCTATAGTTACACCTATATAGGGCATCACCTTTACCATTGTAACAGTTAGTGATGATGCTGCTATGCCAGTCCTTCGGAACAACCCCATTCTGTATGACTTGGTTTACTATCCGGGTGACCATGGTGTGTCCCACCGTTCCAGAGGCTTTCAGCATCTCAGCAACTATTTCCGAAGGTCCAGCCGCCTTACCCGTCTTCATATCTTTGATTGCCTTACTTATTATACTACCTTCAAATAACACTGCTGGTCCCTCTATTGGGTCGATGTGGGGGAGACTGTCTTTCTCCCATTTGTTCTCCTCATTTAGAAGCCTTTCGTATTGACACTTCCAAGCTACTTTCTTATCAGCGTCAGTGATGGCAAGTATGCCATCATCATTAAGTACACACTTCTCCCCAACAATATCACGGTTTTCCTTGACACATTGCCTAGCAATCCTGAACACCTCACGTTTTTGGTCCTCACGTTGTAGAACATGGTTGAACTTTCTTTCCTCTGCTTCCCTTCTTGCGAAGTACACTTGTCTCCTAGCTTCCCTCCTGGCCACTTGATAGTCTTCTCTACTTCCCCATCCCGCCATACTTTCCAAGCCAGCTTTTTGGCCTTAATAGACTCCTCCACCTTACTGTTCCACCACCATGTTACTCTCCTCCTACCTACAGGCCTGCTACAGCCACAGACTTCGTCTGCCGCCGTCAGCAGGTTTGCTTTCAGGAATTTCCACTGTTCCTCTATATTATACGACTCTAATTGCTCTTCCTTACTGTCGAAAGCATCAAGTAATATGCTTTGAAATTTATTTCTGGCTATGGGGTCCTTTAGCTTCCATGTTGGGAGGTGCATTCTTCATGGGGAAGGGATTTAGTGTTAACAACAGACACTCTGTCACGTCTTCTGGTATGGATATAATCTATCTGGCTTGTGTATTCCCCCGATCTATAGGTGATCAAGTGATTGTCTCGTTTTTTGAAGTTAGTGTTACAGATATTTAGGTTATTTGCGTCACAGAATTCCAGGATTCTGGAGCCTTCCTCATTTCTAGTCCCGAACCCATAGCCTCCATGGATTCCGTCATAGCCGTCACAATGTTGTCCAACGTGACCATTTAGGTCGCCTGCAATAATTATATAGTCACTGTCGGTTATTTGGGAGGTAGCGAGCATCAGTGTCTCATAGAATATGTCTTTTATAGCGCCGGGCAGTCCGGATTGGGTGCGTACGCAGATATTACTGTCACCGTAGTTCTATTGAGGACAAGTCTTATTTTAATTATTCTGTCGTTCACTCTATTTACGTCTATTATCTTATCTACCCACTTTTCTGCTACCATGATTCCTATCCACCCAGCCCATTGTCATTTCCCACCCAGAAAAGCTTATAGCATGGTTCTTTACCCACGATGAATCTAGCAGACCCTCCCCTCTGCCTGGTCTCTTGAATACAACAAACATCGACCTCCTTACATTCAAGCATTTCTACAACCTCGTTAGAGCGACCCTTTAAGGTGCCTACATTCATGGTACCAACTTTGAAGATTTGGATTGCGTTTGGAGGGTGGGAGCGGTGGGGCGGGGGGGGGGGGGGGGTTATGTTAGCCATCCGCGGCCGAAACAAGGAGGAGTGCTTGCATTCTCGTCCACGAGGTGAAATTGTCTTTATCTTTGGCATTGTCGCTGAGCGTCCAGATTTTTCTCTCTTCAACTCTCCAGAATTCCGTAGTCCATCCATCATATCGAAAAGCAACCAGTTAAGCGATAGTATGGGCCTCTGACTTATAATTGGTCCACGTAATAAGGGTGGTGTGTGGGGGCGGGAGGGATGTTGGGTAGTTAGCGAGAAGGTAAGGTTTAAGATAAGATCCCCGTATTTTGGGCATAATTTAACAATAAACGAAAATACAAGATTTGTTTTGTTTAAGAAAATACGATAGAGAAAATTTGATGATAGAGAAAATATGATTTTAGAGAAAAAATATGATAGAGAATGGTGAAAATATGATATAGAATAGTAAATGAATGGACTAATGGATTAGAATGGAGAAAAATATTTGAACGTTACATTATACCGAGGAAACAGCCATACCAGAATATTGATTTGTATATATATATATATATATATATATATATATATATATAACTGTTTCTACTTTAGGCACAAGGCCAGCAATTATCCAGTGCATTACTGGTACTTTATTTTATCGACCCCGTAAGGATGAAAGGCAAAGTCAACCTCGGCGGGATTTGAACTCAGTTCGTAAAGGGACGTAACTATGCTGGAAAGCATGGCGTCCGACCCTCTACCGATACTGCCAATCCACCGCCCATAACTGCGTTATGGTCCATTTAGTTCCTTACCACAACTCCTACGTTATATATATATATATAACGTAGGAGTTGTGGTAAGGAACTAAATGGACCATAACGCACCAGAGTACTCAATACATAGGGTAGTAGAGTGGGTAATAGGAAAATGTATATATATATATATATATATATTAGTATCAGTGCTCTGAAATAGCGATGTATGTATGTATAGTATATTTGATAATATACTATTATTATTATTTCATTATTTATGATCTGAGTTCAAATCCAGCCAAGTTTAACTTTGCCTTTCATCCTTACGAAGTCGATAAAATAAAGTACCAGTAATGTACTGGGTATTTGCAGGCCTTGTGCCTAAAATAGAAACAATTATTATTATTTCAGAGCACTGATACTAATTTCTAATTATTGCTGGACTGGCAACTGCTCTGTTTAATCAGCTCTTAAACATCACTGGGATTCTATAAGAATCCAGCTCCGATAAGTCTCAGTAGAAGCGGAGGGATAAGCAATTTTGATAACTGTTAACAAACGAGAAACAGTTGTCAGTTGCTTCCCTTTATTTTTGCCAAGAGGTGCCATGGCAAAAAAGCACCCAGCCCACACTGTAAAGTGGACATGTAGGCGCCACAGAAAAAAGCATCCAGCACTCACTGTAAATGAGGTTGGTGTAAGGAAGGGCATCCAGCTGTAGAAATCAAGCCAGAATCAGTTCCCGTATGAGCAAGACAAGGTTAGCCGACCGGACACTGCCCACAACAGGACAACCCATCTAACCCATGTTAGCGTGGAAGGACAGACATAAAACGGTGATGATATCCAGGTCAGTTACTATAACAGCACCATACCAGGTATATACATTTCGATGATCATTGATGTTCAACCGATTCTTTTACATTGAACAAGTTAATCATAAACGATCAAAGAGACGTACATACCTGATATGGTGCTGTTGTAGTGACTGACCTGAAAAGAGTCTTAACGTTTTGGACACTAATCCTTCATCAGAAGATAGAATTAGATATAAAGATGAAATAGAAAGATCGAGAGTAAGAAGAGGAAGGAATGGAAAAACAAATTGAGAAAAAACACATATGCGTATTCAGTGAGCCATTTTGGAGAGATGGTGGTGATGTTTGGATACATATTCATACATACATCATCATTTAATGTCTGCTTTCCTTGCATCCAATCCTTGTTAGCAGTGAAAGCAGTCGTTAAATGATGATGATGATGACGTTTGCATATGTATATATAATATATATGTAAATATATATATATCATCGTCATCGTTTTTGCGCCTGCTTTTCCATGCATGCATATACATACATACATATATATATATATATATATATATATTTCGTTTCTGAATTTGTTTAGCAAGATTCTTTATCTGAAATCGTGTGTTGAAACCGATATTGTTATACGTTTCTTATTGGCAACATGACCCTCCCAAAGTATAACAATATATATATATATATATATATATATATATATATATATATATATATATATATATATATAATGTGTGTGCATGTGTATATATATGCAAGTGTTTGTGAAATTATGAACAATGTAAATAATTAAACATTTCATTTTCCACAAAAAATGACAACCTCAATATATTCAACTATTGCATGAAAAAAAATTAACTTTTGGCTTTAGCTGAATATAAAATTTTTAATTTGGCAAGGTTTCAATGTTTTTGTTTTAATGAGGTCAGAAATATTCCGTTATCCCATAGGACAATGTCCTTCTAAGTTTGTTTTTTTAATGTTTCATGCTAATAAAACATGAAATATCATTTCAATATTTTATATTTTATATGAAATGGAATGAAGATGTAGAAGTTGTAGTGTCTTACACAAACTTTCTTTCAGTTAGTTAATGGAGGAGAGGAAGTGCTCATGAATTTTACACTCGTATATAAACTGGTGAGATTAAAACTTAATGCCCTCTATCATATAAAACCACATTAGCCAGACATTCTTGAAAACAATAAACAACATTATAGCTGCATCACATTAAATATGAAAGTCTTTATTTTAATTTGATAGAAATGTACACAATGATCTGTCTACTAGTAAATATATTATAAACATCTCAATTAATAAACTCGTAAAACTACATTAGTAAGACATTCTTGAACAATACAAACAGCATTATAGCTGCATCACATTGAAAATGAAAGTCTTTATTTTAATTTGCTACAATTTTTCACAATGATCTGTCTACTAGTAAAGATACTATAAACATCTGAATTAACAAACCCATAAAAGCATATTAGACATTCTTGAAAAATACTAACAGCAATATGACTGCATTGTCTTAAAAATTGAAAGCCTTTATTCTAGTTTACTATAAATTCTCAAATTAAAAATACTAAAAAAATAAAAAATGGAATTAAAAATCCACATTAACAAGACATTCTTGAAAATACAAACACCTCTATTGATGTATCACATTAAAAATAAAAGTCATTATTTTAGTTTACTACAAATTTTCACAATGATCTGTCTACTAATAAAGATATTATAAACATTTGAATTAACAAAGCTGCTCTTAGAAGTTATTTGCTAAAACATTACAGGATGGTAAGAACTAATGTTACTGATGCCCAAACTGATTAACTGAAACTCAGTATCCATTTGGACAATTGTGACTGGCAGGAGAACCAATATTTGATTTGAATCCTTGGAGCACTAAAGGATATTCTTCAAAACACCCAAAATTAGGATGTTGGGTTAACCCTTTAACATTTACATTACTCTATATATACTGTTCTATTTTCACAGTACAGGCTTTATCTCGCATGATATCTTACATAATATTGAATCTACGAGATTTTGATATTATTTATTTTGAGAACAATACCTTAACATCAGTATCAGTGGCCAGTTATGGCCGGTTTAAACAGAAAGAGAATGATGGCCGGATACAGCCGGTTTAAATGCTAAAGGGTTAAAGGTGGCAGCATGTTAGGCTTACAACTTAAGTTAAATGTATAACAATGGAGCCCCACCCTACTAAAAATAACTGACAAATTCCCCTCAAATAACTCATTACTGACTTGTAAACAGAGGACACATTGATAATATATTCCAGGGTACACATTGTTTATAGAGGATGTTTATGACTGGAATATCTTTGATCGTAGATCTGCTTAGTCTCTTGTGTCTAGATAAAAATAGTTATGCATTGTTTGATTTTGCTTCTTTTTGCTTGAGATTCAAATCTTTACCTATGAGCCTCCCTTGGTCACAAAATGTAGGTTTAAATAATATACTCTATGAATTCAATTGGCAATGTACATACACCTTTAAAAGAAAAAGAAAGTTGTTCTGTATATCCTGATAATGTTTTTAACCTGAAATCAGAATTGTATTCAACTAAGAAAATATATAAAACACAAACGAGAAGGGAACAACAACAACAAAAAGCATTTGTAAGCAATCTTAGAGCTCTAGTACCTACAGATATTTTTAATGTTTCATTTATTTGGGATTCAATTTACATATTGAAATCAATTGTCAATTTAATAGTTTGGAGACAAAAAATATAGTTCCAATACCAGAAAAGTGTTGTTTTATATCTCTCTTTTACATTAGAAAAAAGAAAGAAAAAAAAAATCCCCAAAGTAAAAATAAAAGAGAAATCCCCAAAGAAAAAAAATAAAACTGACAAAATTTGAGGATATTTAGAAAAAAATGTATTTTAATATTTTTAATATACCATTACAATATCAAGCTTGTTCTAAAAACTCTCTCCCTTATTTTGAATTAACATTTCAAAAAATATCTAGTTTTACTTTATTTCTTATTTTCTTCCCATAGAAAACACAAAATATACACAAATCTATATAAGTACTCATATATTTGAAAATAACAAAGATTTTGGGGGTTTTTTTTATTTAGATTCTGCTTTAGCAATTTATTTTTTAAAATTTATTTTAGCAAAAGTTCTTTGAAATAAAAAATATTTAGATCCATGAAAGAACCTCTCCCCTTCAACTCTCTCCAATTTTCTTTTTGCATGAGATTAGAAATATCTCAAACTGACAGCTACATCTGCATGATTGTTCCAAACTATACAAGAACATTTCTCTCTCTTTATGTATGTGTATACATTCAGACACACACACACACAAATATATATTATATATATGGATATTTATACGTGTATATATATATATATATATGTACATATATATATATATATGTATCTGTGTATATATACACACACACATGTATATATATATATATATAAGCAAAAGATAACAAAAAGAGAACAAGTAGGATGAAATAGTTTCATTTCATCAGTAGAAACTGCGATAACACTGATAAATGTGTTTTGTTCGTGTCATCAAGTAATGACTGAAAATGAACAAAGTTTTGCAAACATTTTTCTTCAGATATCTTCCTACCCACTAAAAAAAAAAATGCATCATGGAAGAAAGGATAGGTTATTTTAAGAAAGAAGTCCATCTTATTTTATTTTACCAGCAACTATCTAGTCCTAATAGATCACGAATTTCTGTCTTATAACAACTGCCATTTTAATTTTTATTCAGATTTTTCTATATGACACCCAAACAGATACAAATGCAATGGATATATACATGCAAGTTTTATCCTTTTTCTTTATCTTTTCTTTTGTTTTTAACATTTCAGGAAGATTTCCTTACAGCTAAGACTGTCATTTTTTTAATAAATGTTTGTCATCATTTGGCTTTTTCCTTCTGACAGTTCATATTAACATTTTCTGCAACTGAACTTACAACATAAAACATTATGACAATATAATTCAAAGCATTTCATTTCTATCCATAATAGCACATTTTTTTAAATTACATGTGTGACCAGGAATCGACAAAGATATTTACTAAATATAAGAAAGGAAGTTTTGTCTTAATTTCCGACATACTGAATTATCATTATACACAGATTTATTCAGGCTAGTGTCTCCATCATAGCTGTTATACTCATATCGTACCTGTTTAACTCTCTGTCTTACTTCAGGGGAGTTATCTTTAGTATAGACTGATATACTCAGGCTAGTGTCTCCATATCAGCTGTTATAGTTACACATTTTAACTTTTGAACACTCTGCCCTTTTTCAGATGCCTATCATATTCAGTAATATTCTCAGAATTTTCATCTGAACGCTTTATTCAAACCACTGAGTTGGTCTAATTTCATTCCATACTCCATAGCCTCCCTTTGTTAGTTATTAGATATTTGTTTTAATACTTGCATGTTTGTTCCACTTAAAAGTATACATATGTATGTGTGTACGTATATATATATATATATATAATAACTAGAAATTGATTAACATATAAATCATCATCATCATCATCATCATCAACGTTTAACGTCCGTGTTCCACGCTTGCATGGGTTTGGACGGGGGTAGTCCCACTTGAGGCAAGAGTGATTGTCTTGCTCGCATAGGACTGTCTGGCAGGTTTTCTACAGTTGGATGCCCTTCCTAACACCAACCACATTTACAGTGTGGGTCTGGGAGGTTTTTACCGTGTTGCCTACACGGCCACATTACAGCGTGGACTGTGTGTTTTTTTGTCGTGACACCTACACGATCTCATTTGTTTCGGCCTGGATGGCGCGGCACCAACATAACTTTACATAGAACGGGGTGGTGTGGATGGGGTGGGGGTGGGGGTGGTGGGACGGGGTGTATTTTGTTAGAGATGCCTACTGGCTGGAGTAGGTTTTACTATATATTTAGGTAAGGCGGGTCTTCTCTGTTACTGAGTACCGCCAAAGGTAAATAAACATGAATAATCACAGGAGATAATTTTTACAAGTGTGTATGTACACATAGCTAGGTAGGTAACTAAATAAAGTTAACCAGAACTTCAAAAATAGATACCTTATAATATGACTAGTCTTTCTGGCATGACACCCATAATTTTGATTATCTTAATTTTGGATATAGATATATAAATACGGCTCCTTAATTGTAGATTTGACTACTGTTTCTAGTTGTCGATAACCCTATTCACACCACTGTGACGAAGCTGGTATGATGTGTGTATTTCTAGTAGATACAGCACGTGTTGCTGGCCAGTCGCTGATTTGAACTTGAAGTGTAAACATAGATCGCTGGACTTCTTCCTTGTTGAAAATCCAAGTACCGGCCTCCATGGTTTACCATTCGATTAATTGGTGAAATATATTTCTTTAATGGAATATATACAGGGAAGATTAATCGTATTATAAGGTATCTATTTTTGAAGTTCTGGTTAACTTTATTTAGTTACCTACCTAGCTATGTGTACTTACACACTTGTAAAAATTATCTCCTGTGATTATTCATGTTTATTTATATGTTAATCAATTTCTAGTTATTATAAAATGCTCGGACCTATTCGTTAGAATCTTAGGGCTTATTTTGCGGGTGATATGGCGCATGTCTTTCTGGCATGACACCCTTAATTTTGATTATCTTAATTTTGGATATATATATATATGTATACTTTTAAATTTGGTGGTTTACCACTTGGTAGAATTGGTCATTCTGCAATGTTAACCATGACATAATATAAAAAAAGCACTTAATGTGATGCAACTCATCTATTTTTGATGTTGAATCATGTTGGTGGTTGTGGGGAACAAAGTAAATGTATTGTGAAGTGAAATGACAGGAGGCCAAGTATGTTGAATTTCCTTAATTATTTATAATGTCTTATATGAATGTTCTTTATGAATGTGTGGAAGTGGAGTTTAACAGTTCAAGAATTCAATTGAACTCACTTGATATAGAAAATATGGGGATAGACAGGAAAATGAATGAATACAGACAATATTCACATCTTATCAGTCATCCACAGTCCACACTGTAAAATGGTCATGGAGATCATCATCATCATCATCATCATCATCATTTTACGTCCGCTTTTCCCTGCTTGCAAGGGTGGGACGGGAACAGATTCTGGCTTGATTTCTACAGCTGGATGCCCTTCCTAACACCAACCTCATTTACAGTGAGTGCTGGGTGCTTTTTTGCCATGGCACCTCCACAACCACTTTGCAGTGGAATGATAGGGACCCAGTCCCTATCATCTCATTTCAACAGCTGAGTAAACTGGAACAATGTGAAATAAAGTATCTTGCTCAAGGAAACAACACATCACCCGATCTGAGAATTGAATTCACAACCTTTCGATTGCAATGCCAATGCTCTAACCACTAAGCCATGTGCCTCAGATATCATGACAAAAAGCACCAAGTACTCATTGTAAAATGGTTATGGAGGTGTTATGACAAAAAGCACCAAGTACTCACTGTAAAATGGTTAAACAGGCAAATTTTTTACATGTGTCATAGTTAGAAAACAAACATACAACAACTACTACTACTACTACTACTACTACTACTACTACTACTACTACTACTACTACTACTACTACTAAGTAATGATGATAATTTCTTTATTAGCCAGACAGGGCTCACATTAAGGAAACATTAAAGATGATACAGCACAATAGAGTGTGGGTTTTTCTTTGTGTGATATAAAAAAAATAATGGGCCTGACCTGTTGGTTTTTGACAAGGGAAAAAGATCTGGCTTGATTATAAATGTAGCTTGCCCCTTTGACACAAGAGTGCAAGAAAGGGATAAGGAAAAAATTAACTGGTAACTGAAAATTAAGTTGGTAACTGAAAAGGATTTGGAACTGTCATGAGATCAAGTTTATCCCCATCTTCATAGGAGCATTAGGTACTATCTCAAAGAGTTTCTGATGGCTGGTTAAAAAACCAGCCCCCTTTTTTAGAATACTCCTAAAGGCATGCCAACTGGAAATGGCAAGGACCCTCCAATATGTCATGAATACATGAGACGGCAGGTAGTAGCTTAGTGTCTATTAGGGCAAATTTTCCTTACCTGCAAGATCAGCAAATATGAGCTACAGAAGATTGGGCTACTAGGAACAAAACATATTCTCAGATGAGTTCTCTCTCTACAATGAAAACATCTATAGCCCTAGGTTCAAGGCCTGAACCTGGCAATAAAGAAACAGAACTGAGCTAAACGAAATAACACAACAATAATAATAATAATAATAATTGTTTCTACTTTAGGCATACGGCCAGCAATCTGAAGGGGAAAGAAAGTTGATTAAATTGACCTCAGTGCATTACTGGTGCTTTATTTTATCGAACCTGTAAGGATGAAAGGTAAAGCTAACTTCGGTGCAATTTAAATTTAGAATTAAAGGACCATAACTATACTGCTAAGAAGGTTGTCCAACGTTTTACTAATCCTGCCAATCTACCAAATCATACACATTACATATATGCATGGATTAAATACAGAAGTTATGTAAAAATAAAGGAAGGATCAAACATTATATACTTATATTATATACACACACAAATATATATATATATTATGTGAGATGCGCAATGCTGCATGGTAGTGAGACATGGGCATCAACTGCACAGGATATGCAACGGCTGGAGAGAAATGAAGCAAGCATGCCCCGTTGGATGTGCAATGTCAATTTGCGTGAACGACCAAGCATAGATGAGTTGAGAAAGAAACTGGGTATAAGAGGGATAAATTGTGGTGTGCGGGAGAGAAGACTGAGATGGTATGGACATGTGATGCGCATGGAGGATGACTGCTGGGTAAAGAAGTGCCAAGAAATACCAGTAGAAGGAAGATGCAGTAGAGGAAGACCAGGAAAAACATGGACGGAGGTGGTGAGAGCAGACCTCAGATGGCTGAAGCTCACGGAGGAGATGATGAAGGACCGTGACAAGTGGAGAGATGCTGTGCTGAATAGGATCCGTCCCACCCTTGCAAGCAGGGAAAAGCGGACGTAAAAGGATGATGATGATGATATATATATTTGTTTTGCAAGGTTTTTTATATTAAATCGTGTGTCAAAACAAATATTGTTATACTTGGGGAAGGTCATATTGTTGTAATAATATTGCCAGATATAATAACAGAACACACTCACGGTTTGGTTGGTTTTGCTTCTGTATCTTTTATATTTCCATAGTTAATTTATTTGGCAATCAATGTTTAACATTGATTGACCATGGGTTAAAAATGTTCTTATGTGTTCTGTTATTATTTCTGGCAATATTATTACAACAATATGACCCTCCCAAAGTATAACAATATATATATATATATATATATTATGATGATGGTTTAATGACGCTTTTCCATGTTAGCATGGGTTAGACGAGTTGTCCCATTGTGAGACAAGCCAGGTCAGAGGACCATGTTTTGCTCATCATCAATGTTTTTACATCAGTTTAATCATCATCATCATCATCACCGTTTTACGTCCATTCTTCCACGCTAGCATGGGTTAGACGGGTTGTGCTGTTGTGGGCAGTGTCCAATCGGCTGACCTTGACTTGCTCATACGGGAACTGATTCTGGCTTGATTTCTACAGCTGGATGCCCTTCCTCATTTACAGTGAGTGGAGGGTGCTTTTCTACCATGGCGCCTACACGTCCACTTTACAGTGTGGGCTGGGTGGTTTTTTGCCGTGGCACCTCCACGACCACTTTTCAGTGGGAGGGTGTGGGGGAATATTGTCTATATGCTTCAACATATATATATATATATATATATATATATATATATTGATTAAGTTAAAACTTGAAATTACATAAAACTTGAAATTACATAAAATTAAACAGAATTTTCCAGAAAAAATATTAAAGTTTTAATTTAGATAATTAAAGTTCACAAATTTTTTAACCTTTCCTATCTCTGATATGAAATAAATAATCCTTTCACATGTTTTATAATTTTTTCCATTGATTAATAATTATATTTACCAGAATATATAACAAAATTTGAAAAATTAAAGAATTAAAAATATAAAAATTTAACTATGCGAATTGCAATATGAAATAAAAAGAAGGAAAAAGGAACACAAAATATAAGATTTGAATTCTTATTTTTATTTTATTTTATTTTTCCTCCTTTTTTAAACTATTTTTTTATTATTTGTCTCACTAGCTCATTTTGATTAGCAACTGTAAGGAGTACTCAATACTTCCTCTAGTCTGCCATGACTTACTAGTTCTATACATACATTTAAATTTAATAAATAAATAAATAAGAGAGCATAACAAATATAAAATAGTGACCCAGCAGGCAGAATGGCGTAAATGTATAAATGCCTAGAAACTTCTTTAGTCTTCCAGCAATCTCAAACAATTTGCTATAAAAAAATACTTGCAACACTGGCAAAGCTGACATTTAAAAAATATCGTTTTCTTTGTACTTTTGCTCAAGGTGTCTGTGCCAAAGATATTGTTGCTGTTGTTGTTGTTTATCATCATCATCATTTTACGTCTGTTGTTCCTTGCTTGCTTGGGTTGGACAGGTCCTTCTCAATACAGCCTCTCTCTCTCTCTTTGTCACATTCCTTTGTCATCTCTTCCATGAGTTTTACCGATCTTAGATCAGCTCTTACTACATTCATCCAGGTCTTCCTTGAACTTCCTCTACTGCAGCTTCCTTCCACTGGGATTACTTATTAAAAAATCACTGGAATGTTTCTAGTCAGTGAAATTGGCTTTTTCTTCTTATAAAACATGTTTCTTTTTCAGCCATATAAAACTTATTTAATTTAAGCAAGATATTATTAAAATTTTAGTCCACCTTGACTAGGCCGACCCTACTATAACTTCAATCCTTTTCACACTCCCTTACTCACTTCATCCAGATACCAAACAGCATTATACTGCAAGTAGTTCAGGTGTGAGAGTAGGTAACATAGGTAGATGTCCTGGCTTTTATTCAACCCTATAGCATTTACATTACTCTATATTTACTATTATATTTTCACAGTAAAGGCTTTACCTCCCATAATTATCTCACATAATATTGAATCTATGAGATGTTGATATTATTTATTTTGAGAACAATAGCTTGACATCAGTATGAGTGGCCAGTTACAGCCAGTTTGAACAGAAAGAGGTGAAAGAATTCTGGCTGGATACGGCCAGTTTAAGTATATTTGGTAAAAATAATATTTTATTTCCTCATGAACATCTTATTTCTGGTATAGTTTAGATAATAGGATTTTATCTGTTTGCAGGTCTGCTCATCTATTTAACTTATGCTTTTACATTGTTTAGCTCATCTATTTAATTTGTATTCTCAACAAACTACTATAAAAACAATGTCGATAGTGTTAGGCAACAACTTGAATTTTTTAGTTGTCTTCATCTTAGGTTTATTCTTCATAATGAAGGATCTTTCTTGTTTTTACTTTTAGTTTCTTTCTAGAATGTTGTTCTTCTCACTTTGCCTTCATTTCCTAATCATCATTAGAAGATGATGCTGTAGTCCTGCTGAGAGAGAGAGTGTCATATGATCATTTGCTTCACATACCAAAGTCAATGTCGATATTGCCCAACGGTGGGTGATATTGCACAAGTTAGGAAACCCTGATGTACACAGACTACATTTATGAAGTATATTTACCTATATGAAGTACATCTCCTAGAAGTGAACATCCATGAAGTATATGGCATAGGAAGTTTGACACAGTGAACTCTGTCTACACTGAATAGATCTAAATATACAAAGGATATCTACGGTAAAGTACATCTACATAGAATTAATTTCTATGGCGTACATCTACACAGAATCCATCTAAAGGAAGTAAATCGGAACAGAAAACATCTAAATTTTATACATCTACGGGATTGACATAGAAGGAATTTATATAAAAGTATAACTATATGGAAAATATCTCGATGACGTACATGTGAATAGAATACATCTAGATGACATATTTATGTATAGAATACATCTAGATGACATATATATGTATAGAATACATCTGGATGACATACATGTGAATAGAATACATCTGGATGACGTACATATGTATAGAATACATCTAGATGACATACATGGGAATAGAATACATCTGGATGACGTACATATGTATAGAATATATCTAGATGACATAAATATGTATAGAATACATCTAGATGACATATATATGTATAGAATACATCTAGATGACATACATGTGAATAGAATACATCTAGATGACATATATATGTATAGAATACATCTAGATGACATACATGTGAATAGAATACATCTGGATGACATACATATGTATAGAATACATCTAGATGACATATATATGTATAGAATACATCTAGATGACAAACATTTGAATAGAATACATCTGGATGACATATGTATAGAATACATCTGGATGACATACATATGTATAGAATACATCTGGATGACATATGTATAGAATACATCTGGATGATATACATATGTATAGAATACATCTAGATGACGTACATATGTATAGAATACATCTGGATGACATACATATGTATAGAATACATCTGGATGACATATGTATAGAATACATCTGGATGATATACATATGTATAGAATACATCTAGATGACATACATATGTATAGAATACATCTGGATGACATACATATGTATAGAATACATCTAGATGACATATATATGTATAGAATATATCTGGATGACATATATATGTATAGAATACATCTGGATGACATACATGTGAAGAGAATACATCTGGATGACATACATGTGAAGAAAATACATCTAGATGACATACATATGTATAGAATACATCTGGATGACATACATATGTATAGAATACATCTAGATGATATACATATGTATAGAATACATCTGGATGACATACATGTGAAGAGAATACATCTGGATGACATACATGTGAAGATAATACATCTGGATGACATACATGTGAATAGAATACATCTAGATGACATAAATGTGTATAGAATACATATGGATGACATATATATGTATAGAATACATCTGGATGACATATGTATAGAATACATCTAGATGACGTATATATGTATAGAATACATCTAGATGACATATATATGTATAGAAGACATCTGGAAGACATATATATGTATAGAATACATCTAGATGACATATATATGTATAGAATATATCTGGATGACATATATATGTATAGAATACATCTGGATGACATACATGTGAAGAGAATACATCTGGATGACATACATGTGAAGAAAATACATCTAGATGACATACATATGTATAGAATACATCTGGATGACATACATATGTATAGAATACATCTAGATGATATACATATGTATAGAATACATCTGGATGACATACATATGTATAGAATACATCTGGATGACATACATGTGAAGACAATACATCTGGATGACATACATGAGAAGATAATACATCTGGATGACATACATGTGAATAGAATACATCTAGATGACATAAATGTGTATAGAATACATATGGATGACATATATATGTATAGAATACATCTGGATGACATATGTATAGAATACATCTAGATGACGTATATATGTATAGAATACATCTAGATGACATATATATGTATAGAAGACATCTGGATGACATATATATGTATAGAATACATCTAGATGACATATATATGTATAGAATACATCTGGATGACATACATATGTATAGAATACATCTGGATGACATATATATATATATAGAATACATCTAGATGAGAAACATATGTATAGAATACATCTGGATGACATATATATGTATAGAATACATCTGGATGACGTACATATGTATAGAATACATCTAGATGACATACATATGTATAGAATACATCTAGATGACATATATATGTATAGAATAAATCTGGATGGCATATATATGTATAGAAGACATCTAGATGACATACATATGTATAGAATACATCTAGATGACATACATGTGTATAGAATACATCTAGATTACAATTATATATGTATAGAATACATCTAGATGACATATATATGTATAGAATAAATCTAGATGAGATACATATGTATAGAATACATCCAGATGACATACATATGTATAGAATACATCTACATGACATACATATGTATAGAATACATCTAGATGACATATATATGTATAGAATACATCTGAATGACATACATGTGTATAGAATACATCTAGATGATATACATATGTATAGAATACTTCTAGATGACATATGTATGTATAGAATACATCTGGATGACATACATGTGTATAGAATACATCTAGACGATATATATATGTATAGAATACTTCTAGATGACATATATATGTATAGAAGTCATCTAGATGACATATATATATATAGAATACATCTAGATGACATACATATGTATAGAATACATCTAGTTGACATATATATGTATAGAATACATCTAGATGACATATATATAATATATAGAAGACATCTAGATGACATATATATGCATAGAATACATCTAGATGACATATATATGTATAGAATACATCTAGATGACATATATATGTATAGAATACATCTGGATGACGTACATATGTATTGAATAAATCTAGATGACATACATATGTATAGAATATATCTGGATGACATACATATGTATAGAATACATCTAGTTAACATATATATGTATAGAATACATCTTGATGACATATATATGTATAGAATTCTTCTAGATGACGTACATATGTATAGAATACATCTGGATGACATATATATGTATAGAATACATCTGGATGACATGTATATGTATAGAATACATCTGGATGACGTACATATGTATAGAATACATCTAGATGACATACATGTGAATAGAATACATCTAGATGACATACATGTGTACAGAATACATCTGGATGACATACATGTGAATAGAATACATCTGGATGACATACTTATGTATAGAATACATCTAGATGACATACATATGTATAGAATACATCTTGATCACGTACATATGTATAGAATACATCTAGATGACATATATATGTATAGAATACATCTAGATGACATATATATGTATAGAATACATCTAGATGACATACATGTGTTTAGAATACATCTGGATCACGTACATATGTATAGAATACATCTAGATGACATATATATGTATAGAATACATCTAGATGACATATATATGTATAGAATACATCTGGATCACGTACATATGTATAGAATACATCTAGATGATATATATATGTATAGAATACATCTGGATGACATATATATGTATAGAATAGATCTAGATGACATACATATGTATACAATACATCTAGATGACATACATATGTATAGAATACACCGAGATGACATACATATGTATAGAATACATCTAGATGACATATGTATGTATAGAATACATCTGGATGACATATATATGTATAGAATACATCTAGATGACATACATATGTATAGAATACATCTAGATGACATATATATGTATAGAATACATCTGGATGACATACATATGTATAGAATACATCTAGATAACATATATATATATATGTATAGAATACATATAGATGACATATATATGTATAGAATACATCTAGATGACATAGATATGTATAAAATACATCTAGAATAAATATATATGTGTGGAATACATCTAGATGACATATATATAATATATAGAATACATCTGGATGACATATATATGTATAGAATACATCTGAATTACGTACATATGTATAGAAAAAAACTAGATGACATACATATGTATAGAATACATCTAGATGACATATATATGCATAGAAGACATCTGGATGACATATATTTGTATAGAATACATCTAGATGACATATATATGTATAGAATACATCAAGATGACATATATAAGTATAGAATACATCTGGATGACGTACATATGTATAGAATACATTTAGATTACATATATATGTATAGAATACATCTGGATGACGTACATATGTATAGAATACATCTAGATGATATACATATGTATAGAATACATCTGGATGACATACATATGTATAGAATACATCTGGATGACATACATGTGAAGAGAATACATCTGGATGACATACATGTGAAGATAATACATCTGGATGACATACATGTGAATAGAATACATCTAGATGACATACATGTGTATAGAATACATATGGATGAAATATATATATATAGAATACATCTGGATGACATATGTATAGAATACATCTAGATGACGTATATATGTATAGAATATATCTAGATGACATATATATGTATAGAATACATCTAGATGACATATATATATAGAGAATACATCTAGATGACATATATATGTATAGAATACATCTAGATGACATATATTTGTATAGAAGACATCTAGATGACATATATATGTATAGAATATATCTAGATGACATATATATGTATAGAATACATCTAGGTGACATATATATGTATAGAATACATCTAGATGACATATATATATATAGAATACATCTAGATGACATACATATGTATAGAATACATCTAGGTGACATATATATGTATAGAAGACATCTGGATGACATATATATGTATAGAATACATCTAGATGACATACACGTGTATAGAATACATCTAGATGAATTACTTATGTTTAGAATACATCTAGACGACATTCATATGTATAGAATACATCTAGATTAAAATTATATATGTATAGAATACATCTAGATGACGTACATATGTATAGAATACATCTAGATGACGTACATATGTATAGAATACATCTAGATGACATACATATGTATAGAATACATCTCGTTGACATATGTATAGAATACATCTAGATGACATATATATGAATAGAATACATCTGGAATACATGTATGGGAATAGAATACATCTAGATGACATATATGTGAATAGAATACATCTGGATGACGTACTTATTTATAGAATACATCTGGATGACATACATGTGTATAGAATACATCTGGATGACGTACACATGTATAGAATACATCTAGATGACATACATATGTATAGAATGCATCTACATGCCATACATATATATAGAATACATGTAGTTGACATATATATGTAAAGAATACATCTAGATGACATATATATGTATAGAATACATCTAGATGACATATATATGTATAGAGTACATCTGGATGACGTACATATGTATAGAATACATCTAGATTACAATTTTATATGTATAGAATACATCTAGATGAGGTACATATGTATAGAATACATCGAGATGACATACATATGTATAGAATACATCTAGATGACATACATGTCAATAGAATACATCTAGATGACATACATATGTATACAATACATCTAGATGACATATATATGTATAGAATACATCGAGATAACATATATATGTATAGAATACATCTAGATGACATATATATGTATAGAATACATCTAGATGACATATATATCTATAGAATACATCTAGATGACATATATATGTATAGAATACATCTGGATCACGTACATATGTATAGAATACATCTAGATGATATATATATGTATAGAATACATCTGGATGACATATATATGTATAGAATAGATCTAGATGACATACATATGTATACAATACATCTAGATGACATACATATGTATAGAATACACCGAGATGACATACATATGTATAGAATACATCTAGATGACATATATATGTATAGAATATATCTGGATGACATATATATGTATAGAATACATCTAGATGACATACATATGTATAGAATACATCTAGATGACATATATATGTATAGAATACATCTGGATGACATACATATGTATAGAATACATCTAGATAACATATATATATATATGTATAGAATACATATAGATGACATATATATGTATAGAATACATCTAGATGACATAGATATGTATAGAATACATCTAGAATAAATATATATGTGTGGAATACATCTAGATGACATATATATAATATATAGAATACATCTGGATGACATACATATGTATAGAATACATCTAGATAACATATATATATATATGTATAGAATACATATAGATGACATATATATGTATAGAATACATCTAGATGACATAGATATGTATAGAATACATCTAGAATAAATATATATGTGTGGAATACATCTAGATGACATATATATAATATATAGAATACATCTGGATGACGTACATATGTATAGAATACATCTAGATGATATACATATGTATAGAATACATCTGGATGACATACATATGTATAGAATACATCTGGATGACATACATGTGAAGAGAATACATCTGGATGACATACATGTGAAGATAATACATCTGGATGACATACATGTGAATAGAATACATCTAGATGACATACATGTGTATAGAATACATATGGATGAAATATATATATATAGAATACATCTGGATGACATATGTATAGAATACATCTAGATGACGTATATATGTATAGAATATATCTAGATGACATATATATGTATAGAATACATCTAGATGACATATATATATAGAGAATACATCTAGATGACATATATATGTATAGAATACATCTAGATGACATATATTTGTATAGAAGACATCTAGATGACATATATATGTATAGAACATATCTAGATGACATATATATGTATAGAATACATCTAGGTGACATATATATGTATAGAATACATCTAGATGACATATATATATATAGAATACATCTAGATGACATACATATGTATTGAATACATCTAGGTGACATATATATGTATAGAAGACATCTGGATGACATATATATGTATAGAATACATCTAGATGACATACACGTGTATAGAATACATCTAGATGAATTACTTATGTTTAGAATACATCTAGACGACATACATATGTATAGAATACATCTAGATTACAATTATATATGTATAGAATACATCTAGATGACGTACATATGTATAGAATACATCTAGATGACGTACATATGTATAGAATACATCTAGATGACATACATATGTATAGAATACATCTCGTTGTCATATGTATAGAATACATCTAGATGACATATATATGAATAGAATACATCTGGAATACATATATGGGAATAGAATACATCTAGATGACATATATGTGAATAGAATACATCTGGATGACGTACTTATTTATAGAATACATCTGGATGACATACATGTGTATAGAATACATCTGGATGAGGTACACATGTATAGAATACATCTACATGACATACATATATATAGAATACATGTAGTTGACATATATATGTAAAGAATACATCTAGATGACATATATATGTATAGAATACATCTAGATGACATATATATGTATAGAGTACATCTGGATGACGTACATATGTATAGAATACATCTAGATTACAATTGTATATGTATAGAATACATCTAGATGAGGTACATATGTATAGAATACATCGAGATGACATACATATGTATAGAATACATCTAGATGACATACATGTCAATAGAATACATCTAGATGACATACATATGTATAGAATACATCTAGATGACATATATATGTATAGAATACATCGAGATAACATATATATGTATAGAATACATCTAGATGACATATATATGTATAGAATACATCTAGATGACATATATATGTATAGAATACATCTAGAAGACATATATTTGTATAGAATACATCTAGATGTCATGTATATGTATAGAATACATCTAGATGACGTACATATGTATAGAATACATCTAGATGACATACATATGTATAGAATACATCTAGATGACATACATATGTATAGAATACATGTAGATGACGTACATATGTATAGAATACATCTAGATGACATACATATGTATAGAATACATCTAGATAAAGTACATATGTATAGAATACATCTAGATGAAATATATATGTATAGAATACATCTAGATGACATACATATGTATAGAATACATCTAGATGACATATATATGAATAGAATATATCTAGATGACATACATATGTATGGAATACATCTAGTTGACATATATATGTATAGAATACATATAGATGACATATATATGTATAGAATACATCTGGATGACGTACATATGTATAGAATACATCTGGATGACATACATATGTATAGAATACATCTGGATGACATACATATGTATACAAGACATCGAGATGACATACATATGTATAGAATACATCTATATGACATACATATGTATAGAATACATCTAGATGACATATATATGAATAGAATATATCTAGATGACATACATATGTATGGAATACATCTAGTTGACATATATATGTATAGAATACATCTAGATGACATATATATGTATAGAATACATCTGGATGACATACATATGTATAGAATACATCTAGATGACATATATATGTATAGAATACATCTAGATGACATACATTTGAATAGAATACATCTGGATGACATATGTATAGAATACATCTGGATGACATACATATGTATAGAATACATCTGGATGACATATGTATAGAATACATCTGGATGATATACATATGTATAGAATACATCTAGATGACGTACATATGTATAGAATACATCTGGATGACATACATATGTATAGAATACATCTGGATGACATATGTATAGAATACATCTGGATGATATACATATGTATAGAATACATCTAGATGACATACATATGTATAGAATACATCTGGATGACATACATATGTATAGAATACATCTAGATGACATATATATGTATAGAATATATCTGGATGACATATATATGTATAGAATACATCTGGATGACATACATGTGAAGAGAATACATCTGGATGACATACATGTGAAGAAAATACATCTAGATGACATACATATGTATAGAATACCTCTGGATGACATACATATGTATAGAATACATCTAGATGATATACATATGTATAGAATACATCTGGATGACATACATGTGAAGAGAATACATCTGGATGACATACATGTGAAGATAATACATCTGGATGACATACATGTGAATAGAATACATCTAGATGACATAAATGTGTATAGAATACATATGGATGACATATATATGTATAGAATACATCTGGATGACATATGTATAGAATACATCTAGATGACGTATATATGTATAGAATACATCTAGATGACATATATATGTATAGAAGACATCTGGAAGACATATATATGTATAGAATACATCTAGATGACATATATATGTATAGAATATATCTGGATGACATATATATGTATAGAATACATCTGGATGACATACATGTGAAGAGAATACATCTGGATGACATACATGTGAAGAAAATACATCTAGATGACATACATATGTATAGAATAGATCTGGATGACATACATATGTATAGAATACATCTAGATGATATACATATGTATAGAATACATCTGGATGACATACATATGTATAGAATACATCTGGATGACATACATGTGAAGACAATACATCTGGATGACATACATGTGAAGATAATACATCTGGATGACATACATGTGAATAGAATACATCTAGATGACATAAATGTGTATAGAATACATATGGATGACATATATATGTATAGAATACATCTGGATGACATATGTATAGAATACATCTAGATGACGTATATATGTATAGAATACATCTAGATGACATATATATGTATAGAAGACATCTGGATGACATATATATGTATAGAATACATCAAGATGACATATATATGTATAGAATACATCTGGATGACATACATATGTATAGAATACATCTGGATGACATATATATATATATAGAATACATCTAGATGAGAAACATATGTATAGAATACATCTGGATGACATATATATGTATAGAATACATCTGGATGACGTACATATGTATAGAATACATCTAGATGACATACATATGTATAGAATACATCTAGATGACATATATATGTATAGAATAAATCTGGATGGCATATATATGTATAGAAGACATCTAGATGACATACATATGTATAGAATACATCTAGATGACATACATGTGTATAGAATACATCTAGATTACAATTATATATGTATAGAATACATCTAGATGACATATATATGTATAGAATAAATCTAGATGAGATACATATGTATAGAATACATCCAGATGACATACATATGTATAGAATACATCTACATGACATACATATGTATAGAATACATCTAGATGACATATATATGTATAGAATACATCTGAATGACATACATGTGTATAGAATACATCTAGATGATATACATATGTATAGAATACTTCTAGATGACATATATATGTATAGAATACATCTGGATGACATACATGTGTATAGAATACATCTAGACGATATATATATGTATAGAATACTTCTAGATGACATATATATGTATAGAAGTCATCTAGATGACATATATATATATAGAATACATCTAGATGACATACATATGTATAGAATACATCTAGTTGACATATATATGTATAGAATACATCTAGATGACATATATATAATATATAGAAGACATCTAGATGACATATATATGCATAGAATACATCTAGATGACATATATATGTATAGAATACATCTAGATGACATATATATGTATAGAATACATCTGGATTACGTACATATGTATTGAATAAATCTAGATGACATACATATGTATAGAATATATCTGGATGACATACATATGTATAGAATACATCTAGTTAACATATATATGTATAGAATACATCTTGATGACATATATATGTATAGAATTCTTCTAGATGACGTACATATGTATAGAATACATCTGGATGACATATATATGTATAGAATACATCTGGATGACATGTATATGTATAGAATACATCTGGATGACGTACATATGTATAGAATACATCTAGATGACATACATGTGAATAGAATACATCTAGATGACATACATGTGTACAGAATACATCTGGATGACATACATGTGAATAGAATACATCTGGATGACATACTTATGTATAGAATACATCTAGATGACATACATATGTATAGAATACATCTTGATCACGTACATATGTATAGAATACATCTAGATGACATATATATGTATAGAATACATCTAGATGACATATATATGTATAGAATACATCTAGATGACATACATGTGTTTAGAATACATCTGGATCACGTACATATGTATAGAATACATCTAGATGACATATATATGTATAGAATACATCTAGATGACATATATATGTATAGAATACATCTGGATCACGTACATATGTATAGAATACATCTAGATGATATATATATGTATAGAATACATCTGGATGACATATATATGTATAGAATAGATCTAGATGACATACATATGTATACAATACATCTAGATGACATACATATGTATAGAATACACCGAGATGACATACATATGTATAGAATACATCTAGATGACATATATATGTATAGAATACATCTGGATGACATATATATGTATAGAATACATCTAGATGACATACATATGTATAGAATACATCTAGATGACATATATATGTATAGAATACATCTGGATGACATACATATGTATAGAATACATCTAGATAACATATATATATATATGTATAGAATACATATAGATGACATATATATGTATAGAATACATCTAGATGACATAGATATGTATAAAATACATCTAGAATAAATATATATGTGTGGAATACATCTAGATGACATATATATAATATATAGAATACATCTGGATGACATATATATGTATAGAATACATCTGAATTACGTACATATGTATAGAAAAAAACTAGATGACATACATATGTATAGAATACATCTAGATGACATATATATGCATAGAAGACATCTGGATGACATATATTTGTATAGAATACATCTAGATGACATATATATGTATAGAATACATCAAGATGACATATATAAGTATAGAATACATCTGGATGACGTACATATGTATAGAATACATTTAGATTACATATATATGTATAGAATACATCTGGATGACGTACATATGTATAGAATACATCTAGATGATATACATATGTATAGAATACATCTGGATGACATACATATGTATAGAATACATCTGGATGACATACATGTGAAGAGAATACATCTGGATGACATACATGTGAAGATAATACATCTGGATGACATACATGTGAATAGAATACATCTAGATGACATACATGTGTATAGAATACATATGGATGAAATATATATATATAGAATACATCTGGATGACATATGTATAGAATACATCTAGATGACGTATATATGTATAGAATATATCTAGATGACATATATATGTATAGAATACATCTAGATGACATATATATATAGAGAATACATCTAGATGACATATATATGTATAGAATACATCTAGATGACATATATTTGTATAGAAGACATCTAGATGACATATATATGTATAGAATATATCTAGATGACATATATATGTATAGAATACATCTAGGTGACATATATATGTATAGAATACATCTAGATGACATATATATATATAGAATACATCTAGATGACATACATATGTATAGAATACATCTAGGTGACATATATATGTATAGAAGACATCTGGATGACATATATATGTATAGAATACATCTAGATGACATACACGTGTATAGAATACATCTAGATGAATTACTTATGTTTAGAATACATCTAGACGACATTCATATGTATAGAATACATCTAGATTAAAATTATATATGTATAGAATACATCTAGATGACGTACATATGTATAGAATACATCTAGATGACGTACATATGTATAGAATACATCTAGATGACATACATATGTATAGAATACATCTCGTTGACATATGTATAGAATACATCTAGATGACATATATATGAATAGAATACATCTGGAATACATGTATGGGAATAGAATACATCTAGATGACATATATGTGAATAGAATACATCTGGATGACGTACTTATTTATAGAATACATCTGGATGACATACATGTGTATAGAATACATCTGGATGACGTACACATGTATAGAATACATCTAGATGACATACATATTTATAGAATGCATCTACATGACATACATATATATAGAATACATGTAGTTGACATATATATGTAAAGAATACATCTAGATGACATATATATGTATAGAATACATCTAGATGACATATATATGTATAGAGTACATCTGGATGACGTACATATGTATAGAATACATCTAGATTACAATTTTATATGTATAGAATACATCTAGATGAGGTACATATGTATAGAATACATCGAGATGACATACATATGTATAGAATACATCTAGATGACATACATGTCAATAGAATACATCTAGATGACATACATATGTATACAATACATCTAGATGACATATATATGTATAGAATACATCGAGATAACATATATATGTATAGAATACATCTAGATGACATATATATGTATAGAATACATCTAGATGACATATATATCTATAGAATACATCTAGATGACATATATATGTATAGAATACATCTGGATCACGTACATATGTATAGAATACATCTAGATGATATATATATGTATAGAATACATCTGGATGACATATATATGTATAGAATAGATCTAGATGACATACATATGTATACAATACATCTAGATGACATACATATGTATAGAATACACCGAGATGACATACATATGTATAGAATACATCTAGATGACATATATATGTATAGAATATATCTGGATGACATATATATGTATAGAATACATCTAGATGACATACATATGTATAGAATACATCTAGATGACATATATATGTATAGAATACATCTGGATGACATACATATGTATAGAATACATCTAGATAACATATATATATATATGTATAGAATACATATAGATGACATATATATGTATAGAATACATCTAGATGACATAGATATGTATAGAATACATCTAGAATAAATATATATGTGTGGAATACATCTAGATGACATATATACAATATATAGAATACATCTGGATGACATACATATGTATAGAATACATCTAGATAACATATATATATATATGTATAGAATACATATAGATGACATATATATGTATAGAATACATCTAGATGACATAGATATGTATAGAATACATCTAGAATAAATATATATGTGTGGAATACATCTAGATGACATATATATAATATATAGAATACATCTGGATGACGTACATATGTATAGAATACATCTAGATGATATACATATGTATAGAATACATCTGGATGACATACATATGTATAGAATACATCTGGATGACATACATGTGAAGAGAATACATCTGGATGACATACATGTGAAGATAATACATCTGGATGACATACATGTGAATAGAATACATCTAGATGACATACATGTGTATAGAATACATATGGATGAAATATATATATATAGAATACATCTGGATGACATATGTATAGAATACATCTAGATGACGTATATATGTATAGAATATATCTAGATGACATATATATGTATAGAATACATCTAGATGACATATATATATAGAGAATACATCTAGATGACATATATATGTATAGAATACATCTAGATGACATATATTTGTATAGAAGACATCTAGATGACATATATATGTATAGAACATATCTAGATGACATATATATGTATAGAATACATCTAGGTGACATATATATGTATAGAATACATCTAGATGACATATATATATATAGAATACATCTAGATGACATACATATGTATTGAATACATCTAGGTGACATATATATGTATAGAAGACATCTGGATGACATATATATGTATAGAATACATTTAGATTACATATATATGTATAGAATACATCTGGATGACGTACATATGTATAGAATACATCTAGATGATATACATATGTATAGAATACATCTGGATGACATACATATGTATAGAATACATCTGGATGACATACATGTGAAGAGAATACATCTGGATGACATACATGTGAAGATAATACATCTGGATGACATACATGTGAATAGAATACATCTAGATGACATACATGTGTATAGAATACATATGGATGAAATATATATATATAGAATACATCTGGATGACATATGTATAGAATACATCTAGATGACGTATATATGTATAGAATATATCTAGATGACATATATATGTATAGAATACATCTAGATGACATATATATATAGAGAATACATCTAGATGACATATATATGTATAGAATACATCTAGATGACATATATTTGTATAGAAGACATCTAGATGACATATATATGTATAGAACATATCTAGATGACATATATATGTATAGAATACATCTAGGTGACATATATATGTATAGAATACATCTAGATGACATATATATATATAGAATACATCTAGATGACATACATATGTATTGAATACATCTAGGTGACATATATATGTATAGAAGACATCTGGATGACATATATATGTATAGAATACATCTAGATGACATACACGTGTATAGAATACATCTAGATGAATTACTTATGTTTAGAATACATCTAGACGACATACATATGTATAGAATACATCTAGATTACAATTATATATGTATAGAATACATCTAGATGACGTACATATGTATAGAATACATCTAGATGACGTACATATGTATAGAATACATCTAGATGACATACATATGTATAGAATACATCTCGTTGACATATGTATAGAATACATCTAGATGACATATATATGAATAGAATACATCTGGAATACATATATGGGAATAGAATACATCTAGATGACATATATGTGAATAGAATACATCTGGATGACGTACTTATTTATAGAATACATCTGGATGACATACATGTGTATAGAATACATCTGGATGAGGTACACATGTATAGAATACATCTACATGACATACATATATATAGAATACATGTAGTTGACATATATATGTAAAGAATACATCTAGATGACATATATATGTATAGAATACATTTAGATGACATATATATGTATAGAGTACATCTGGATGACGTACATATGTATAGAATACATCTAGATTACAATTGTATATGTATAGAATACATCTAGATGAGGTACATATGTATAGAATACATCGAGATGACATACATATGTATAGAATACATCTAGATGACATACATGTCAATAGAATACATCTAGATGACATACATATGTATAGAATACATCTAGATGACATATATATGTATAGAATACATCGAGATAACATATATATGTATAGAATACATCTAGATGACATATATATGTATAGAATACATCTAGATGACATATATATGTATAGAATACATCTAGAAGACATATATTTGTATAGAATACATCTAGATGTCATGTATATGTATAGAATACATCTAGATGACGTACATATGTATAGAATACATCTAGATGACATACATATGTATAGAATACATCTAGATGACATACATATGTATAGAATACATGTAGATGACGTACATATGTATAGAATACATCTAGATGACATACATATGTATAGAATACATCTAGATAAAGTACATATGTATAGAATACATCTAGATGAAATATATATGTATAGAATACATCTAGATGACATACATATGTATAGAATACATCTAGATGACATATATATGAATAGAATATATCTAGATGACATACATATGTATGGAATACATCTAGTTGACATATATATGTATAGAATACATATAGATGACATATATATGTATAGAATACATCTGGATGACGTACATATGTATAGAATACATCTGGATGACATACATATGTATAGAATACATCTGGATGACATACATATGTATACAAGACATCGAGATGACATACATATGTATAGAATACATCTATATGACATACATATGTATAGAATACATCTAGATGACGTACATAGGTATAGAATACATCTGGATGACATACATATGTATAGAATACATCTAGATGACATATATATGTAAAGAATACATCTAGATGACATATATATGTATAGAATACATCTGGATGACGTACATATGTATAGAATACATCTAGGTGACATATATATATATAGAAGTCATATGGATGACATATATATGTATAGAATACATCTGGATGACATATATATGTATAGAATACATCTAGATGACGCACATATGTATAGAATACATCTCGGTGACATACATATGTATAGAATACATCTAGATGACATATATATGTATAGAATACTTCTAGATGACATATATGTGAATAGAATACATCTGGATGACACACATGTGAATAGAATACATCTAGATGATATATATATGTATAGAAGACATCTGGATGACATATATTTGTATAGAATACATCTAGATGACATATATATGTATAGAATACATCTAGATGACATACATGTGTATACAATACATCTAGATGACATATATATGTATAGAAGACATCTGGATGACATATATTTGTATAGAATACATCTAGATGACATATATATGAATAGAATACAGCTGCACGACATATATAAGTATAGAATACATCTAGATGACATACATATGTATAGAATACATCTTGATGACATATATATGTATAGAATACATCTAGATGACATATATATGTATAGAATACATCTAGATGACATACATGTGTTCAGAATACATCTGGATCACGTACATATGTATAGAATACATCTAGATGACATATATATGTATAGAATACATCTAGATGACATATATATGTATAGAATACATCTAGATGACATATATATCTATAGAATACATCTAGATGACATATATATGTATAGAATACATCTGGATCACGTACATATGTATAGAATACATCTAGATGATATATATATGTATAGAATACATCTGGATGACATATATATGTATAGAATAGATCTAGATGACATACATATGTATACAATACATCTAGATGACATACATATGTATAGAATACACCGAGATGACATACATATGTATAGAATACATCTAGATGACATATATATGTATAGAATACATCTGGACGACATATATATGTATAGAATACATCTAGATGACATACATATGTATAGAATACATCTAGATGACATATATATGTATAGAATACATCTGGATGACATACATATGTATAGAATACATCTAGATAACATATATATATATATGTATAGAATACATATAGATGACATATATATGTATAGAATACATCTAGATGACATAGATATGTATAGAATACATCTAGAATAAATATATATGTGTGGAATACATCTAGATGACATATATATAATATATAGAATACATCTGGATGACATATATATGTATAGAATACATCTGAATTACGTACATATGTATAGAAAAAAACTAGATGACATACATATGTATAGAATACATCTAGATGACATATATATGCATAGAAGACATCTGGATGACATATATTTGTATAGAATACATCTAGATGACATATATATGTATAGAATACATATAGATGACATATATATGTATAGAATACATCTAGATGACATAGATATGTATAGAATACATCTAGAATAAATATATATGTGTGGAATACATCTAGATGACATATATATAATATATAGAATACATCTGGATGACATATATATGTATAGAATACATTTAGATTACATATATATGTATAGAATACATCTGGATGACGTACATATGTATAGAATACATCTAGATGATATACATATGTATAGAATACATCTGGATGACATACATATGTATAGAATACATCTGGATGACATACATGTGAAGAGAATACATCTGGATGACATACATGTGAAGATAATACATCTGGATGACATACATGTGAATAGAATACATCTAGATGACATACATGTGTATAGAATACATATGGATGAAATATATATATATAGAATACATCTGGATGACATATGTATAGAATACATCTAGATGACGTATATATGTATAGAATATATCTAGATGACATATATATGTATAGAATACATCTAGATGACATATATATATAGAGAATACATCTAGATGACATATATATGTATAGAATACATCTAGATGACATATATTTGTATAGAAGACATCTAGATGACATATATATGTATAGAACATATCTAGATGACATATATATGTATAGAATACATCTAGGTGACATATATATGTATAGAATACATCTAGATGACATATATATATATAGAATACATCTAGATGACATACATATGTATTGAATACATCTAGGTGACATATATATGTATAGAAGACATCTGGATGACATATATATGTATAGAATACATCTAGATGACATACACGTGTATAGAATACATCTAGATGAATTACTTATGTTTAGAATACATCTAGACGACATACATATGTATAGAATACATCTAGATTACAATTATATATGTATAGAATACATCTAGATGACGTACATATGTATAGAATACATCTAGATGACGTACATATGTATAGAATACATCTAGATGACATACATATGTATAGAATACATCTCGTTGACATATGTATAGAATACATCTAGATGACATATATATGAATAGAATACATCTGGAATACATATATGGGAATAGAATACATCTAGATGACATATATGTGAATAGAATACATCTGGATGACGTACTTATTTATAGAATACATCTGGATGACATACATGTGTATAGAATACATCTGGATGAGGTACACATGTATAGAATACATCTACATGACATACATATATATAGAATACATGTAGTTGACATATATATGTAAAGAATACATCTAGATGACATATATATGTATAGAATACATCTAGATGACATATATATGTATAGAGTACATCTGGATGACGTACATATGTATAGAATACATCTAGATTACAATTGTATATGTATAGAATACATCTAGATGAGGTACATATGTATAGAATACATCGAGATGACATACATATGTATAGAATACATCTAGATGACATACATGTCAATAGAATACATCTAGATGACATACATATGTATAGAATACATCTAGATGACATATATATGTATAGAATACATCGAGATAACATATATATGTATAGAATACATCTAGATGACATATATATGTATAGAATACATCTAGATGACATATATATGTATAGAATACATCTAGAAGACATATATTTGTATAGAATACATCTAGATGTCATGTATATGTATAGAATACGTCTAGATGACGTACATATGTATAGAATACATCTAGATGACATACATATGTATAGAATACATCTAGATGACATACATATGTATAGAATACATGTAGATGACGTACATATGTATAGAATACATCTAGATGACATACATATGTATAGAATACATCTAGATAAAGTACATATGTATAGAATACATCTAGATGAAATATATATGTATAGAATACATCTAGATGACATACATATGTATAGAATACATCTAGATGACATATATATGAATAGAATATATCTAGATGACATACATATGTATGGAATACATCTAGTTGACATATATAAGTATAGAATACATCTGGATGACGTACATATGTATAGAATACATCTGGATGACATACATATGTATAGAATACATCTGGATGACATACATATGTATACAAGACATCGAGATGACATACATATGTATAGAATACATCTATATGACATACATATGTATAGAATACATCTAGATGACGTACATAGGTATAGAATACATCTGGATGACATACATATGTATAGAATACATCTAGATGACATATATATGTAAAGAATACATCTAGATGACATATATATGTATAGAATACATCTGGATGACGTACATATGTATAGAATACATCTAGGTGACATATATATATATAGAAGTCATATGGATGACATATATATGTATAGAATACATCTGGATGACATATATATGTATAGAATACATCTAGATGACGCACATATGTATAGAATACATCTCGGTGACATACATATGTATAGAATATATCTAGATGACATATATATGTATAGAATACTTCTAGATGACATATATGTGAATAGAATACATCTGGATGACACACATGTGAATAGAATACATCTAGATGATATATATATGTATAGAAGACATCTGGATGACATATATTTGTATAGAATACATCTAGATGACATATATATGTATAGAATACATCTAGATGACATACATGTGTATACAATACATCTAGATGACATATATATGTATAGAAGACATCTGGATGACATATATTTGTATAGAATACATCTAGATGACATATATATGAATAGAATACAGCTGCACGACATATATAAGTATAGAATACATCTAGATGACATACATATGTATAGAATACATCTTGATGACATATATATGTATAGAATACATCTAGATGACATATATATGTATAGAATACATCTAGATGACATACATGTGTTTAGAATACATCTGGATCACGTACATATGTATAGAATACATCTAGATGACATATATATGTATAGAATACATCTAGATGACATATATATGTATAGAATACATCTGGATCACGTACATATGTATAGAATACATCTAGATGATATATATATGTATAGAATACATCTGGATGACATATATATGTATAGAATAGATCTAGATGACATACATATGTATACAATACATCTAGATGACATACATATGTATAGAATACACCGAGATGACATACATATGTATAGAATACATCTAGATGACATATATATGTATAGAATACATCTGGATGACATATATATGTATAGAATACATCTAGATGACATACATATGTATAGAATACATTTAGATGACATATATATGTATAGAATACATCTGGATGACATACATATGTATAGAATACATCTAGATAACATATATATATATATGTATAGAATACATATAGATGACATATATATGTATAGAATACATCTAGATGACATAGATAGGTATAGAATACATCTAGAATAAATATATATGTGTGGAATACATCTAGATGACATATATATAACATATAGAATACATCTGGATGACATATATATGTATAGAATACATCTGAATTACGTACATATGTATAGAAAAAAACTAGATGACATACATATGTATAGAATACATCTAGATGACATATATATGCATAGAAGACATCTGGATGACATATATTTGTATAGAATACATCTAGATGACATATATATGTATAGAATACATCAAGATGACATATATAAGTATAGAATACATCTGGATGACGTACATATGTATAGAATACATTTAGATTACATATATATGTATAGAATACATCTGGATGACGTACATATGTATAGAATAGATCTAGATGATATACATATGTATAGAATACATCTGGATGACATACATATGTATAGAATACATCTGGATGACATACATGTGAAGAGAATACATCTGGATGACATACATGTGAAGATAATACATCTGGATGACATACATGTGAATAGAATACATCTAGATGACATACATGTGTATAGAATACATATAGATGAAATATATATATATAGAATACATCTGGATGACATATGTATAGAATACATCTAGATGACGTATATATGTATAGAGTATATCTAGATGACATATATATGTATAGAATACATCTAGATGACATATATATATAGAGAATACATCTAGATGACATATATATGTATAGAATACATCTAGATGACATATATTTGTATAGAAGACATCTAGATGACATATATATGTATAGAATATATCCTCGATGACATATATATGTATAGAATACATCTAGGTGACATATATATGTATAGAATACATCTAGATGACATATATATATATAGAATACATCTAGATGACATACATATGTATAGAATACATCTAGGTGACATATATATGTATAGAAGACATCTGGATGACATATATATGTATAGAATACATCTAGATGACATACACGTGTATAGAATACATCTAGATGAATTACTTATGTTTAGAATACATCTAGACGACATACATATGTATAGAATACATCTAGATTACAATTATATATGTATAGAATACATCTAGATGACGTACATATGTATAGAATACATCTAGATGACGTACATATGTATAGAATACATCTAGATGACATACATATGTATAGAATACATCTAGTTGACATATGTATAGAATACATCTAGATGACATATATATGAATAGAATACATCTGGAATACATATATGGGAATAGAATACATCTAGATGACATATATGTGAATAGAATACATCTGGATGACGTACTTATTTATAGAATACATCTGGATGACATACATGTGTATAGAATACATCTGGATGACGTACACATGTATAGAATACATCTAGATGACATACATATGTATAGAATGCATCTACATGACATACATATATATAGAATACATGTAGTTGACATATATATGTAAAGAATATATCTAGATGTCATATATATGTATAGAATACATCTAGATGATATACATATGTATAGAATACATCTGGATGACATACATATGTATAGAATACATCTGGATGACATACATGTGAAGAGAATACATCTGGATGACATACATGTGAAGATAATACATCTGGATGACATACATGTGAATAGAATACATCTAGATGACATACATGTGTATAGAATACATATGGATGACATATATATGAATGGAATATATCTAGATGACATACATATGTATGAAATACATCTAGTTGACATATATATGTATAGAATACATCTAGATGACATATATATGTATAGAATACATCGGGATAACATACATATGTATAGAATACATCTGGATGACATACATATGTATAAAATACATCTAGGTGACATATATATGTATAGAATACATCTAGATGACATACATATGTATAGAATACATCTGGATGACGTACATATGTATAGAATACATCTGGATGACATACATATGTATAGAATACATCTGGATGACATACATATGTATACAAGACATCGAGATGACATACATATGTATAGAATACATCTATATGACATACATATGTATAGAATACATCTAGATGACGTACATAGGTATAGAATACATCTGGATTGCATACATATGTATAGAATACATCTAGATGACATATATATGTAAAGAATACATCTAGATGACATACATATGTATAGAATACATCTGGATGACGTACATATGTATAGAATACATCTAGGTGACATATATATATATAGAAGTCATCTGGATGACATATATATGTATAGAATACATCTGGATGACATATATATGTATAGAATACATCTAGATGACGCACATATGTATAGAATACATCTCGGTGACATACATATGTATAGAATACATCTAGATGACATATATATGTATAGAATACTTCTAGATGACATATATGTGAATAGAATACATCTGGATGACACACATGTGAATAGAATACATCTAGATGATATATATATGTATAGAAGACATCTGGATGACATATATTTGTATAGAATACATCTAGATGACATATATATGTATAGAATACATCTAGATGACATACATATGTATAGAATACATCTAGATGACATATATATGTATAGAAGACATCTGGATGACATATATTTGTATAGAATACATCTAGATGACATATATATGAATAGAATACAGCTGCACGACATATATAAGTATAGAATACACCTAGATGACATACATATGTATAGAATACATCTAGATGACATATATATGTATAGAATACATCTAGATGACATACATGTGAATAGAATGCATCTAGATGAATTACTTATGTATAGAATACATCTAGATGTCGTATATATGTATAGAATACATCTGGATGACATATATATGCATAGAATACATCTGGATGAAATATATATATGTATGGAATACATCTAGATGACATATATATGTATAGAATACATCTGGATGACATATATATGCATAGAATATATCTAGATGACATATATATGTATAGAATACATCTAGATGACATACATATGTATAGAATACATCTAGATGACATACATATGTATAGAATACATCTAGATGACATACATATGTATAGAATACATCTAGATGACATATATATGTATGGAATACATCTAGATGACTTACATATGTATAGAATACATCTAGATGACATATATATGTATAGAATACATCGAGATGAAGTGCATATGTATAGAATACATCTAGATGACATACATATGTATAGAATACATCTGCATCACATACACATGTCTAGAATACATCTAGATGACATATATATGTATAGAATATATCTGGATGACATATATATGTATAGAATATATCTAGATGACGTACATATGTATAAATACATCTAGATGACATACATATGTATAGAATACATCTGTATGACATACATATGTATATAATACATCTAGGTGACATATATATGTATAGAATACATCTAGATGACATATATATGTATAGAATACATCTAGTTGACATACATATGTATAGAATACATCTGTATGTCATACATATGTATATAATACATCTAGGTGACATATATATGTATAGAATACATCGGGATGACATATATATGTATAGAATATATCTAGATGACATATATATGTATAGAATACATCGGGATGACATATATATGTATAGAATATATCTAGATGACATACATGTGTTTAGAATACATCTGGATGACATATAAATGTATAGAATATATCTAGATGACATACATATGTATAGAATACATCGGGATGACATATATATGTATAGAATATATCTAGATGACATACATATGTATAGAATACATCTGGATGACATATATATGTATAGAATATATCTAGATGACATACATATGTATAGAATACATCTAGATGACATATATATGTATAGAATACATCTAGATGACATATATATGTATAGAATACATCTAGAAGACATATATTTGTATAGAATACATCTAGATGTCATGTATATGTATAGAATACATCTAGATGACGTACATATGTATAGAATACATCTAGATGACATACATATGTATAGAATACATCTAGATGACATACATATGTATAGAATACATGTAGATGACGTACATATGTATAGAATACATCTAGATGACATACATATGTATAGAATACATCTAGATAAAGTACATATGTATAGAATACATCTAGATGAAATATATATGTATAGAATACATCTAGATGACATACATATGTATAGAATACATCTAGATGACATATATATGAATAGAATATATCTAGATGACATACATATGTATGGAATACATCTAGTTGACATATATATGTATAGAATACATATAGATGACATATATATGTATAGAATACATCTGGATGACGTACATATGTATAGAATACATCTGGATGACATACATATGTATAGAATACATCTGGATGACATACATATGTATACAAGACATCGAGATGACATACATATGTATAGAATACATCTATATGACATACATATGTATAGAATACATCTAGATGACGTACATAGGTATAGAATACATCTGGATGACATACATATGTATAGAATACATCTAGATGACATATATATGTAAAGAATACATCTAGATGACATATATATGTATAGAATACATCTGGATGACGTACATATGTATAGAATACATCTAGGTGACATATATATATATAGAAGTCATATGGATGACATATATATGTATAGAATACATCTGGATGACATATATATGTATAGAATACATCTAGATGACGCACATATGTATAGAATACATCTCGGTGACATACATATGTATAGAATACATCTAGATGACATATATATGTATAGAATACTTCTAGATGACATATATGTGAATAGAATACATCTGGATGACACACATGTGAATAGAATACATCTAGATGATATATATATGTATAGAAGACATCTGGATGACATATATTTGTATAGAATACATCTAGATGACATATATATGTATAGAATACATCTAGATGACATACATGTGTATACAATACATCTAGATGACATATATATGTATAGAAGACATCTGGATGACATATATTTGTATAGAATACATCTAGATGACATATATATGAATAGAATACAGCTGCACGACATATATAAGTATAGAATACATCTAGATGACATACATATGTATAGAATACATCTTGATGACATATATATGTATAGAATACATCTAGATGACATATATATGTATAGAATACATCTAGATGACATACATGTGTTCAGAATACATCTGGATCACGTACATATGTATAGAATACATCTAGATGACATATATATGTATAGAATACATCTAGATGACATATATATGTATAGAATACATCTAGATGACATATATATCTATAGAATACATCTAGATGACATATATATGTATAGAATACATCTGGATCACGTACATATGTATAGAATACATCTAGATGATATATATATGTATAGAATACATCTGGATGACATATATATGTATAGAATATATCTAGATGACATACATATGTATACAATACATCTAGATGACATACATATGTATAGAATACACCGAGATGACATACATATGTATAGAATACATCTAGATGACATATATATGTATAGAATACATCTGGACGACATATATATGTATAGAATACATCTAGATGACATACATATGTATAGAATACATCTAGATGACATATATATGTATAGAATACATCTGGATGACATACATATGTATAGAATACATCTAGATAACATATATATATATATGTATAGAATACATATAGATGACATATATATGTATAGAATACATCTAGATGACATAGATATGTATAGAATACATCTAGAATAAATATATATGTGTGGAATACATCTAGATGACATATATATAATATATAGAATACATCTGGATGACATATATATGTATAGAATACATCTGAATTACGTACATATGTATAGAAAAAAACTAGATGACATACATATGTATAGAATACATCTAGATGACATATATATGCATAGAAGACATCTGGATGACATATATTTGTATAGAATACATCTAGATGACATATATATGTATAGAATACATATAGATGACATATATATGTATAGAATACATCTAGATGACATAGATATGTATAGAATACATCTAGAATAAATATATATGTGTGGAATACATCTAGATGACATATATATAATATATAGAATACATCTGGATGACATATATATGTATAGAATACATTTAGATTACATATATATGTATAGAATACATCTGGATGACGTACATATGTATAGAATACATCTAGATGATATACATATGTATAGAATACATCTGGATGACATACATATGTATAGAATACATCTGGATGACATACATGTGAAGAGAATACATCTGGATGACATACATGTGAAGATAATACATCTGGATGACATACATGTGAATAGAATACATCTAGATGACATACATGTGTATAGAATACATATGGATGAAATATATATATATAGAATACATCTGGATGACATATGTATAGAATACATCTAGATGACGTATATATGTATAGAATATATCTAGATGACATATATATGTATAGAATACATCTAGATGACATATATATATAGAGAATACATCTAGATGACATATATATGTATAGAATACATCTAGATGACATATATTTGTATAGAAGACATCTAGATGACATATATATGTATAGAACATATCTAGATGACATATATATGTATAGAATACATCTAGGTGACATATATATGTATAGAATACATCTAGATGACATATATATATATAGAATACATCTAGATGACATACATATGTATTGAATACATCTAGGTGACATATATATGTATAGAAGACATCTGGATGACATATATATGTATAGAATACATCTAGATGACATACACGTGTATAGAATACATCTAGATGAATTACTTATGTTTAGAATACATCTAGACGACATACATATGTATAGAATACATCTAGATTACAATTATATATGTATAGAATACATCTAGATGACGTACATATGTATAGAATACATCTAGATGACGTACATATGTATAGAATACATCTAGATGACATACATATGTATAGAATACATCTCGTTGACATATGTATAGAATACATCTAGATGACATATATATGAATAGAATACATCTGGAATACATATATGGGAATAGAATACATCTAGATGACATATATGTGAATAGAATACATCTGGATGACGTACTTATTTATAGAATACATCTGGATGACATACATGTGTATAGAATACATCTGGATGAGGTACACATGTATAGAATACATCTACATGACATACATATATATAGAATACATGTAGTTGACATATATATGTAAAGAATACATCTAGATGACATATATATGTATAGAATACATCTAGATGACATATATATGTATAGAGTACATCTGGATGACGTACATATGTATAGAATACATCTAGATTACAATTGTATATGTATAGAATACATCTAGATGAGGTACATATGTATAGAATACATCGAGATGACATACATATGTATAGAATACATCTAGATGACATACATGTCAATAGAATACATCTAGATGACATACATATGTATAGAATACATCTAGATGACATATATATGTATAGAATACATCGAGATAACATATATATGTATAGAATACATCTAGATGACATATATATGTATAGAATACATCTAGATGACATATATATGTATAGAATACATCTAGAAGACATATATTTGTATAGAATACATCTAGATGTCATGTATATGTATAGAATACGTCTAGATGACGTACATATGTATAGAATACATCTAGATGACATACATATGTATAGAATACATCTAGATGACATACATATGTATAGAATACATGTAGATGACGTACATATGTATAGAATACATCTAGATGACATACATATGTATAGAATACATCTAGATAAAGTACATATGTATAGAATACATCTAGATGAAATATATATGTATAGAATACATCTAGATGACATACATATGTATAGAATACATCTAGATGACATATATATGAATAGAATATATCTAGATGACATACATATGTATGGAATACATCTAGTTGACATATATATGTATAGAATACATATAGATGACATATATAAGTATAGAATACATCTGGATGACGTACATATGTATAGAATACATCTGGATGACATACATATGTATAGAATACATCTGGATGACATACATATGTATACAAGACATCGAGATGACATACATATGTATAGAATACATCTATATGACATACATATGTATAGAATACATCTAGATGACGTACATAGGTATAGAATACATCTGGATGACATACATATGTATAGAATACATCTAGATGACATATATATGTAAAGAATACATCTAGATGACATATATATGTATAGAATACATCTGGATGACGTACATATGTATAGAATACATCTAGGTGACATATATATATATAGAAGTCATATGGATGACATATATATGTATAGAATACATCTGGATGACATATATATGTATAGAATACATCTAGATGACGCACATATGTATAGAATACATCTCGGTGACATACATATGTATAGAATATATCTAGATGACATATATATGTATAGAATACTTCTAGATGACATATATGTGAATAGAATACATCTGGATGACACACATGTGAATAGAATACATCTAGATGATATATATATGTATAGAAGACATCTGGATGACATATATTTGTATAGAATACATCTAGATGACATATATATGTATAGAATACATCTAGATGACATACATGTGTATACAATACATCTAGATGACATATATATGTATAGAAGACATCTGGATGACATATATTTGTATAGAATACATCTAGATGACATATATATGAATAGAATACAGCTGCACGACATATATAAGTATAGAATACATCTAGATGACATACATATGTATAGAATACATCTTGATGACATATATATGTATAGAATACATCTAGATGACATATATATGTATAGAATACATCTAGATGACATACATGTGTTTAGAATACATCTGAATCACGTACATATGTATAGAATACATCTAGATGACATATATATGTATAGAATACATCTAGATGACATATATATGTATAGAATACATCTGGATCACGTACATATGTATAGAATACATCTAGATGATATATATATGTATAGAATACATCTGGATGACATATATATGTATAGAATAGATCTAGATGACATACATATGTATACAATACATCTAGATGACATACATATGTATAGAATACACCGAGATGACATACATATGTATAGAATACATCTAGATGACATATATATGTATAGAATACATCTGGATGACATATATATGTATAGAATACATCTAGATGACATACATATGTATAGAATACATTTAGATGACATATATATGTATAGAATACATCTGGATGACATACATATGTATAGAATACATCTAGATAACATATATATATATATGTATAGAATACATATAGATGACATATATATGTATAGAATACATCTAGATGACATAGATAGGTATAGAATACATCTAGAATAAATATATATGTGTGGAATACATCTAGATGACATATATATAACATATAGAATACATCTGGATGACATATATATGTATAGAATACATCTGAATTACGTACATATGTATAGAAAAAAACTAGATGACATACATATGTATAGAATACATCTAGATGACATATATATGCATAGAAGACATCTGGATGACATATATTTGTATAGAATACATCTAGATGACATATATATGTATAGAATACATCAAGATGACATATATAAGTATAGAATACATCTGGATGACGTACATATGTATAGAATACATTTAGATTACATATATATGTATAGAATACATCTGGATGACGTACATATATATAGAATAGATCTAGATGATATACATATGTATAGAATACATCTGGATGACATACATATGTATAGAATACATCTGGATGACATACATGTGAAGAGAATACATCTGGATGACATACATGTGAAGATAATACATCTGGATGACATACATGTGAATAGAATACATCTAGATGACATACATGTGTATAGAATACATATAGATGAAATATATATATATAGAATACATCTGGATGACATATGTATAGAATACATCTAGATGACGTATATATGTATAGAATATATCTAGATGACATATATATGTATAGAATACATCTAGATGACATATATATATAGAGAATACATCTAGATGACATATATATGTATAGAATACATCTAGATGACATATATTTGTATAGAAGACATCTAGATGACATATATATGTATAGAATATATCCTCGATGACATATATATGTATAGAATACATCTAGGTGACATATATATGTATAGAATACATCTAGATGACATATATATATATAGAATACATCTAGATGACATACATATGTATAGAATACATCTAGGTGACATATATATGTATAGAAGACATCTGGATGACATATATATGTATAGAATACATCTAGATGACATACACGTGTATAGAATACATCTAGATGAATTACTTATGTTTAGAATACATCTAGACGACATACATATGTATAGAATACATCTAGATTACAATTATATATGTATAGAATACATCTAGATGACGTACATATGTATAGAATACATCTAGATGACGTACATATGTATAGAATACATCTAGATGACATACATATGTATAGAATACATCTAGTTGACATATGTATAGAATACATCTAGATGACATATATATGAATAGAATACATCTGGAATACATATATGGGAATAGAATACATCTAGATGACATATATGTGAATAGAATACATCTGGATGACGTACTTATTTATAGAATACATCTGGATGACATACATGTGTATAGAATACATCTGGATGACGTACACATGTATAGAATACATCTAGATGACATACATATGTATAGAATGCATCTACATGACATACATATATATAGAATACATGTAGTTGACATATATATGTAAAGAATATATCTAGATGTCATATATATGTATAGAATACATCTAGATGATATACATATGTATAGAATACATCTGGATGACATACATATGTATAGAATACATCTGGATGACATACATGTGAAGAGAATACATCTGGATGACATACATGTGAAGATAATACATCTGGATGACATACATGTGAATAGAATACATCTAGATGACATACATGTGTATAGAATACATATGGATGACATATATATGAATGGAATATATCTAGATGACATACATATGTATGAAATACATCTAGTTGACATATATATGTATAGAATACATCTAGATGACATATATATGTATAGAATACATCGGGATAACATACATATGTATAGAATACATCTGGATGACATACATATGTATAAAATACATCTAGGTGACATATATATGTATAGAATACATCTAGATGACATACATATGTATAGAATACATCTGGATGACGTACATATGTATAGAATACATCTGGATGACATACATATGTATAGAATACATCTGGATGACATACATATGTATACAAGACATCGAGATGACATACATATGTATAGAATACATCTATATGACATACATATGTATAGAATACATCTAGATGACGTACATAGGTATAGAATACATCTGGATTGCATACATATGTATAGAATACATCTAGATGACATATATATGTAAAGAATACATCTAGATGACATACATATGTATAGAATACATCTGGATGACGTACATATGTATAGAATACATCTAGGTGACATATATATATATAGAAGTCATCTGGATGACATATATATGTATAGAATACATCTGGATGACATATATATGTATAGAATACATCTAGATGACGCACATATGTATAGAATACATCTCGGTGACATACATATGTATAGAATACATCTAGATGACATATATATGTATAGAATACTTCTAGATGACATATATGTGAATAGAATACATCTGGATGACACACATGTGAATAGAATACATCTAGATGATATATATATGTATAGAAGACATCTGGATGACATATATTTGTATAGAATACATCTAGATGACATATATATGTATAGAATACATCTAGATGACATACATATGTATAGAATACATCTAGATGACATATATATGTATAGAAGACATCTGGATGACATATATTTGTATAGAATACATCTAGATGACATATATATGAATAGAATACAGCTGCACGACATATATAAGTATAGAATACACCTAGATGACATACATATGTATAGAATACATCTAGATGACATATATATGTATAGAATACATCTAGATGACATACATGTGAATAGAATGCATCTAGATGAATTACTTATGTATAGAATACATCTAGATGTCGTATATATGTATAGAATACATCTGGATGACATATATATGCATAGAATACATCTGGATGAAATATATATATGTATGGAATACATCTAGATGACATATATATGTATAGAATACATCTGGATGACATATATATGCATAGAATATATCTAGATGACATATATATGTATAGAATACATCTAGATGACATACATATGTATAGAATACATCTAGATGACATACATATGTATAGAATACATCTAGATGACATACATATGTATAGAATACATCTAGATGACATATATATGTATGGAATACATCTAGATGACTTACATATGTATAGAATACATCTAGATGACATATATATGTATAGAATACATCGAGATGAAGTGCATATGTATAGAATACATCTAGATGACATACATATGTATAGAATACATCTGCATCACATACACATGTATAGAATACATCTAGATGACATATATATGTATAGAATATATCTGGATGACATATATATGTATAGAATATATCTAGATGACGTACATATGTATAAATACATCTAGATGACATACATATGTATAGAATACATCTGTATGACATACATATGTATATAATACATCTAGGTGACATATATATGTATAGAATACATCTAGATGACATATATATGTATAGAATACATCTAGTTGACATACATATGTATAGAATACATCTGTATGTCATACATATGTATATAATACATCTAGGTGACATATATATGTATAGAATACATCGGGATGACATATATATGTATAGAATATATCTAGATGACATATATATGTATAGAATACATCGGGATGACATATATATGTATAGAATATATCTAGATGACATACATGTGTTTAGAATACATCTGGATGACATATAAATGTATAGAATATATCTAGATGACATACATATGTATAGAATACATCGGGATGACATATATATGTATAGAATATATCTAGATGACATACATATGTATAGAATACATCTGGATGACATATATATGTATAGAATATATCTAGATGACATACATATGTATAGAATACATCTAGATGACATATATATGTATAGAATACATCTAGATGACATACATATGTATAGAATACATCTGGATGACATATATATGTATAGAATACATCTAGTTGACATACATATGTATAGAATACATCTGGATGACATACATATGTATATAATACATCTGGATGACATACATATGTATACAAGACATCTAGATGACATACATATATATAGAATACATCTAGATGACATACATATGTATAGAATACATATAGATGACGTACATATGTATAGAATATATCTGGATTACATACATATGTATAGAATATATCTAGATGACATATATATGTAAAGAATACATCTAGATGACATATATATGTATAGAATACATCTGGATGACATACATATGTATAGAATACATCTCGGTGACATACATATGTATAGAATACATCTGGATGACATATATATGTATAGAAGACATATGGATGACATATATTTGTATAGAATACATCTAGATGACATATATATGTTTAGAATACATCTAGATGACATACATATGTATAGAATACATCTAGATGACATATATATGTATAGAAGACATCTGGATGACATATATTTGTATAGAATACATCTAGATGACATATATATGAATAGAATACATCTAGATGACATATATATGTATAGAATAAATCTAGATGACATACATATGTATAGAATACATCTGGCTGACATATATATGTATAGAATATATCTAGATGACATACATATGTATAGAATACATCTAGGTGACAGATATATGTATAGAATACATCTAGATGACATACATATGTATAGAATACATCTAGATGACATATATATATATATGTATAGAATACATCTAGATGACATATATATGTATAGAATACATCTAGATGACATATATATGTATAGAATACATCTAGATGACATATATATGTATAGAATACATCTGGATGACGTACATATGTATAGAATACATCTAGATGACATACATATGTCTAGAATACATCTGGATGAGATAGATATATATAGAATACATCTAGATGACATACATGTGAATAGAATACATCTGGATGACATACGTATGTATAGAAGACATCTGGATGACATATATATGTATAGAATACATCTGGATGACATACATATGTATAGAATACATCTAGATGACATATATATGTATAGAATACATCTAGTTGACATATATATGTATAGAATACATCTGGATGACTTATATATGTATAGAATACATCTAGTTGACATATATATGTATAGAATAAATTTAGATGACATATATATGTATAGAATACATCTCGATGACATATATATGTATAGAATACATCTAGATGAAATATATATGTATAGAATACATCTAGATGACATACATATGTATAGAATACATCTAGATGACATATATATGAATGGAATATATCTAGATGACATACATATGTATGGAATACATCTAGTTGACATATATATGTATAGAATACATCTAGATGACATATATATGTATAGAATACATCGGGATAACATACATATGTATAGAATACATCTGGATGACATACATATGTATAGAATACATCTAGGTGACATATATATGTATAGAATACATCTAGATGACATACATATGTATAGAATACATCTGGATGACGTACATATGTATAGAATACATCTGGATGACATACATATGTATAGAATACATCTGGATGACATACATATGTATACAAGACATCGAGATGACATACATATGAATAGAATACATCTGGATGACATATATATGTATATAATACATCTGGATGACGTACATATGTATAGAATACATCTAGATGACATATATATGTATCGAGTACATCTAGATGACATACATATGTATAGAATACATCTGGATGACATATATGTGTATAGAATACATCTAGATAATATATATATATGTATAGAATACATATTGGATGATGACATATATATATATGTATAGAATACATCTAGATGACGTACATATGTATAGAATACATCTGGATGACATATATATGTATAGAATACATCTAGATGACATATATATGTATAGAATACATCTAGATGACATATATATGTATAGAATAAATTTAGGTAACATACATATGTATAGAATACATCTGGATGACATATATATGTATAGAATACATCTAGTTGACATATATATGTATAGAATACATCTAGATGACATATATATGTATAGAATACATCTAGATGACATACATGTGAATAGAATACATCTGGATGACCTACATATGTATAGAATACATCTAGATGTCGTACATGTGTATAGAATACATCTAGATGACATACATATGTATAGAATGCATCTAGATGACATACATATGTATAGAATACATCTAGATGACATACATATGTATAGAATAGATCTACATGACATATATAAGTATAGAAGACATCTGGATGACGTACATGTGTATAGAATACATCTAGATGACATACATATATATAGAATACATCTAGATGACATACATATGTATAGAATACATCTAGATGACGTAAATATGTATAGAATACATCTAGATGAAAATATATATGTATAGAATACATCTAGATGACATATATATGTATAGAATACATTTAGGTAACATACATATGTATAGAATACATCTAGATGACATATATATGTATGGAATACATCTAGATGACGTACATATGTATAGAACACATCTGGATGACAAACATATGTATAGAATACATCTGGATGACATATATATGTATAGAATACATCTAGATGACATATATATGTATAGAATACATCTAGATGACATATATATGTATAGAATAAATTTAGGTAACATACATATGTATAGAATACATCTGGATGACATATATATGTATAGAATACATCTAGATGACATATATATGTATAGAATACATCTAGATGACATATATATGTATAGAATAAATTTAGGTAACATACATATGTATAGAATACATCTGGATGACATATATATGTATAGAATACATCTGGATGACATATATATGTATAGAATACATCTAGATGACATACATATGTATAGAATACATCTAGATGACGTACATATGTATAGAATACATCTAGATGACATACATATGTATAGAATACATCAAGATGACATACATATGTATAGAATACATCTAGATGACATATATATGTATAGAATACATCTAGATGACATACATATGTATAGAATACATCTAGTTGACATATGTATAGAATACATCTAGATGACATATATATGTATAGAATACATCTGGATGACATATATATGTATAGAATACATCTAGATAACATATATATGTATAGAATACATCTGGATGACATATATATGTATAGAATACATCTAGATGACATACATGTGAATAGAATACATCTGGATGACCTACATATGTATAGAATGCATCTAGATGACGTACATGTGTATAGAATACATCTAGATGACATACATATGTATAGAATACATCTGGATGACATACATATGTATAGAATACACCTAGATGACATATATATGTATAGAATACATCTGGATGACATACATATGTATAGAATACATCTGGATGATATGTATATGTATAGAATACATCTAGATGACATACATATGTATAGAATACATCTGGGTGACATATATATGTATAGAATACACCTAGATGACATATATATGTATAGAATACATCTAGGTGACATATATATGTATAGAATACATCTAGATGTCATACATATGTATAGAATACATCTGGATTACATATATATGTATAGAATACATCTAGATGACATACATCTAGATGACATACATATGTTTAGAATACATCTGGATGACATATATATGTATAGAATACATCTAGATGCCATACATATGTATAGAATACATCTGTATGACATATATAAGTATAGAATACATCTAGATGACATACATATGTATAGAATATAACTAGATGACATATATATGTATAGAATACATCTAGATGACATATATATGTATAGAATAAATCTAGATGACATACATATGTATAGAATACATCTGGCTGACATATATATGTATAGAATATATCTAGATGACATACATATGTATATAATACATCTAGGTGACAGATATATGTATAGAATACATCTAGATGACATACATATGTATAGAATACATCTAGATGACATATATATATATATGTATAGAATACATCTAGATGACATATATATGTATAGAATACATCTAGATGACATATATATGTATAGAATACATCTAGATGACATATATATGTATAGAATACATCTGGATGACGTACATATGTATAGAATACATCTAGATGACATACATATGTCTAGAATACATCTGGATGAGATAGATATATATAGAATACATCTAGATGACATACATATGAATAGAATACATCTGGATGACATACGTATGTATAGAAGACATCTGGATGACATATATATGTATAGAATACATCTGGATGACATACATATGTATAGAATACATCTAGATGACATATATATGTATAGAATACATCTAGTTGACATATATATGTATAGAATACATCTGGATGACTTATATATGTATAGAATACATCTAGTTGACATATATATGTATAGAATAAATTTAGATGACATATATATGTATAGAATACATCTCGATGACATATATATGTATAGAATACATCTAGATGAAATATATATGTATAGAATACATCTAGATGACATACATATGTATAGAATACATCTAGATGACATATATATGAATGGAATATATCTAGATGACATACATATGTATGGAATACATCTAGTTGACATATATATGTATAGAATACATCTAGATGACATATATATGTATAGAATACATCGGGATAACATACATATGTATAGAATACATCTGGATGACATACATATGTATAGAATACATCTAGGTGACATATATATGTATAGAATACATCTAGATGACATACATATGTATAGAATACATCTGGATGACGTACATATGTATAGAATACATCTGGATGACATACATATGTATAGAATACATCTGGATGACATACATATGTATACAAGACATCGAGATGACATACATATGAATAGAATACATCTGGATGACATATATATGTATATAATACATCTGGATGACGTACATATGTATAGAATACATCTAGATGACATATATATGTATCGAGTACATCTAGATGACATACATATGTATAGAATACATCTGGATGACATATATATGTATAGAATACATCTAGATAATATATATATATGTATAGAATACATATTGGATGATGACATATATATATATGTATAGAATACATCTAGATGACGTACATATGTATAGAATACATCTGGATGACATATATATGTATAGAATACATCTAGATGACATATATATGTATATAATACATCTGGATGACATACATATGTATAGAATACATCTAGATGACATACATATGTATAGAATACGTCTAGATGACACATATATGTATAGAGTACATCTAGATGACATACATATGTATAGAATACATCTGGATGACATATATATGTATATAATACATCTGGATGACGTACATATGTATAGAATACATCTAGATGAATTACTTATGTATAGAATACATCTAGATGACGTATATATGTATAGAATACATCTGGATGACATATATATGTATAGAATACATCTGGATGACATACATATGTATAGAATACATCTGGATGACATACATATGTATAGAATACACCTAGATGACATATATATGTATAGAATACATCTGGATGACATACATATGCATAGAATACATCTGGATGACATGTTTATGTATAGAATACATCTAGATGACATACATATGTATAGAATACATCTGGGTGACATATATATGTATAGAATACACCTAGATGACATATATATGTATAGAATACATCTAGGTGACATATATATATATATGTATAGAATACATCTAGATGACATATATATGTATAGAATACATCTAGATGACATATATATGTATAGAATACATCTAGATGTCATACATATGTATAGAATACATCTGGATTACATATATATGTATAGAATACATCTAGATGACATACATATGTTTAGAATACATCTGGATGACATATATATGTATAGAATACATCTAGATGCCATACATATGTATAGAATACATCTGTATGACATATATAAGTATAGAATACATCTAGATGACATACATATGTATAGAATACATCTAGATGACATATATATGTATAGAATACATCTAGATGACATATATATGTATAGAATGGGTACACAAGAGATGTAGCGGGATCTCAGGAAGCTTAATTAAGAATGTAGGATTCACATGCAGCAGCTGTGCTGAAACAGCAAGCAAACAGCCACAGGAAACAAGTACCACCAATCTCTGGGAGGGCCCTGTAGAAACAGTAGACAGCTTCTGCTACCTAGGTGACCGAATTAGCAACGGAGGTGGGTGCTCAGAAAGTACAATAACTAGGGTAAGAACGGGATGGAAGAAGTTTAGGGAACTACTACCACTGCTAGCTGCAAAAGGCTTCTCCCTCAGAATGAAAGGCAGACTGTATGATGCGTGTATCCGAACAGCGATGTTGCATGGTAGTGAGACCTGGGCGCTGAAGGTGGAAGACTTACGTAGATTAGAGAGAAACGAAGCCTGCATGCTCCGATGGATGTGTAACAGTAATATACGTGAACGACAAAGCATAAATGAATTGAGAGAGAGACTGAGCATAAGAGGAATCAAATGCTGCGTGCAGGAGAGGCGGTTACGCTGGTATGGACATGTGATGCGTATGAAGGATGACAGCTGCATAAAAAGGTGCAGAGCACTAGAAGTTGATGGAAACCGCGGAGTGGGGAGACCCAAGATGACTTGGGATGAGGTGATAAAAGCCGACCTTACCCAACTACACCTCTCAAAGTCAATGACACACGACCGTGACTTCTGGCGTCACGCAGTAATACAGGGTACCCGACCTCCCATGGGTACATGCTGAAGCATATAAACAATATGCCCCCCCCCCCCCACCGCAAGGTGGTCGTGGAGGTGCCACGGCAAAAAAGCACCCAGCCCACACTGTAAAGTGGACGTGTAGGCGCCACGAAAAAGCACCCAGCACTCACTGGAAATGAGGTTGGTGTTAGGAAGGGCATCCAGCTCTAGAAATCAAGCCAGATCAGTTCCTGTATGAGCAAGGCATGGTCAGCCGACCAGACACTGCCCACAACAGGACAACCCGTCTAACCCATGCTAGCGTGGAAGAACGGACGTAAAACGGTGATGATGATGATGATGATGAATACATCTAGATGACATACATATGTATAGAATACATCTGGCTGACATATATATGTATAGAATACATCTAGATGACATACATATGTATAGAATACATCTAGGTGACAGATATATGTATAGAATACATCTAGATGACATACATATGTATAGAATACATCTAGATGACATATATATATATATGTATAGAATACATCTAGATGACATATATATGTATAGAATACATCTCGATGACATATAAATGTATAGAATACATCTAGATGACATGTATATGTATAGAGTACATCTAGATGACATATATATGTATAGAATACATCTAGATGACATACATATGTATAGAATACATCTAGATGACATATATATTCATAGAATATATCTAGATGACATATATATGTATAGAATACATCTAGATGACATACATACGTATCGAATACATCTAGATGACATATATATGTATAGAATACATCTGGATGACATACATATGTATAGAATACATCTAGATGACATATATATGTATAGAATACATCTAGTTGACATATATATGTATAGAATACATCTGGATGACTTATATATGTATAGAATACATCTAGTTGACATATATATGTATAGAATACATCTGGATGACATATATATGTATAGAATACATCTAGATGACATATATATGTATAGAGTACATCTAGATGACATATATATGTATAGAATACATCTAGATGACATATATATGTATAGAATACATCTCGATGACATATATATGTATAGAATACATCTGGATAACATATATATGTATAGAATACATCTAGATAATATATATATGTGTATAGAATACATATTGGATGACATATATATATATGTATAGAATACATCTAGATGACATACATATGTATAGAATACATCTGGATCACATATATATGTATAGAATACATCTAGATGACATATATATGTATAGATTACATCTGGATGACATATATATGTATAGAATACATCTAGATGACATATATATGTATAGAATACATCTGGATGACATACATATGTATAGAATACATCTAGATGACATATATATGTATAGAATACATCTAGATGACATACATATTAATAGAATATATCTAGTTGATATATATATGTATAGAATACATCTAGATGTCATATATATGTATAGAATACATCTAGGTGACATATATATGTATAGAATACATCTAGATGTCATACATCTGTATAGAATACATCTGGATTACATATATATGTATAGAATACATCTGTATGACATATATAAGTATAGAATACATCTAGATGACATACATATGTATAGAATACATCTAGATGACATATATATGTATAGAATACATCTAGATGACATACATATGTATAGAATACATCTGGATGACATATATATGTATAGAATACATCTAGATGACATTCATATGTATAGAATACATCTAGGTGACATATATATGTATAGAATACATCTAGATGACATACATATGTATAGAATACATCTAGATGACATATATATATATATGTATAGAATACATCTAGATGACATATATATGTATAGAATACATCTAGAAGACATATATATGTATAGAATACATCTAGATGACATATGTATGTATAGAATACATCTGCATGACGTACATATGTATAGAATACATCTAGATGACATACATATGTCTAGAATACATCTGGATGAGATATATATATATAGAATACATCTAGATGACATACATGTGAATAGAATACATCTGGATGACATACATATGTATAGAAGACATCTGGATGTCATATATATGTATAGAATACATCTAGATGACATATATATGTATAGAATACATCTCGATGACATATATATGTATAGAATACATCTAGATGACATATATATGTATAGAGTACATCTAGATGACATATATATGTATAGAATACATCTAGATGACATACATATGTATAGAATACATCTAGATGACATATATATGCATAGAATATATCTAGATGACATACATACGTATCGAATACATCTAGATGACATATATATGTATAGAATACATCTGGATGACATACATATGTATAGAATACATCTAGATGACATATATATGTATAGAATACATCAAGTTGACATATATATGTATAGAATACATCTGGATGACTTAAATATGTATAGAATACATCTAGTTGACATATATATGTATAGATTACATCTGGATGACATATATATGTATAGAATACATCTAGATGACATATATATGTATAGAGTACATCTAGATGACATATATATGTATAGAATACATCTAGATGACATATGTATGTATAGAATACATCTAGATGACATATATATGTATAGAATACATCTAGAAGACATATATTTGTATAGAATACATCTAGATGTCATGTATATGTATAGAATACATCTAGATGACATATATATGTATAGAATACATCTAGAAGACATATATTTGTATAGAATACATCTAGATGTCATGTATATGTATAGAATACATCTAGATGACGTACATATGTATAGAATACATTTAGATGACATACATATGTATAGAATACATCTAGATGACGTACATATGTATAGAATACATCTAGATGACATACATATGTATAGAATACATCTAGATAAAGTACATATGTATAGAATACATCTAGATGAAATATATATGTATAGAATACATCTAGATGACATACATATGTATAGAATAGATCTAGATGACATATATATGAATGGAATATATCTAGATGACATACATATGTATGAAATACATCTAGTTGACATATATATGTATAGAATACATCTAGATGACATATATATGTATAGAATACATCGGGATAACATACATATGTATAGAATACATCTGGATGACATACATATGTATAAAATACATCTAGGTGACATATATATGTATAGAATACATCTAGATGACATACATATGTATAGAATACATCTGGATGACGTACATATGTATAGAATACATCTGGATGACATACATATGTATAGAATACATCTGGATGACATACATATGTATACAAGACATCGAGATGACATACATATGTATAGAATACATCTATATGACATACATATGTATAGAATACATCTAGATGACGTACATAGGTATAGAATACATCTGGATTGCATACATATGTATAGAATACATCTAGATGACATATATATGTAAAGAATACATCTAGATGACATACATATGTATAGAATACATCTGGATGACGTACATATGTATAGAATACATCTAGGTGACATATATATATATAGAAGTCATCTGGATGACATATATATGTATAGAATACATCTGGATGACATATATATGTATAGAATACATCTAGATGACGCACATATGTATAGAATACATCTCGGTGACATACATATGTATAGAATACATCTAGATGACATATATATGTATAGAATACTTCTAGATGACATATATGTGAATAGAATACATCTGGATGACACACATGTGAATAGAATACATCTAGATGATATATATATGTATAGAAGACATCTGGATGACATATATTTGTATAGAATACATCTAGATGACATATATATGTATAGAATACATCTAGATGACATACATATGTATAGAATACATCTAGATGACATATATATGTATAGAAGACATCTGGATGACATATATTTGTATAGAATACATCTAGATGACATATATATGAATAGAATACAGCTGCACGACATATATAAGTATAGAATACACCTAGATGACATACATATGTATAGAATACATCTAGATGACATATATATGTATAGAATACATCTAGATGACATACATGTGAATAGAATACATCTAGATGAATTACTTATGTATAGAATACATCTAGATGTCGTATATATGTATAGAATACATCTGGATGACATATATATGCATAGAATACATCTGGATGAAATATATATATGTATGGAATACATCTAGATGACATATATATGTATAGAATACATCTGGATGACATATATATGCATAGAATATATCTAGATGACATATATATGTATAGAATACATCTAGATGACATACATATGTATAGAATACATCTAGATGACATACATATGTATAGAATACATCTAGATGACATACATATGTATAGAATACATCTAGATGACATATATATGTATGGAATACATCTAGATGACTTACATATGTATAGAATACATCTAGATGACATATATATGTATAGAATACATCGAGATGAAGTGCATATGTATAGAATACATCTAGATGACATACATATGTATAGAATACATCTGCATCACATACACATGTATAGAATACATCTAGATGACATATATATGTATAGAATATATCTGGATGACATATATATGTATAGAATATATCTAGATGACGTACATATGTATAAATACATCTAGATGACATACATATGTATAGAATACATCTGTATGACATACATATGTATATAATACATCTAGGTGACATATATATGTATAGAATACATCTAGATGACATATATATGTATAGAATACATCTAGTTGACATACATATGTATAGAATACATCTGTATGTCATACATATGTATATAATACATCTAGGTGACATATATATGTATAGAATACATCGGGATGACATATATATGTATAGAATATATCTAGATGACATATATATGTATAGAATACATCGGGATGACATATATATGTATAGAATATATCTAGATGACATACATGTGTTTAGAATACATCTGGATGACATATAAATGTATAGAATATATCTAGATGACATACATATGTATAGAATACATCGGGATGACATATATATGTATAGAATATATCTAGATGACATACATATGTATAGAATACATCTGGATGACATATATATGTATAGAATATATCTAGATGACATACATATGTATAGAATACATCTAGATGACATATATATGTATAGAATACATCTAGATGACATATATATGTATAGAATACATCTAGTTGACATACATATGTATAGAATACATCTGGATGACATACATATGTATATAATACATCTGGATGACATACATATGTATACAAGACATCTAGATGACATACATATATATAGAATACATCTAGATGACATACATATGTATAGAATACATATAGATGACGTACATATGTATAGAATATATCTGGATTACATACATATGTATAGAATATATCTAGATGACATATATATGTAAAGAATACATCTAGATGACATATATATGTATAGAATACATCTGGATGACATACATATGTATAGAATACATCTCGGTGACATACATATGTATAGAATACATCTGGATGACATATATATGTATAGAATACTTCTAGATGACATATATGTGAATAGAATACATCTGGATGACACACATGTGAATAGAATACATCTACATGACATATATATGTATAGAAGACATATGGATGACATATATTTGTATAGAATACATCTAGATGACATATATATGTTTAGAATACATCTAGATGACATACATATGTATAGAATACATCTAGATGACATATATATGTATAGAAGACATCTGGATGACATATATTTGTATAGAATACATCTAGATGACATATATATGAATAGAATACAGCTGCACGACATATATAAGTATAGAATACATCTAGATGACATACATATGTATAGAATACATCTAGATGACATATATATGTATAGAATACATCTAGATGACATACATGTGAATAGAATACATCTAGATGAATTACTTATGTATAGAATACATCTAGATGACGTATATATGTATAGAATACATCTGGATGACATATATATGCATAGAATACATCTGGATGAAATATATATATGTATGGAATACATCTAGATGACATATATATGTATAGAATACATCTGGATGACATATATATGCATAGAATATATCTAGATGACATATATATGTATAGAATACATCTGGATGACGTACATATGTATATAATACCTCTAGATAACATATATATATGTATATAATACATCTATATGACATATATATGTATAGAATACATCTAGATGACATATATATATGTATAGAATACATCTAGATGACATACATGTGAATAGAATACATCTGGATGACATACATATGTATAGAATACATCTAGATGACATACATATGTATAGAATACATCTGGATGACATATATATGTATAGAATACATCTAGATGACATACATATGTATAGAATACATCTAGATGACATACATATGTATAGAATACATCTAGATGACATATATATGTATGGAATACATCTAAATGACGTACATATGTATAGAATACATCTAGATGACATATATATGTATAGAATACATCGAGATGAAGTGCATATGTATAGAATACATCTAGGTGACATACATATGTATAGAATACATCTGCATGACATACACATGTATAGAATACATCTAGATGACATATATATGTATAGAATATATCTGGATGACATATATATGTATAGAATATAATAGGAACCAGTAAGACCCCGACAGCTGAGCTCAAGCCGTTTCGACGGCTAATTCTGGACTAAATGAACATTTATCCTGGTATTTAAATAGCCGATCTTCTCAAGGGGTAATTCCATATATGGTCAAAGTGATTGTCAAAAATCAGTAGTAATTCTGTGGTTGCAAATTAGTAGGGGAGATGGTGGCTAAACCTGCCAGTAGGAGAAAGAGGGGAGGGGGTGGAGTAGACCCAATCAAGCGTTGGTAGTGCCAGCTACAGCTGGGCATGAGGTCAAAGAAGTTACAGGGGAGGGGGAGGGGGAGGAAGTCGGAACGGTAGGTAGAACAATGGGGGGTAAAAATAGGAAAGTATTGAGTACTTTGGTGCGTTATGGTCCACCTGGTTCCTTACCACATTTCCTTCGTTATGTATAGAATATATCTAGATGACATACATATGTATAGAATACATCTAGATGACATATATATGTATAGAAGACATCTGGATTGACATATATATGTATAGAATACATCTAGATGACATACATATATATAGAATACATCTAGATGACATATATATGTATAGAATACATCTAGATGACATACATGTGAATAGAATACATCTGGATGACATACATATGTATAGAATACATCTAGATGACATATATATGTATAGAAGACATCTGGATGACATATATATGTGTAGAATACATCTAGATGACATATATATGTGTAGAATACATCTAGATGACATATATATGTATAGAATACATCTAGATAACATATATATATATATGTATAGAATACATCTAGTTGACATATATATGTATAGAATACATCTAGATGACATATATATGTATAGAATACATCTAGATGACATACATGTGAATAGAATACACCTGGATGACCTACATATGTATAGAATACATCTAGATGTCGTACATGTGTATAGAATACATCTAGATGACATACATATGTATAGAATGCATCTAGATGACATACATATGTATAGAATACATCTAGATGACATACATATGTATAGAATAGATCTACATGACATATATAAGTATAGAAGACATCTGGATGACGTACATGTGTATAGAATACATCTAGATGACATACATATATATAGAATACATCTAGATGACATACATATGTATAGAATACATCTAGATGAAAATATATATGTATAGAATACATCTAGATGACATATATATGTATAGAATACATTTAGGTAACATACATATGTATAGAATACATCTAGATGACATATATATGTATGGAATACATCTAGATGACGTACATATGTATAGAACACATCTGGATGACAAACATATGTATAGAATACATCTGGATGACATATATATGTATAGAATACATCTAGATGACATATATATGTATAGAATACATCTAGATGACATATATATGTATAGAATAAATTTAGGTAACATACATATGTATAGAATACATCTGGATGACATATATATGTATAGAATACATCTAGATGACATATATATGTATAGAATACATCTAGATGACATATATATGTATAGAATAAATTTAGGTAACATACATATGTATAGAATACATCTGGATGACATATATATGTATAGAATACATCTGGATGACATATATATGTATAGAATACATCTAGATGACATACATATGTATAGAATACATCTAGATGACGTACATATGTATAGAATACATCTAGATGACATACATATGTATAGAATACATCAAGATGACATACATATGTATAGAATACATCTAGATGACATATATATGTATAGAATACATCTAGATGACATACATATGTATAGAATACATCTAGTTGACATATGTATAGAATACATCTAGATGACATATATATGTATAGAATACATCTGGATGACATATATATGTATAGAATACATCTAGATAACATATATATGTATAGAATACATCTGGATGACATATATATGTATAGAATACATCTAGATGACATACATGTGAATAGAATACATCTGGATGACCTACATATGTATAGAATGCATCTAGATGACGTACATGTGTATAGAATACATCTAGATGACATACATATGTATAGAATACATCTGGATGACATACATATGTATAGAATACACCTAGATGACATATATATGTATAGAATACATCTGGATGACATACATATGTATAGAATACATCTGGATGATATGTATATGTATAGAATACATCTAGATGACATACATATGTATAGAATACATCTGGGTGACATATATATGTATAGAATACACCTAGATGACATATATATGTATAGAATACATCTAGGTGACATATATATGTATAGAATACATCTAGATGTCATACATATGTATAGAATACATCTGGATTACATATATATGTATAGAATACATCTAGATGACATACATCTAGATGACATACATATGTTTAGAATACATCTGGATGACATATATATGTATAGAATACATCTAGATGCCATACATATGTATAGAATACATCTGTATGACATATATAAGTATAGAATACATCTAGATGACATACATATGTATAGAATATAACTAGATGACATATATATGTATAGAATACATCTAGATGACATATATATGTATAGAATAAATCTAGATGACATACATATGTATAGAATACATCTGGCTGACATATATATGTATAGAATATATCTAGATGACATACATATGTATAGAATACATCTAGGTGACAGATATATGTATAGAATACATCTAGATGACATACATATGTATAGAATACATCTAGATGACATATATATATATATATGTATAGAATACATCTAGATGACATATATATGTATAGAATACATCTAGATGACATATATATGTATAGAATACATCTAGATGACATATATATGTATAGAATACATCTGGATGACGTACATATGTATAGAATACATCTAGATGACATACATATGTCTAGAATACATCTGGATGAGATAGATATATATAGAATACATCTAGATGACATACATATGAATAGAATACATCTGGATGACATACGTATGTATAGAAGACATCTGGATGACATATATATGTATAGAATACATCTGGATGACATACATATGTATAGAATACATCTAGATGACATATATATGTATAGAATACATCTAGTTGACATATATATGTATAGAATACATCTGGATGACTTATATATGTATAGAATACATCTAGTTGACATATATATGTATAGAATAAATTTAGATGACATATATATGTATAGAATACATCTCGATGACATATATATGTATAGAATACATCTAGATGAAATATATATGTATAGAATACATCTAGATGACATACATATGTATAGAATACATCTAGATGACATATATATGAATGGAATATATCTAGATGACATACATATGTATGGAATACATCTAGTTGACATATATATGTATAGAATACATCTAGATGACATATATATGTATAGAATACATCGGGATGACATACATATGTATAGAATACATCTAGATGACATATATATGTATAGAATACATCTAGTTGACATATATATGTATAGAATACATCTGGATGACTTATATATGTATAGAATACATCTAGTTGACATATATATGTATAGAATAAATTTAGATGACATATATATGAATGGAATATATCTAGATGACATACATATGTATGGAATACATCTAGTTGACATATATATGTATAGAATACATCTAGATGACATATATATGTATAGGATACATCGGGATAACATACATATGTATAGAATACATCTGGATGACATACATATGCATAGAATACATCTAGGTGACATATATATGTATAGAATACATCTAGATGACATACATATGTATAGAATACATCTGGATGACGTACATATGTATAGAATACATCTGGATGACATACATATGTATAGAATACATCTGGATGACATACATATGTATACAAGACATCGAGATGACATACATATGAATAGAATACATCTGGATGACATATATATGTATATAATACATCTGGATGACGTACATATGTATAGAATACATCTAGATGACATATATATGTATCGAGTACATCTAGATGACATACATATGTATAGAATACATCTGGATGACATATATATGTATAGAATACATCTAGATAATATATATATATGTATAGAATACATATTGGATGATGACATATATATATATGTATAGAATACATCTAGATGACGTACATATGTATAGAATACATCTGGATGACATATATATGTATAGAATACATCTAGATGACATATATATGTATATAATACATCTGGATGACATACATATGTATAGAATACATCTAGATGACATACATATGTATAGAATACGTCTAGATGACACATATATGTATAGAGTACATCTAGATGACATACATATGTATAGAATACATCTGGATGACATATATATGTATATAATACATCTGGATGACGTACATATGTATAGAATACATCTAGATGAATTACTTATGTATAGAATACATCTAGATGACGTATATATGTATAGAATACATCTGGATGACATATATATGTATAGAATACATCTGGATGACATACATATGTATAGAATACATCTGGATGACATACATATGTATAGAATACACCTAGATGACATATATATGTATAGAATACATCTGGATGACATACATATGCATAGAATACATCTGGATGACATGTTTATGTATAGAATACATCTAGATGACATACATATGTATAGAATACATCTGGGTGACATATATATGTATAGAATACACCTAGATGACATATATATGTATAGAATACATCTAGGTGACATATATATATATATGTATAGAATACATCTAGATGACATATATATGTATAGAATACATCTAGATGACATATATATGTATAGAATACATCTAGATGTCATACATATGTATAGAATACATCTGGATTACATATATATGTATAGAATACATCTAGATGACATACATATGTTTAGAATACATCTGGATGACATATATATGTATAGAATACATCTAGATGCCATACATATGTATAGAATACATCTGTATGACATATATAAGTATAGAATACATCTAGATGACATACATATGTATAGAATACATCTAGATGACATATATATGTATAGAATACATCTAGATGACATATATATGTATAGAATGGGTACACAAGAGATGTAGCGGGATCTCAGGAAGCTTAATTAAGAATGTAGGATTCACATGCAGCAGCTGTGCTGAAACAGCAAGCAAACAGCCACAGGAAACAAGTACCACCAATCTCTGGGAGGGCCCTGTAGAAACAGTAGACAGCTTCTGCTACCTAGGTGACCGAATTAGCAACGGAGGTGGGTGCTCAGAAAGTACAATAACTAGGGTAAGAACGGGATGGAAGAAGTTTAGGGAACTACTACCACTGCTAGCTGCAAAAGGCTTCTCCCTCAGAATGAAAGGCAGACTGTATGATGCGTGTATCCGAACAGCGATGTTGCATGGTAGTGAGACCTGGGCGCTGAAGGTGGAAGACTTACGTAGATTAGAGAGAAACGAAGCCTGCATGCTCCGATGGATGTGTAACAGTAATATACGTGAACGACAAAGCATAAATGAATTGAGAGAGAGACTGAGCATAAGAGGAATCAAATGCTGCGTGCAGGAGAGGCGGTTACGCTGGTATGGACATGTGATGCGTATGAAGGATGACAGCTGCATAAAAAGGTGCAGAGCACTAGAAGTTGATGGAAACCGCGGAGTGGGGAGACCCAAGATGACTTGGGATGAGGTGATAAAAGCCGACCTTACCCAACTACACCTCTCAAAGTCAATGACACACGACCGTGACTTCTGGCGTCACGCAGTAATACAGGGTACCCGACCTCCCATGGGTACATGCTGAAGCATATAAACAATATGCCCCCCCCCCACCGCAAGGTGGTCGTGGAGGTGCCACGGCAAAAAAGCACCCAGCCCACACTGTAAAGTGGACGTGTAGGCGCCACGAAAAAGCACCCAGCACTCACTGGAAATGAGGTTGGTGTTAGGAAGGGCATCCAGCTCTAGAAATCAAGCCAGATCAGTTCCTGTATGAGCAAGGCATGGTCAGCCGACCAGACACTGCCCACAACAGGACAACCCGTCTAACCCATGCTAGCGTGGAAGAACGGACGTAAAACGGTGATGATGATGATGATGATGAATACATCTAGATGACATACATATGTATAGAATACATCTGGCTGACATATATATGTATAGAATACATCTAGATGACATACATATGTATAGAATACATCTAGGTGACAGATATATGTATAGAATACATCTAGATGACATACATATGTATAGAATACATCTAGATGACATATATATATATATGTATAGAATACATCTAGATGACATATATATGTATAGAATACATCTCGATGACATATAAATGTATAGAATACATCTAGATGACATATATATGTATAGAGTACATCTAGATGACATATATATGTATAGAATACATCTAAATGACATACATATGTATAGAATACATCTAGATGACATATATATTCATAGAATATATCTAGATGACATATATATGTATAGAATACATCTAGATGACATACATACGTATCGAATACATCTAGATGACATATATATGTATAGAATACATCTGGATGACATACATATGTATAGAATACATCTAGATGACATATATATGTATAGAATACATCTAGTTGACATATATATGTATAGAATACATCTGGATGACTTATATATGTATAGAATACATCTAGTTGACATATATATGTATAGAATACATCTGGATGACATATATATGTATAGAATACATCTAGATGACATATATATGTATAGAGTACATCTAGATGACATATATATGTATAGAATACATCTAGATGACATATATATGTATAGAATACATCTCGATGACATATATATGTATAGAATACATCTGGATAACATATATATGTATAGAATACATCTAGATAATATATATATGTGTATAGAATACATATTGGATGACATATATATATATGTATAGAATACATCTAGATGACATACATATGTATAGAATACATCTGGATCACATATATATGTATAGAATACATCTAGATGACATATATATGTATAGATTACATCTGGATGACATATATATGTATAGAATACATCTAGATGACATATATATGTATAGAATACATCTGGATGACATACATATGTATAGAATACATCTAGATGACATATATATGTATAGAATACATCTAGATGACATACATATTAATAGAATATATCTAGTTGATATATATATGTATAGAATACATCTAGATGTCATATATATGTATAGAATACATCTAGGTGACATATATATGTATAGAATACATCTAGATGTCATACATCTGTATAGAATACATCTGGATTACATATATATGTATAGAATACATCTGTATGACATATATAAGTATAGAATACATCTAGATGACATACATATGTATAGAATACATCTAGATGACATATATATGTATAGAATACATCTAGATGACATACATATGTATAGAATACATCTGGATGACATATATATGTATAGAATACATCTAGATGACATTCATATGTATAGAATACATCTAGGTGACATATATATGTATAGAATACATCTAGATGACATACATATGTATAGAATACATCTAGATGACATATATATATATATGTATAGAATACATCTAGATGACATATATATGTATAGAATACATCTAGAAGACATATATATGTATAGAATACATCTAGATGACATATATATGTATAGAATACATCTGCATGACGTACATATGTATAGAATACATCTAGATGACATACATATGTCTAGAATACATCTGGATGAGATATATATATATAGAATACATCTAGATGACATACATGTGAATAGAATACATCTGGATGACATACATATGTATAGAAGACATCTGGATGTCATATATATGTATAGAATACATCTAGATGACATATATATGTATAGAATACATCTCGATGACATATATATGTATAGAATACATCTAGATGACATATATATGTATAGAGTACATCTAGATGACATATATATGTATAGAATACATCTAGATGACATACATATGTATAGAATACATCTAGATGACATATATATGCATAGAATATATCTAGATGACATACATACGTATCGAATACATCTAGATGACATATATATGTATAGAATACATCTGGATGACATACATATGTATAGAATACATCTAGATGACATATATATGTATAGAATACATCAAGTTGACATATATATGTATAGAATACATCTGGATGACTTAAATATGTATAGAATACATCTAGTTGACATATATATGTATAGATTACATCTGGATGACATATATATGTATAGAATACATCTAGATGACATATATATGTATAGAGTACATCTAGATGACATATATATGTATAGAATACATCTAGATGACATATGTATGTATAGAATACATCTAGGTGACATATATATGTATAGAATACATCTAGATGTCATACATATGTATAGAATACATCTGGATTACATATATATGTATAGAATACATCTAGATGACATACATATGTTTAGAATACTTCTGGATGACATATATATGTATAGAATACATCTAGATGCCATACATATGTATAGAGTACATCTGTATGACATATATAAGTATAGAATACATCTAGATGACATACATATGTATAGAATACATCTAGATGACATATATATGTATAGAATACATCTAGATGACATACATATGTATAGAATACATCTGGATGACATATATATGTATAGAATACATCTAGATGACATTCACATGTATAGAATACATCTAGGTGACATATATATGTATAGAATACATCTAGATGACATACATATGTATAGAATACATCTAGATGACATATATATATATATGTATAGAATACATCTAGATGACATATATATGTATAGAATACATCTAGATGACATATATATGTATAGAATACATCTAGATGACATATATATGTATAGAATACATCTGCATGACATACATATGTATAGAATACATCTAGATGAAATACATATGTCTAGAATACATCTGGATGAGATATATATATATAGAATACATCTAGATGACATACATGTGAATAGAATACATCTGGATGACATACATATGTATAGAAGACATCTGGATGTCATATATATGTATAGAATACATCTAGATGACATATATATGTATAGAATACATCTCGATGACATATATATGTATAGAATACATCTAGATGACATATATATGTATAGAGTACATCTAGATGACATATATATGTATAGAATACATCTAGATGACATACATATGTATAGAATACATCTAGATGACATATATATGCATAGAATATATCTAGATGACATACATACGTATCGAATACATCTAGATGACATATATATGTATAGAATACATCTGGATGACATACATATGTATAGAATACATCTAGATGACATATATATGTATAGAATACATCAAGTTGACATATATATGTATAGAATACATCTGGATGACTTAAATTTGTATAGAATACATCTAGTTGACATATATATGTATAGAATACATCTAGATGACATATATATGTATAGAATACATCAAGTTGACATATATATGTATAGAATACATCTGGATGACTTAAATATGTATAGAATACATCTAGTTGACATATATATGTATAGATTACATCTGGATGACATATATATGTATAGAATACATCTAGATGACATATATATGTATAGAGTACATCTAGATGACATATATATGTATAGAATACATCTAGATGACATATGTATGTATAGAATACATCTAGGTGACATATATATGTATAGAATACATCTAGATGTCATACATATGTATAGAATACATCTGGATTACATATATATGTATAGAATACATCTAGATGACATACATATGTTTAGAATACTTCTGGATGACATATATATGTATAGAATACATCTAGATGCCATACATATGTATAGAGTACATCTGTATGACATATATAAGTATAGAATACATCTAGATGACATACATATGTATAGAATACATCTAGATGACATATATATGTATAGAATACATCTAGATGACATACATATGTATAGAATACATCTGGATGACATATATATGTATAGAATACATCTAGATGACATTCACATGTATAGAATACATCTAGGTGACATATATATGTATAGAATACATCTAGATGACATACATATGTATAGAATACATCTAGATGACATATATATATATATGTATAGAATACATCTAGATGACATATATATGTATAGAATACATCTAGATGACATATATATGTATAGAATACATCTAGATGACATATATATGTATAGAATACATCTGCATGACATACATATGTATAGAATACATCTAGATGAAATACATATGTCTAGAATACATCTGGATGAGATATATATATATAGAATACATCTAGATGACATACATGTGAATAGAATACATCTGGATGACATACATATGTATAGAAGACATCTGGATGTCATATATATGTATAGAATACATCTAGATGACATATATATGTATAGAATACATCTCGATGACATATATATGTATAGAATACATCTAGATGACATATATATGTATAGAGTACATCTAGATGACATATATATGTATAGAATACATCTAGATGACATACATATGTATAGAATACATCTAGATGACATATATATGCATAGAATATATCTAGATGACATACATACGTATCGAATACATCTAGATGACATATATATGTATAGAATACATCTGGATGACATACATATGTATAGAATACATCTAGATGACATATATATGTATAGAATACATCAAGTTGACATATATATGTATAGAATACATCTGGATGACTTAAATTTGTATAGAATACATCTAGTTGACATATATATGTATAGAATACATCTAGATGACATATATATGTATAGAGTACATCTAGATGACATATATATGAATAGAATACATCTAGATGACATATGTATGTATAGAATGCATATAGATGACATATATATGTATAGAGTACATCTAGATGACATATATATGTATAGAATACATCTAGATGACATATATATGTATAGAATACATCTCGATGACATATATATGTATAGAATACATCTAGATAATATATATATTTGTATAGAATACATATTGGATGACATATATGTACACACACACATGGAGGCACATGGCTTAGTGGTTAGAGCATTGGCCTTGCAATCAAAAGGTTGTGAGTTCAATTCTCAGACCGGGTGATGTGTTGTTTCCTTGAGCAAGACACTTTATTTCACATTGCTCCAGTTTACTCAGCTGTAGAAATGAGATGATAGGGACTGGGGTCCCTATCATTCCACTGCAAAGTGGTCGTGGAGGTGCCACGGCAAAAAAGCACCCAGCACTCACTGTAAATGAGGTTGGTGTTAGGAAGGGCATCCAGCTGTAGAAATCAAGCCAGAATCAGTTCCTGTCCCACCCTTGCAAGCAGGGAAAAAGTGGACGTAAAATGAAATGATGATGATATATATATGTATAGAATACATCTAGATGACATACATATGTATAGAATACATCTGGATGACATATATATGTATAGAATACATCTGGATGACATATATATGTATAGAATACATCTAGATGACATATATATGTATAGAATACATCTGGATGACATACATATGTATAGAATACATCTAGATGACATATATATGTATAGAATACATATATATGTATATAATACATCTGGATGACGTACATATGTATAGAATACATCCAGATGAATTACTTATGTATAGAATACATCTGCATGACATACATATGTATAGAATACATCTGGATGACATATATATGTATAGAATACATCTAGATGACATACATATGTATAGAATACATCTGGATGACATATGTATGTATAGAATACATCTAGATGACATATATATGTATAGAATACATCTGGATGACATATGTATGTATAGAATACATCTGGATGACATATATATGTATAGAATACATCTTGATGACATATATTGGTATAGAATACATCTGGATGACATACATATGTATAGAATACATCTAGATGATATATATATGTATAGAATACATCTAGATGACATACATATGTATAGAATACATCTGGATGACATATATATGTATAGAATACATCCAGATGAATTACTTATGTATATAATACATCTGGATGACATACATGTGAATAGAATACATCTAGATGACATATATATGTATAGAATACATCCAGATGAATTACTTATGTATAGAATACATCTAGATGACGTATATATGTATAGAATACATCTGGATGACCTATATATGTATAGAATACATCCAGATGAATTACTTATGTATAGAATACATCTAGATGACGTATATATGTATAGAATACATCTGGATGACATATATATGTATAGAATACATCCAGATGAATTACTTATGTATAGAATACATCTAGATGGCGTATATATGTATAGAATACATCTGGATGACATATATATGTATAGAATACATTTGGATGACATACATATGTATAGAATACACCTAGATGACATATATATGTATAGAATACATCTAGATGACATACATATGTATAGAATACATCTGGATGACATATATATGTATAGAATACATCTCGATGACATACATATGTATAGAATACATCTAGATGACATATATATGTATAGAATACATCTGGATGACATACATGTGAATAGAATACATCTAGATGACATATATATGTATAGAATACATCTGGATGACATACATGTGAATAGAATACATCTAGATGACATATATGTGAATAGAATACATCTGGATGACATAGATATATATAGAATATATCTAGATGACATACATATGTATAGAATACATCTAGATGACATATATATGTATAGAAGACATCTGGATGACATAGATATGTATACACTATATCTAGATGACATACATATGTATAGAATACAGCTAGATGACATATATATGTATAGAATACATCTGGATGACATACATATGTATAGAATACATCTGGGTGACATAGATATGTATAGAATACATCTAGATGACATATATGTGAATAGAATACATCTAGATGACATAGATATGTATAGAATACATCTAGATAACATATATATGTACAGAATACATCTAGATGACATACATATGTATAGAATACATCTAGATGACATATGTATAGAATACATCTAGATGACATATGTATAGAATACATATAGATGACATATTTATCTATAGAATACATCTAGATGACATACATATGTATAGAATACATCTGGATGACATACATGTGTATAGAATACATCTAGATGACATACATATGTATAGAATATATCTGGATGACATATATATGTATAGAATACATCTAGATGACGTACATATGTATAGAATACATCTAGGTGACATACATATGTATAGAATACATCTAGATGACATATATATGTATAGAATACATCTGGATGACATACATATGTATAGAATACATCTGGATGACATACATATGTATAGAATACATCTGGATGACATACATATGTATAGAATACATCTAGATGACATACATGTGAATAGAATACATCTAGACGACATACATATGACTAGAATACATCTGGATGACATGATATAACTATAGAATACATCTAGATGACATACATATGTATAGAATACATCTAGATGACATATATATGTATAGAATACATCTAGATGACGTATATGTGAATAGAATACATCTATGTGACGTATATGTGAATAAAATACATCTAGATGATGTACATATGAATAGAATACATCTAGATGACGTACATATGAATAGAATACATCTGGATGACATATATATGTATAGAATACATCTAGATGACATATATATGTATAGAATACATCTAGATGACATATATATGGATAGAATACATCTAGATGACATATATATGTATAGAATACATCTGGATGACATATATATGGATAGAATACATCTAGATGACATATATATGTATAGAATACATCTAGATGACATATATATGGATAGAATACATCTAGATGACGTTAAATGACGTATATATGAGTTCATTTATATGGAGTACATTTATATTAATTACATCTACAGAGAGTATATATCTTGAGATTACATCTACATAGAGTATGTCTCCATGGAAACATCTACATGGAGTACATTTATATCAAGTACATCTACAGAGAGTATATTTCCTGAGATTACATCTGCATAGAATATGTCTCCATGGAAACATCTACATGGAGTACATGTAGATTAAGAATTTCTATATGAAGTACCTCTATAGGTAGAACACGTACATGCTTCACTGTATAGGCAATAAGTAAGAGGGGGGGTCACTGACCAGACCATGACCTTTTTTCAGAGCGACTGGGTGTGGTAAAGAGGAAAGGAGGATGTTATTTTCCTACAAGGGACCTGCTTGCAATAATGTGGACTCTAATAATTTACACACAAGTATGTGTTTATCGTGTTAAACTGAGTGACAAATTAAGTCTACTACACACGTAGGCTACAGCAAGATGTAAAATGATTGAGAAATAGTTTCTAGAATTAGATTATCAAAGAGTAACGATACATAAAGACACGGAGAAAGTAGTCTAGTAAATATATGTAATGGAAAGTTAGCTAGTGAACTAGGTGTTAAGATTACTAAGATAAGTGAGAAACACTGGAAGACAATTAATGTGGCAAGCTGGTAAGGATATGTGTAAAGCATTTAACAATAATCATAGTATTGTACAAGTACTGAGTCACTGAGGAATTAAACCAGCTTAGATGTGATATTCTTATTGATTTCTTGATAAGGTATGTGATTTAAATAAAGATAATGTGTTGCTAATTAATTCAACAGTTAGGCATGTGTATAAAAATCATTACATTGTAATTGTATGAAATAAACTATGAAATAATAATAATAATAATAATAATAATAATAATAATAATAATAAAATAATAATAATAATAAAAATGTTAACATCAGTCCTAACTGAATATACATATGACCACCTGATAACAAATGATCTATTTCCCAATGAGCAGAAAAGGTGTAAATGAGGCTCATATGGCTGTAAGGATCAGCTTTTGGTTCACAAAATGATACTGGAAGATTGTCATAATAGACACAAGAATCTATCAATTGCTTGTATAGATTATAAAAAAGCATTCAATAGTTTGCCACACAGTTGGATTGAAAAATGTTTAGAGATTTTCAAAATATCTCCCGTTGTCATTCAGTATGAATATGTGGAAAACGACATTCCTTTTGAATAATGAAAAAAAATCACTGGAAGTTGGAGAAGTTAATATTAATTGTGGAATTTTTCAGGGTGACTCTTTATCACCGCTTTTATTCTGCATCGCACTTATACCATTAAGTAAAATGCTCAATGAAACAAAACATGGATATAAAGTCTATGACAAAACCATTAATCACTTGTTCTACATGGATGACCTGAAACTATTTGCAAAAAATAATGAACAATTGCAAGGGCTATTATCCACTGTGGAACAGTTCAGTGATGACATTAAAATAGAGTTTGGACTAGATAAATGCGCCAAAGCAACGTTCACCAGAGGAAAGCTGCTGAAAAGTTCAGACATTAATCTTGATGGGGGAATGTGTTAAAGAGAACTTGATCAGGAGGAAACTTACACATATCTAGGTGTTTGTGAAGGAGACGGAATCAAGCACTCGACAATGAGGGAAAGGATAAGGAAGGAATGTTACCACAGAGTAAGAGCAATCTTAAGAACGGAATTGAATGCAAGGAATAGGATCGATGCCATAAACACGCTTGCCATACCAGTAGTAACCTATAATTACAATGTCATCAACTGGTCAAGCACAGAGATCCGTAGGCTCGATACAAAAATTAGAAAATTCTTAACCATGCACAGAATGCATCACCCTAAGGCAGATACAGATAGAATATATCTCCCTAGGAAAGAAGGAGGACGTGGGTTAATCCAGTTAGACATTGCGTTGAAAACTGCAACAATTGGATTATCTACATATCTAAGGGAATCACATGATTGGATGATCAAACTCGTTTTGAAACACGAAAGCATCAAAAGATCATACTACATTACAAAAGATGCACAAAGATACAGTAATGGACTACAAATTTCAGAAGTCCTATTTACTGCTGAAATGGAAAACACAGAAAAAAAAAGCAAAGCAGGTAAAAGTAACTGCAAAGAAATAACTGCTACAGAAACTGGCTAAGAAATGGCAAGAAAAGCCTCTGTATGGAAAATACCCAGAAAGAGCTAACAATCCTGATGTTGACAAAACTTTAACCCATCAGTGGTTGGCATCCTCTGGACTGAAATCGGAGACTGAAGGACTGATTATATCAGCACAAGATCAGTGTCTGCCAACAAAAAATTACCAACCCAACATAATAAAAAATGGATGCAACCAATTATGCCGTGTATGTAAAAAACAACAAGAGATCATTGATCATATAATTTCAATGTGCAGTCCTATAGCTCCAACCGAATACCTAAACAGGCATGACAGAGCTGCACAATACATACATTGGATAATGTGTAAGCATTTTGACCTGCCCCATCAAAAGAATTGGTGGGAGCATCAACCACCTCCTGTACTTGAAAAAGATCACATCTCAATCTTGTGGAACTTTAGCATCCAAACAGACCGAAAAATAGATGCAAATAGACCTGATATAATACTGAAGGACTTTAAAATGAGGGTATGCCTGCTAATTGATATGCCCGTTCCAATAGTCAAGAATGTATCTATAAAACATTTGAAAAATTGAGCAAGTATAAGGACCTGAAGATAGAAATTGGAAAAATATAGAAATTGAGAACTAAAACAATACCAGTGGTTGTAGGCGCTCTAGGAATGATACCTAAGGGGTCTAATGATTACTTATCACAAATCCCAGGAAACCCGCGTATAGGAGAAATACAAAAGATAGTACTAATGGGAACTGCCCATATACTAAGGAAGATTCTGTCAATATAAGTACAGCACAAGTCTAAACACCTAAACATGCATGTGTGAGTATGTATGTTTTTTCTTGAACATGGCGGACCTTGTTGTCTCTTGAGGTCACTGGTTGTGACTTGGTGATAACTCATATGAACATAAAGCAAGATAAATGAAACTATAATAATAATAATAATAATCTACAATGTAGATGTAGCCTGCCCATTTGACATGAGAGTGCAAGAAAAGGAGAGGGAGGAAATTAACCGATACCAGGATTTAAAGTGAGAGTTAAAAAGGATTTGGAACTGCCATGAAATCAAGGTCGTCCCGGTTGTCATAGGCACTCTAGGTACTATCTCAAAGAGTTTCCAAGGATGGTTAAAGAAAGTTAGTCCAGCCCCGCTTTTTGGAACACTTCAAAAGGCATGCTTGCTGGGAACAGCAAGAATCCTCCGATATGTTCTGAATATCTGAGGCTGCAGGTAGCGGCTTGATATTCATTTCAACAAACTTTTACAGTTAAATAACATCAATGACTGAGACTCAAAGAACAATAATAATGATAATAATAGTAATAGATATCATGAAACGAAAATTTTAAAACATTGGTCTGTTTGTAAAACTAATAAAAAGACTAGTTTCTTGAAGATAGCTATAGTCATTTGATTAGCTACTCTAAGACAAATACTTCAAGCCCAAATTATTCAAGAATGAGATTGTTTGGATAACTGACTGTTCACTAACTGATTTGGTCATAAACAAAGGAAACTTTATTCAATATAATTACACAAAAATATTTTTACAGAAATTGTATAAGTTTTCTTATATTGTACTCTTGTGCAATCTTTGATGCCCTTTCACCATGATCTAGATGCAGTTAAATCTCTTTATTCTTTTTTATTATGAATAGTATTTGCTTTGCCTTCAAGGATATAGTCATAGCAACAAGCTTGATTACTTGTTAAAGATATATACTTAGAAGAAGGTCATCAAGTGAATGAAGACACCACTGATTGTACCATGCTTGTAAATCCTTCCTCATGTTAGTTATTTATATGTTAACATGTTTTTTCAAAACTACTGAAGGTGAGCTCTTTGATCTAATGTTTTTACATGTTCCTTAGTAATTTAAATATACTTTTAATCACTGGAAACAAAAGAAAATGGTAACAGTATTATTATCTTTAAGTTCTGACAAATTAAATATTCACGAGACTTAGAGATCTTGTTTGGATAATTCGAAATTCAGTTTATTGATCTTCAGATAACCGAGATTTTACTATACTACAAAAGCAAATCAAATTGTAAAATCACTATATAGAAATATATAGTAAGAACCCCACCCAAAAAATGGAAGGAAAAGGAACTGATCGTTAGATCAGACTAAAGAAACTATGTTTCCAATAGTCATTCCATTGCTGATACTATCTACCAGCTGCAACTCTATACTTTGACTGCTGTCGTTACTCCTTCTACCAGGAGTAGTGCGAAGAATCATAGTATACAACACTTCTATCAGTACAAGAAGGCTAAAGATTTAATAGTACTGCAATGGTCACTACGTTATGAGACTAAAGGTCAGATGATAGGTCAAATGTATAGAAGCTTATTTCCTTTTAGAAAATTTAGCTTTGTAGATGAAACAGAAAAGGTTGTAATTGGAGGCAAGAGTAAAGAGAAATGAAAACAAAAAAATCTCCAACCAACTCTCACAGCATAGAGAAATAATTATATATATATATATCAGTGGCGATTCTTCTCAGAACCTTATCACAGATATACTTTGAGAATATATACATCATAATAATTGATTTCAAAAAGTAAATTAATAGAAGGAAGGTGAACTACTTCACGTAGCAAGAATTGTTTGAATTTAGATGATACTCATATATTATCAATAAGTATGTATAAGCAGTTATATGAAGATAGAATCTACATTATAGAAAAGTTATCTATATTTGAAGACTGCTATAGACTTTTGTTTATACATAGAAAATAGAAATGAATTAGCATTGAATAGCTGCAGCAATAATGCTGAACAAGATCATTCTTAGGTCAGACTCAATCATAAATATAGTTTAAACAGACTGGTTTTACATTATAATTGACAGTCTGTATATTCTGATAAAATAGATATATATATAAAAAAATGGAACGAAATATGTTACCTAATAAGCTTATATTAAAAGCTCTACATGAATTTTGTAAATGATTGATTTCAAAATTTGTAAATTTCCCATTCATATTTTGATCATAAAGAAATGAATTTTAATATAATCTTGGAAAACATTTTCCTACAAACAATAAACAGTAGAATCCACATAAACTAATGATGTATTGTATTATTTAAAAAAGTAATATATATTAGGAAGAAGTGGAGTAAACTTTACAGTCAGGAAGAAAAGAATTCTAATGGTTTAGAAACTTGTCTTTCTTTACAGATGGCGAGATGTCTCTTTTACTGTATCTCTATTAATGGCAGTGTATTATACAACTCCTTCTGTTAACTAGCAGTAGATATTGTGTGGGTGTGTGTGAGAGAGAGAAAGAGAGAGAGAGAGAGAGAGGGAGAGAGATCTGCATTTATTATCCACTGTTTAAGGGCTAGTTTGTCTCGGGGTATTGGATACAATACCCTCCGCCAACTAGCAGTGGTTATTGTGTGTGTTAGATCTACATTTACTAAGCACTATTTAAGTACTAGTCTGTCATGTGGTTCTGGTCGACAGAATGGAGAAGAGATTGTTCCAGATGGTGGCGAGGGAGACGAGCTGAAACAGTCACTCCAGCTCACAGGACTCACACCAGTGGATAGCCAATGCTGCCTCTATAAATAGAGATATGGTCTGGAGGCCAAGAACACAGGAAGTCTCCACTGCCAGAGGCTTAATTACAAGCCTCTAAGAGAGCAGCTGATACTTTGATAATTTGCTTCCTTTGGCCTGATAAGTAGTAAAGCCTTGGATGGTAGTCTAATGCACCAGCTTGCCACTAGAGAAAGTGTCACAATATTTAACGTCCCAGATGAGTGGCCTAAGCATTAAAAGTTAGGTCCACAGTTGCTGAGGAAAGAAATTAACCGTTTCCTTACTGGTATTGGTACAATAAAACAAATTTAAAGGGTTCCAATTTAAAGTAAAATCTTTCAAGAAAATCTTTCATAAGAAACCTATGTTCAGTAACTATCTTAGAAATGGCAGCTTCTTTCTCCATTTTTAAGGGTCTTCACCTTATCTGATAAGCTATTTTATAACATCTTCACACATGAGCACATCATTCTTTATAGTAATGGATCGATCTATTTTCGTCAAATCGGACCGAGGAAACAATGTTTCCATTGGTCTTTCCAGTTGCTAACACTATCTATCGGTCGCAACTCCAGGTAGAAGGAGCAACGTGAAATGAAGTACCTTGCTGAAGGACATAACGCATCACCCAGTCCAGGAATCGAACTCACAACCTCAAAATTGTGAATCTAATTCTCTAACCCCTCAGCCACACGGCTTCACTCTTTATAGTAAATAATTTATAATTTTAGTATATCCCTGGAATTTGTGCATTAGTTATTTGAAATAGAGTGTATTTCATTAGAGACTTGGTCAAGAAAGGTTTAAGTAATATGGAGTTGTGTGTGTGTATGTGGGGGTGTGTGGGGGGGGGCTTAAACAAATTGAAGGCAGCATGAATAATTTTGGAGATGTACAGTAAAGAATGAAAAATAGGTTATACACACTTTAAGAGCTATGCCAACTGAAGCAGTGGACATGATAATGCTAATGAAGATAGAAACAGAAATACATATGTGAACATATGTTAAATACATGCACCTGCAATGTTGAAGAAGAAAAGAGACAGCAGAAGTGAATAGTAAAGAAATAAGATTTGTAACAGGTGTTTAGAGAAGAAATAATCTAGAGAATTATGAATCTGTAAGGAGTTGTATAACATTTTATTAGAAATCTTCAGAGAGAAAACTAAAATATTTTAGATATATAATTAGGGGAAAATTGTTTACAGAAACTATTATCAGAAAGAAAAATATATACAAAACAAGGAAAACGAAACCCAAGAATTGATTAGCTCAGGAATAGGTTGGACTTAACCTTTTCATTAAAATATTTTTAATAAAATACTTTACTTAAGTGTTTTGAAGAATTTTGAAAATAACAAAGAAAATTGGATAGATTTAGTAAAATAACTAAGTTTACTATTATTAAACTTTTGTGGGAAATATAACTTAACAAAAGGTTCTTGTATAAAAGTATAACATGTTTGAATTTAATAAATATACATAAGTTTAGAAAATGGGGTGCAGTGTTTGAAAATTGAATTAGAAGATCTCATTGCAACTTTGACTAAATAAAATATAATTTAATAATTGTTTCTACTTTTGGCACAAGGCCAGCAATTACCCAGTGCATTACTGGTACTTTATTTTATCGACCCCGTAAGGATGGAAGGCAAAGTTAACCTCGGCGGGATTTGAACTCAGAATGACAAGGGGCGTAACTCTATGCATCAAAGCATGGCGTCCAACCCTCTACCGCTACTGCCAATCCACGGAATGTAAGAACCCATTGAACAGAGAGAGATGGGCATCAGATCACAAGTGTGTTGATGTGAATCGTTTTTCCATTCAGTAGGCTGATATGTCCTGTTATCAAATCCCGCCGAGGTTAACTTTGCCATTCAGCCTTACGGGGTCGATAAAATATAGTACCAGTAATGCACTGGGGAATTGCTGGCCTTGTGCCAAAAGTAGAAACAATTATTAGACTATTTTATTTAGATAAAGTTACGATGAGATCTTCTAATTCAACTTTTATAAATATTCATTTTAAAATGAGAGATTTTATATGAAAGAATCTTAAGAAATCTCAGGCAGTATTGAAAGAGTTAAAATACAGAAAATGTATAACCAGTGGCAAACTGGCCAGGTTTCCAGGTTCCCAAATGGCAAGTGGGCCCCAGGGGGCCACGGTAGCATTGCAGAGGCCCACTGTAGTATTTTAAAGGCCAAAAAATATCTTTAAAAAAAAAGTCTTAGACAAAGAATGAACATTTTCAAAAATAAATAAACAAATAAGAAAAGCATTTGGTCAAAAAATTCCCTAGGGAATTAATAGAAACCAAAATATATGATAGTGCATGGACACACACACTCACATGCATATATATATATATATACTTACACATACACAGGAGGTGCTCGCCAAATAATTTTTTATATGAATTGGTAAAAGGCATATTTAAAATCAATTATTGGTCAGTTCTTCAGTCTAAAGTCCCCAGTGAGAATGAGTCAGCAAATATGTTTGTACAAGTTGAAAACATGTATATAAATCTATATATACACATGTACATGTACACACATGCACACACTTCCAGATAAATTATTGAGAGTCTCTGGATGTGTATATTTTCAAGGTACTTTATATTTTTTTTATTGGAGAAGGTAACAACGATCACTTGCATATAGTATACTAAATAACAATATACTATACATTCACAATTATTAAAAAAATTCAATTATAACATTCTGTATTAACATTTAATATTACTGGATACAGGAAGAGGCACCACTGATGCCCTCTTCCTTGTGAGGCAGTTACAGGAAAAGTACCTAGCTAAAAGTAAGCCACTCTACCTGGCATTTGTCGACCTTGAGAAAGCCTTTGACAGAGTTCCACGTGCTGTAATCTGGTGGGCTCTTAGAAAACTAGGAGTAGATGAATGGCTTATGAAAGCGGTACAAGCCATGTATAGGGGAGCAGTCAGCAAAGTTAGGATTAGCAATGAGTATAGCAAGGAATTTAGCGTACAGGTTGGGGTCCACCAAGGCTCTGTTCTTAGCCCCCTCCTGTTCATCATAGTCCTGCAGGCAATAACGGAGGAGTTTAAGACCGGATGCCCATGGGAACTCCTGTATGCTGATGACCTCGCACTCATAGCTGAATCTATGGTAGAACTAGAGAATAAATTCCAAACTTGGAAGCAGGGACTAGAAAGAAAGGGTTTCAAAGTCAACATGACAAAGACTAAGGTCCTTGTAAGTAGACGAGAAAACAGAACCCAGATCCCCTCAGGGAAATGGCCTTGCTCAGTATGTAGGAAAGGTGTTGGTAGGAACTCCATTCTCTGCCCCAAATGCAAACAATGGGTACACAAGAGATGTAGCGGGATCTCAGGAAGCTTAATTAAGAATGTAGGCTTCACATGCAGCAGCTGTGCTGAGACAGCAAGCAGCAAACAGCCACAGGAAACAAGTACCACCAATCTCTGGGAGGGTTCTGTAGAAACAGTAGACAGCTTCTGCTACCTAGGTGACCGAATTAGCAGCGGAGGTGGGTGTTCAGAAAGTACAATAACCACGGGATGGAAGAAGTTTAGGAACTACTACCACTGCTAGCTGCAAAAGGCTTCTCCCTCAGAATGAAAGGCAGACTGTATGATGCGTGTATCCGAACAGCAATGTTGCATGGTAGTGAGACCTGGGCGCTGAAGGTGGAAGACTTACGTAGATTAGAGAGAAACGAAGCCTGCATGCTCCGATGGATGTGTAACAGTAATATACGTGAACGACAAAGCATAAATGAATTGAAAGAGAGACTGAGCATAAGAGGAATCAAATGCTGTGTGCAGGAGAGGCGGTTGCGCTGGTATGGACACGTGATGCGTATGAAGGATGACAGCTGCATAAAAAGGTGCAGAGCACTAGAAGTTGATGGAAACCGCGGAGTGGGGAGACCCAAGATGACCTGGGATAAGGTGATAAAAGCCGACCTTACCCAATTACACCTCTCAAAGGCAATGACACATGACCGTGACTTCTGGCGTCACGCAGTAATACAGAGTACCCGACCTCCAATGGGTATAAGCTGAAGCATATAGACAATATGCCCCCACACCGCCCACCGCAAGGTGGTCGTGGAGGTGCCACGGCAAAAAAGCACCCAGCCCACACTGTAAAGTGGACGTGTAGGCGCCACAAAAAATCACCCAGCACTCACTGTAAATGAGGTTGGTGTTAGGAAGGGCATCCAGCTGTAGAAATCAAGCCAGATCAGTTCCTGTATGAGAAAGGCATGGTCAGCTGACCAGACACTGCCCACAACAGGACAACCCGTCTAACCCATGCTAGCGTGGAAGAACGGACGTAAAACGGTGATGATGATGATGATGATGACTGCCAAAAATATGTACAGTTTGTATACACTATAAATATTAATAAATACACATTTCTTTCTGCAAAATTTTGATTGAACTGTTTTGTTTTCACTTATGTATTTTTTGAAAATGTTATTATTGATTATAAAAATTAAATGATAGCATTCTATATATTGGTGGGTCTCTTTATATATTTTTAGACCCAGTCCGCCACTGTGTATAATGACAGTACAGACAATACACTGATCTAAGGAGTTAAAACTGTTGAGAGTAGTAATGAAACAGTGATAGCAATTATAAATATATTATCCATAGACAAAATAATTTTCAAAACACATTGTTGAGTTGAATTTACCTTTTATTCAGATTTTGAGAATTTCTGTAATTCCTGAGGATTAAATTCAACGTTCATATCTGAATTTGAAAATTTTGATTTCTATTTTATTAATAGAGATATATATTAGTTTATTCACAGTTGCCTAAATAACGTTAGAGATACACTAAAATATATCAAATATAATACACAAAAAAGGGAAGTAAAAACAAAAACGAAAATGACCATCAATTAACCACCAAGTGCAACAATCGGCTGCACATCATGAAAATTATCTGAAAATATTCTTTAACCAACATTTCTCAACAACACTTGATAAAAAATAACCAATATATACTTTACTCAATGCAATTACTTAGAAGATTTTTACAGTGGTCAGCTCAGATGGTTAAGAAGTTTAGTATGCAATAATCTGATTGTACGTTGACTCTCACAGTTGACTAGTTACTTATTTATACCTTCAGATCAGAGGCATAACTAGGGGGTGCCACTTGGACTAGGAGCACTTTTTATCAAAGTCAGATAAACTAACATTGGTGAGTGAAAAAAGGAACTTCTTCACATATATGATCTGTCTTTGATTATCATGGGTGAGAAGCATTATAATGGCTGGATCATTAAACCATTTATATAAATTATTAGACATATACGTGAATGGCATTTTTGAGCTGATTTTATAGTTATCTAAAAGATCGGTATCAGATGTTTGATCAGGTGTACAATTTCACTGCATGCTTATTCCTCTGTTTCAGGTTGACCTAACCCTAGTGATATTGGGTAGAAGGGAGCTGTGTTGAACACCCAGATAGATGGTACTAGTTTTTGTATGTGAGATTTAATCTGTTACATGTTTTAACGTAATAGTTGACCTTTACTTGTCTTTAGCAAATATTCCTGTTATAAGAATTCCGATCAGGTATCTAGTCAGATACTTTAAAATATTACTTTGTCCTCAGTTTCACCAATTTTTCCAGATGTTCTTTAAAACGTTCATAGGAGTGGGTCATTTCAAAGGGTGATTTTAACAATGAAACAGAGGTAACATAGGATAACAAGGACTCAATAGTTACATAAAAAAACTGACAAACTCTCTACTGCAGGTAACACAATAAAACATTCCCAGTAAACACAACAAAAGCAGCAGTGTTAGGAAGGTCATCCAACTGTAAAATACACATAGCAAAAAAAGAATGTCTAAGCAAAACATTGTCCTCCATCCATCTTTGATGGAAATAACTCCAAATAAAAACTGGTTTGGACCATAACAAATTGTTCATGTTGTGCCAAGTTGGAAAGCAAATATAAAATGATGATATTGATAATGATGATGATGATGATGGTGGTGATGATGGAGATGATATTTTTATTATTGCTGTTGTTGGTGGCTGTGGTAGTGATAATGCTGATGATGGAGGCAGTCAATACTAAGGTATACACATCCACCATCTGATCCTCTAAAATATATTTTTACCTGTAGTAATAAAAACAAAGAGAAATAAATGATCCTAGTAAATGCAGCGTTTATTGTAATAGTTTATCACCATTATTCATGCATGCATACAGGCACGCATATACACATTATATATACACACACACTCATACAAACACATACATATATATATATATATACACACACACACAAACTGACACTCATACATACAGACACACTAACACAAGTTAACAGTTCAAATGATTGCTTGAGAATAGGATTGAAATGATTCACTTGCTATTGTAGTGTAAAACTTTTGCCATATTACTTATAGATTTGCCAATAATTCACATTTTTATAACGAGTAATATCGATCTTCATTTGGCTTGTTGAAAACCATTATAAGAGAGAAGTTTCTCTGATGTTATTTCCACATCAAGCAAGAGGTTTGTGCTTATAACCCCATACACTTTACCTATCCATATATATTTCATCTGATTCTCTGTCTTCAATTGTCCACAGGTTAGACTCTGTCCACCAGAAAAATACTACTCAAATAAGCAGCAATCATTCAAGCTGAAAAATGCATATTTAAATACACCATCAAAATGCCTCTGTTAATAATAGATACAGACTATCACCAGAGAACTTAATTTAGTTAAATCTATTGATTTTATACTTTTATCTAATAAAGAGTAAAGTACTGAAATATCATGATAGGTTATCTTATGCTCCAGCTTGTGATTTATCACATATACATTAACCGAGATAAACACACATCTACATTTATACACCCTTGAATTAGAAAAACACATACATAACTTGTGAACTTATATACAATGTAAACACACTTACATTCATACACACATAACTTGGGCATATATATATACACAGATAAATGCACCAACATTTATACACCCATGAATAAAAAATACACACACACCACACATAATGTGTATACACCCACAGCTAAACACACCTACATTTGTGCCCCCACAAACTAATAACAAACCATATATAATGTATATATATATATATATATACACACAGATAAACACATCTACATTTATACACACATGAATAAAAAAAGACACACGCAAAACTTATGCATATATACACACATACACATATGTCTATGCGATGTGTGTATATACACATACACACAATAGACAAAATATGGGTATTTGATATATCTACACATACACACAATATACACAATATTTGGTGTATGATATATATAATGTAATATACACAATATTGGGTGTATGAACTATATATACATACACATAATCATATATTTACATGGACACACTCATGCATGAACGCATACATATATATGAGCAAAAGAAAATATATGAAAGAATTTCATACATGGAATACACACAAAAAGTTACATACATGAAAACCTACCTACATACGTAAATGAATAGCTGCCTACCTAGATACATACATACATATATACATAGGTGTAGTAATACATACAAATATGTCTACATTTATTCATATATTTATATACATACATATATATAATAATATAGTCATACATACACACATATCTACATACATCCATATATACATCTGTTCATATATTTATATACATACAGATGAACATGCACACATCTTTACATCTATTCTCATTCTATGATACTAGAAATAAAGCAGATTCCAGTGAACTTCGTCTTGACCAAAATAATAAAAATCTCTTGGTTGGCAATGAAGAAGGTCCAAAAATGTTAATGCTGTATTGATGAGAGATATTTTTATACTCATGCTTACGACCACAAATTTATAGGCAAGACAAATGAGACAATGGTATATTCAGGCCTTTCTCAAGGACATTAGTCACACAACAGAGACTCTGCACACCCTCTGGTTCTAATATTGATTTCTGTGAATGAGCGGTGAGATTCTTACATCAGTATTATTTTTCTCTGTAAATTTATAAATTCATAAGAGAATTTTTGAACGTTCGTTATTGTTATTGAAAATGACAGCAAGTGGTATAATCAATAGAGTGATGAACAATAGGCCAAATGGTATTTGATTATGTACTAAGTTCAAATCTTTGCCTTTCATTTATATATTTATGTTGTTGTTGTTAAAATAAGTACCAGTCGAGTATGGGCAGCCTTTTAATTAAATGATTTTTTCCTTTTAAATTTGTGTCTTTGTGGGGATGTTAGGAATTCTTCAGTAGACTGTCAGTATCAGACAACATGCTTTGTGGTATAGAGTTACATCCCTTTACGTTCTGAGTTCAAATCTCGCTGAGGTTAACTTTGCCTTTCATCCTTACGGGGGTCGATAAAATAAAGCACCAGTAATGCACTGGGGTTGATATAATCGACATTCCCCTCCCCCAAAATTGCTGGCCTTGTGCCTATAGTAGAAACCATTATTATAAATATTGTAATTTATAATAAAGAGCTTTACCAGATTCTTTTTATTTTCATTTTATTTTATATTTTTCCCCTTATATTATTTTTTTTATTACTTGTATCACTAGCTCTTTTTGATGACCAACTTTCAGGGGCACTTGATACTTCCCCTAGTCTGTCATGGCATACTAGCTCTATATCTAGGGCGGATAAAATTCCCGAGATCCATGGGCGAGTTCTCTCCAGCGGTCTCTGTCCCTCATTATCGCTGTCATGTCCTGCGTCTCCAACAGACAAGTGTCTTTCCTTAGGGCATCAACAGATGTTAAACTCGGTCTTCCTCTTCCAGTGTGTCCATGTAGGGGCTGCCACAGGAGCACTGAGTGCAATGTCAACTCTGGATGCTGGTGAGCATGTTCAGCTAACCTCAGTTTCCTCTGTGTCACTTTTGAGCTGACTTTTGTGAGGCTCCCATACAGCTCTGAGTTTTTCATCCTCAGTGTATACTGATTAATGTTCAGAGCCATCCTCAGCATTCTCGTGTAGCACCCATCCACCATCTGAGTGAGTTTCTTGGTCAGTGTCCAAGTCTCAGACCCGTACAGCAGCACAGACTCCACTACAGCAACAAAGAGACGGATCTTCAGGTCTTTACGAAGTTCCGACTTCCACACCGATCTCAAGCTGTGGCATGCCGCCCAGGCGTTACTCTTCCTCTCAACCACATCATCTTCCGTATTCCCAATCTTTGCTCCCAAATACAGGAAGTCCTCAACCAATTCTAGTGGCTTCCCGCCTATATTAGTAATCTTCTCTATACATATGTTTAAATTGAACAAATAAATACTTGCAAATTCTTATCATCTCAAACAACAATGTTATTAACCCCAACCAGTTTCTGTATTATTAGTAACTCTTCCATTCCACCTTTATATATGAGAGTAGTTACTCTAGAGAAGAAACATCCTGGTGCATGATACCTCCTTCAACTTACACCAACATTTAAAGATATTGATGATGATGATGATGATGGTGGTGGTGGTGGTGATGATGATCATGATGATCATGATCATGATCATGATGAAGATGATGATGGTGATGATGATGGTGATAATAGATATTTATCCTTCCATTAAATTACTAAACTTACAGAGTAATTTTGACGGGCTCTGTTGTAATGCCTGTGAAATAAATCATTTCTAAATCCCTCAGACATGTTAATTGCCCCATAGTAATGTTTCCTATACAACAAGCATCCCTCATATGTTTTCTAAGGCATTACTTTATAAAGCAATCCTAAGGATTCTCTAGTTATTCTATGATTAAGCAATAGTAATAATTTCCTTCATTGATGATGTGTAATGTCAGGCACCATGGAATTATGGGAGCTACAAATCCTGTTGTCAACCCTACAAACCTTTCAATTGAGAAAATAATACCGAAGTAGAATGTAGAAATATATTTTAGTATTTTAACACATCTATTATACACACACACCCTCACATATATATAATATTATTTATTGATGTTCGTACACGGAACAAAAGTGCTACCATACCTCCAGAATTGAGCAGTTTTCTTTTTCTTTTTCATATCTATGAATTTTGCTACACACATACATGCATGCACGCATGCACACACACACACACACACACACACACATAAAGGATTGATTGACTTTCGTCAAATCGGACCGAGGAAACAATGTTTTCGTCAGTCTTTCCAGTTTCTATTGGTCGCAACTCCAGGTTGAAGGAGCAACGTGAAATAAAGTGTCTTGTTCAAGGACATAACGCATCGTCCAGTGCAGGAATCGAACTCACAACCTCACGATTGTGAATCCAATTCTCTAACCACTGAGCCACACACCTTCATGATATATATATAAGTTCCCGTCCCACCCTTGCAAGCAGGGAAAAGCGGACGTAAAATGATAATGATGATGATATATATATATATATATATATATATATATAACAAAGAGGGTGTGATAAGAAACCAGGTGGACCATAATGCACCAGAGTACTCAATACTTACGGTAGTAGAGTGGGTAATAGGAAAAGAGCCAGGACCCCAATGGCTGAACTCCAGCCATTTCGACAGCTAGATCTGAACTTAACCAGGATCTAGCTGTCAAAACGGCCAGAGCTCAGCCATCGGGGTCCTGACTCTTTTTCTATATATATATGTATATGATATATATTTCAGAGTTGTACTTGGGGTGTGAATGTGTGTGCACTTGCTTCTTTCTTATTACCTACACTGAAAAACATCCCTGCAGTCTATGAATATAACCACAATATAAATATAGATGTCACTGCACTGCTAAAAATTCAGACTCATTACCCACCGTATATATTTAAAAGTTTTGATTAGTTTGATTTCCAATAGAACCAGTCCTGTCTTTCTTGGACAGAATCAGTAATTAACTAAACAATTGCCTCTCTTCATTATAGATTGAAATTCAATGAATGAAGCTTTCTTGGATTACTACTGAGAATGTTAACACTTACATTAATATATTTCTGTAAAGTGATGTTTGGCTCAAATGATATGTCAACTTATTGTACAAAACTTTTTATAGTTTCTCTCTGCCAAGTAATGTACTACATTCATGATCACAATACATACCTCATATTAGTTTAGTTTACTTACATCAATTCACTTCAATTGAATTGAATAGACTGCATATTAAGAAGCAGCTAGGACATAGTATGAATAATCAATGTTTGCTTTGAGTTCAAATACTGCTAAAAACCTTGAATGCCTAGCTTCCCTGGCCAGAGCTTAATATGTCTAACACATGTGGGCATGCTTACAAAATCAGAAAACAGTAGAGCTCCCAAGACTTTCAGAAACATTTTTCCATGCTCAGAGTTGCTGAAGCAAGGAACAAACTACCTGTATTAGTTGTTAGTTTTTGGGACAATGCATCTTTCAAAGCTTCTATGCTTCCTGAAATTCACCACAACTACACCTGATATTACCTCTTCATACACATGCAGAGTAGGTCAAATCCCACCGAGGTTAACTTTGCCTTTCCTCCTTATGGGGTTGATAAAATAAAGTACCAGTAACGCTCTGGGATAATTGCTGGCACTGTGCTAAAAGTAGAAACAATTATTCTATGTACTATACATGCACATTTGATGAGTTGTAGTGCACCTGAACACTGTACACAATCATTTTCATTATTATAAAATTTCTCCTTAAAAACAAATTATATGGTCATTTGCGTTGGAATGCATACATTTCAAATAAGATGATATATTCTAAATCTTCTACGACGACGTTGGTCTCTCTTCTCTCCGTCATTTTTGCCCATCACTCTCATTGACAGTATTTGGCTGTTTTAATGACTCTCCTAGTGAAGAGATTTCTCATTTTTATATGAGTACATACATATATATATGTGTGTGTGTATGTGTGTGAGTGTGTGTCATCATCATCATCACCGTTTTACGTCCGTTCTTCCACGCTAGCATGGGTTAGACGGGTTGTCCTGTTGTCAGCAGTGTCCAGTTTGCTGACCTTGTCTTATTCCTACAGGAACTGATTCTGGCTTGATTTCTAGAGGTGGATGCTCTTCCTAAAACCAACCTCATTTACAGTGAGTGCTGGGTGCTTTTTTCCCATGGCGCCTCCACGACCACTTTGCAGTGCATATATATATATATATATATATATATGTGTGTGTGTGTATGTGTCTGTATGTGTGTATGTATATATATATATACACATATATATATATATATATGTGTATATATGTGTGTTTTTATATATATAATACAAACACACACATATATATGTATCTATTTATATAGAAACAGAGACTATTTACATAGAAAGAGAGACTGAGAGAATTAATAGGTAAGGAGAGTATTGTGTTAGAGTATATATTATGTTCTCTCTCATATAGTTCTTCAAATCTAACAGTGCTATTGAGAAGGAACATTTTATTGTTCCCTTGAAATCAAAACAGCAACGTGGAGAATATTATGTTTCACAACAGGATTTCTTTTAGGATTGCATACTTTTTAGAAGATCTGCAAAATATCATTCATTAAGTATTAATAGGCTGAGCTAATGTAGACATTCTTTGAGGAAGAAAAAAAAAAATTATTTTGTTATATCATATGCATTGATTTGATGTTGCAACATGGATATGCCATGCTGAATTATAGCATGAGGCCAGATGCTATAGAAAAAAAAGTCATTAATTTGTTACTCTGCAGTACATAACAGAATG
>OZ024742.1:357385565-357450886 GCA_964016885.1 Eledone cirrhosa | reverse complement strand
GGATATTACACCTCAAATGATATCTTATGTTGCTCAACATTAAACCAGCTCGGTCTTGTTGATCTAGACTTCATAGTTTCTGGGATATTACACCTCAAATGATATCTTATGTTGCTCAACATTAAACCAGCTCAGTCTTGTTGATCTAGACTTCATAGTTTCTGGGATATTACACCTCAAATGATATCTTATGTTGCTCAACATTAAACCAGCTCGGTCTTGTTGATCTAGAATTCATAGTTTCTGGGATATTACATCTCAAATGATATCTTATGTTGCTCAACATTAAACCAGTCCAGTCTCGTTGTCCTTGACTTCATAGTTTCTGGGATATTTACACCTCAAATGATACCTTATGTTGCTCAACATTAAACCAGCTCAGCCTTGTTGATCTAGACTTGGTAGTTTCTGGGATATTACACCTCAAATGATATCTTATGTTGCTCAACATAAAACCAGCTCGGTCTTGTTGATCTAGACTTCATAGTTTCTGGGATATTACATCTCAAATGATATCTTATGTTGTTCAACATTAAACCAGCTCGGTCTTGTTGATCTAGACTTCATAGTTTCTGGGATATTACATCTCAAATGATATCTTATGTTGCTCAACTTAAAACCAGCTCGGTCTTGTTGATCTAGACTTCATAGTTTCTGGGATATTTACATCTCAAATGATATCTTATGTTGCTCAACATTAAACCAGCTCGGTCTTGTTGATCTAGACTTGGTAGTTTCTGGGATTTTACATCTCAAATGATATCTTATGTTGCTCAACATTAAACCAGCTCGGTCTTGTTGATCTAGACTTGGTAGTTTCTGGGATTTTACATCTCAAATGATATCTTATGTTGCTCAACATAAAACCAGCTCGGTCTTGTTGATCTAGACTTCATAGTTTCTGGGATATTACATCTCAAATGATATCTTATGTTGCTCAACATTAAACCAGCTCGGTCTTGTTGATCTAGACTTGGTAGTTTCTGGGATATTACATCTCAAATGATATCTTTTGTTGCTCAACATTAAACCAGCTCAGTCTTGTTGATCTAGACTTCATAGTTTCTGGGATATTTACATCTCCAATGATATCTTATGTTGCTCAACATTAAACCAGCTCAAATGATATCTAATTTTTTGAAACATCCTGTATATAAAACCTGGCACTCTGTTGATTACACAAATGAATGTTCCAGTTGATACAATTAAGGGAATTGGCTGCTCAAGAAATTAACATGCAAGTAGCTGAGCTCAGCCACTTACACATGTACCCTTAACATAGCTCTCAGGGAGATTCAGCAAGACACAGAATGTGTGAAACCTGGTCCTTCAAATTGGAATTGGCTGCTCAAGAAATTAACATGCAAGTAGCTGAGCTCAGCCACTTACACATGTACCCTTAACATAGCTCTCAGGGAGATTCAGCAAGACACAGAATGTGTGAAACCTGGTCCTTCAAATTACAGGTGCAACTCATTTTTACCAGCTGAGTATACTGGAGCAACGTGAAATAAAGTGTTACATCAATTGAAACCAGTTATATTTAATGTAACAATTATAAAATCTTTCATTCTGTCAGATTAAAGTAAAAAAATAATCTTTAAATATATTTCTGTGCATTTTCACCTTTACCTTTTTACTATATATATATATGCTAACCCATGTTGGTGTGGAAAAATAAACATAAAACGATGATGGTGATGATGATGATATCTTTATTTTATTATAAAAATAACTTCTACATGAGTAGAGCTGGTTCATTCGTAAGAAATCATCAGGACTTTCCCAATGTTTTTTTATGAATCAAACAGTTCTAGTCCTGTATAAGTTATTTCTATTGGTCATCAAGTATGAAATTTGTAGAAATCTGTTATTTTGTCTGCAAATGTCTACAATCTTCATACTTGACGACCCAATATAACAAAGAAAGATGCTGATGCTCAACTAAAGTACTGAGTACTCCTTTAACAGTGGTCTTCTCCCAATATACATCAGCAATCCTTCTAAACTGTCATTTCTCAAGCAAGCAAAGTCATCTTTTCCTATCCAAGCCATGCAAACATGGTAAAACAGATATAAAACAGATGTGATAATGATGATATATTGATAAGCACAGCTGATGGAGAAAAGCTAATATTATTTTTAGAATCAGCAACCTTAAACAGGTCCAACACTAAGTCACTAGAAGTTGTTATTCATATATCTAGCAGAACACTTCATCTAGTAGTTACACTAAACTTTCAGAATAGCCCATAGTCACAGTCAGATATAGATTTGTGCAGCCTGGGGCAATTCAGGTTTGGTGGTCTCCTCAAACACAAAAAAATTAGAATACACAGCCCCCCCCCCACGCAAGAAATTGAAATTGAAAAGTTATACATACAGGTATTAAATTCAAAAACTCTAACTATCCTAAAACTGAAAAGCCCAGCTGAGGGCACAAATATAGCCATTAATAGTGGGGCCCCACAAAGCAGGAGCTCCCACTAGCGATGGCTCCCCATTAAATCCGTCCCTTTCTGTAGTCATCTGTTTATGGCTAGATACGTACATTTTGTGCAACATTTTGAGATTTAGAGTATTCTTTCTCATTACAATATTTCAGCAGCAATCTCACTGTACAAAATACAAAACATAGTCTTACTACATGTGTTGTCCCTATTTATAGAGTAATACTACTTGTTACATGCTTTTAAGAAAATAATTATTTTCCAAAATTGGAGATATATTGTTAGAGTTTAGGATCCACTGAGAGAAAGAAGATAATGGAAAGCAGCTGCCACATTTCAGTGTTAAATAAGCAGATATCCCAACAGACATTGTGTACTCAGAATACATATACAACCTTTGATAAGAATCAGAAATTTATGAAAACTTGCCCACGCCACGCAAAACATAAAGTGCTAAAACCTAATATGTTGGTTAGTTCTTTATTTTCTTTCTTATTATATTGTTCTTTTACTGGTTTCACACCTTGGATTGTGGCCAAGCTGGGGCACCTTTACTGGTTTCACTCCTTGGATTGTGGCCAAGCTGGGGAACCTTTACTCGTTTCACTCCTTGGATTGTGACCAAGCTGGGGCACTTTTACTGGTTTCACTCCTTGGATTGTGACCAGGCTGGGGCACTTTTACTGGTTTCACTCCTTGGATTGTGACCAGGCTGGGGCACTTTTACTGGTTTCACTCCTTGGATTGTGACCAGGCTGGGGCACTTTTACTGGTTTCACTCATTGGATTATGGCCAAGCTGAGGCACTTTTACTGGTTTCACTCCTTGGATTGTGGCCAAGCTGGAGCACTGCCATAAGTGTTTATTTGAGTGTGTAGTTAAAGTAGAAGACACTTGCACAAGGTGCCCTGTATTTAGACCAAACCTTTGACAGTGTGGCTGCAATGTGTTCTTCCTCACCACACAGCCATACCAACACCTATGTACACAATATATAGCTACATAAATGAACAATATACAGGCTATCATGATTTTATCCCACTTTGAAATTTGCTCAAGTCAGTCATATTTTAACTTTCAGCTCACACTGTTAAATGTGGCCGTGTAGGTGTCATGACAAAAAACAGCCAACCCACACTTTAAAGTTGCCATGTAGACGTTAGGACAAAAAGCACCCAGTACACACTGAATGTGGTTGGTATTAGGAAGGAGATCCATCCATAGAAACTAAGCCAAAATCAGTTCTCTATGAGTAAACCATGGTCATCTGACCTGGCTTGTCTCACAACAGGACAGCTCAACTAACCCATGCTAGTGTGGGGAATGGACATTAAACTGTGATGATGATGTTGATGATGATACCGTCAGTGCAGGCATATCAGCTAAAATATGAAAGACTTGAGTGATATTTAACCCTTTAGAATTTACATTATTTTATATCTACTATTATATTTCAACAGTAAAGGCTTTATCTTACATAATTATCTCACGTAAAATTGAATCTATGAGATTTTGATGTTATTTATTTTGAGAACAATACCTTCATGTAGGTGTGAGCAGACAGTTACAGCTGGTTTGAACAGAAAGAAGTGAGAGATATCTGGCCGGATACAGCCGGTTTGAATGCTAAATGGTTAAACATGTGTTATAGCCAATAATCCTAAATCAAAGTAAATCAGAACAGATTGTAATAGGTTCTACATAGACTTTGATAACTGCACATTTAAAAAATCTAACTAAATGGTTTATCTTGGAATATGTTTGCTAGCAAGAGTATGATACATGGTTTTAGATACATTTCTTAGGAGGGAGGCATACAGTGGTAGGTAGATAAGTAGATTGATAGATAGATATATAAGGAGATAGGTAAGGGACAGAAATAGGGAGGAAGTAAGGAAAACTTGATAGGTATATATACCTATATGTGTGTGTGTGTGTGAGAGGGAGAAAGACAGAAAGAGTGAATGTGAGAAAGAGAGTCAGAGAAAGATAGGAGAGATAGAAATAAGGAGTTTGAAAAATTTGTGTGTGTATATATATATATATATATATAGAGAGAGAGAGAGAGAGAGGGTGGGGAGAGAGAAAGACGTAGAGAGAGACAAAAACAGAGGAATCAGAGAGAGTGCCACTGTTTGTTCTCATTAAATATATTGATAGCTACAATAGAAAAGTGTATTATATATGAGTCAAGCAACACATTGAATGTTGAAAAATATCTTTAAATAACACAGTTGGATTCTGAATATATAATTAAGAAGTATTCTCTACTGAAAACTCTTCACTCAAGAATTAATATAAATCTTTGTCAGTCAGTAAAAGATCTAATTTGAAAAGAAAAATTCTGATTTCATCGTACATGTTTATGAATAACACTGTTATAGCTACAGCTATGTAATCTTTAATTATTTGATTCTTCTTCTAAGGAAGTTCAAACTTAGCATTGTTTATAATGGGCCCCCAACTTAGGTCGGAAATGTCAGAAGTTAAGGATGGGTGAGGCAATATTTTATGTACAGAGAAAGATAGCTAAATGGTTAAATATTTAGACTAACATCTGAAATGTTTGGAGTTCAAATAGGTTGCTGGTATTTTGTATATTCCTAGAGAGAGTGCATTATTTTCTATATTACATCAATTCATCCACCATGGGCCAGGAAAAAGAGGATATTGATACCCACATTGTCAGCACCTACCTTACCTTCTGTTGGCTGATATCTCAGTTGTGATCTAGGTAAGAGATCAGATTTAGGATAAAAACCCTAATTTACCAAGCCCTTGTCCTCAAAATCTTCCTCTATGGCTGTGAGTCATAAGCCATGACAGTAACTGATCTGCACAAGCTTGAAATATTTGATTACTTTTGTCTTTACCACATTCTTTTTGTCTGCTGGCACCTCTTCCTATTGAATGCAGAGGTCTACTTGCTTTGTAACATCAAACCAATCAGGAATGTTCTTCGTGGAATTCTTCCATGAAGCAGTTGATCCACAACCACTTCAAGAATAGCACAAACTACGCAGTGGACAGTTGAAAACTTAGCTGAACATTGTGAAAAGCGATGTTGAAATCAACCTGGACCCAAGAGTGTTCAGTACCTGCTGTTGGAATCGTGATTAGTTGGCCCTCAACAATTCAATTGCCTCTGATCATTGTGTGTGGGACACCATTAATTCCATCAAGAGAGTCAGCTCAACCAACACAGGGTGAACGCCACCACAAGTACAAGTAAGTACAAGTAGTTCATCTGATTGTTGGGAATAAATACCTGGTTATCCCTTTAACAGAATAACATTGAAAATATTTCAAATTCAAATATGTTGCTGGTATTTCATATATTTCTAGACTGAATGCATTCATCATCATCAACGTTTAACATCCAATTTTTCCACACTATTATGGGTTAGATGAGTTAATTCACTGTGAGACGAACCATGTCTTGCTCTTACAAAACTGTTTCTGGCTTCGTTTCTACCACTGGATGCCCTTTCTAGCACCAACCACATTGACAGTGTGTGATGGGTGCTTTTTATCATGTCACCTACACGACCACATTACAGTGTGAACTAAGTGATTTTTGTCATGATACCAACATGACCACTTTACAGTGAGGACTGGGTGATTTTGTTGTGACACCTACATGACTACTTTACAGTGTAGACTGGGTGATTTTGTTGTGACACCTAGATGACAATTTTACAGTGTGTGATGGGGTGCTTTTTATTATGACACCTACATGACAACTTTACAGTGTGGACTGGGTGCTTTTTTTTGTGACACCTACATGACTACTTTACAGTGTGGACTGGGTGATTTTGTTGTGACACCTACATGACCATTTTAGAGTGTGGACTAGGTGATTTTGTTGTGACACCTACATGACCATTTTACAGTGTGAACTGGGTACTTTTTGTTGTGACACCTACATAATAACTTTACAGTGTGGGCTGGGGACTTGGGATTGGGGAGATAGATCAAAGGGTGTATGTGAGGGAGCAGAATGTTTAGGTGCAGGTGGAGTGTAAGGACATGGGAGGTGCAAAAGGAGAGGAACATGGACGGGGGGGAGTATGAGGTGGAGGTGTATGGAAGGGTGGAAGGTGGCATATACATGATGTATGTTGGGATTAAGTAGCTGATTATCTGTCGATATTTCCTGCAATATGCTAGTATTAAATCCGGAAGATTAATTATTAACCATTAAATCCAATAAATACAGCGCTAATCTCATGTCCTTAAATGTCTTCTAGAAATTACATTTAATGAGGAAATAATGGAACAACCATGAGGTTCATTGACCTGCTAGAATTAGTTGCTAAATCTTCCACATATTATGCTCTATCATCTTAAAAACAAGAGAGTCATTGTAGGATGTAGACCTGGATAAACTAAACATTAAAAGAAAAACTGTTCATGGTTGGATTAGGTCTTGATTAGGATCCCCATGGTCATAACAACAATACTGTAAGGAAGACTGATCACGACTGCTGTACGTGTCTGATAGTGCACATGTTCACCTCCCTCCCCTATCAAGTAACAATGGACTATTCTACATTCATGTGTCTCAAGTGGGATGAACCACATGCCCACATCGTTTGCATGCTCTGTCTTTACTATAACTACTCTGGTTTGTACAAAACAATCGACTTTCTGCAGTTGGACTCTATTGTATGGTTGGACTCTATTGTTATGTTTTGAACAGAGAGCCTATGGTTTAACAGTCCACTTGTCAACAGCAGACCCTTTAAAATAAATAGAGAAGACCCAACTTCCCACAGGTACAAGTCAAAGCTGAAGCATATAGACGATATGCCCCGACCCCCTCCTATTGTAAAGTGGTTGTGTAGGTGCCACGGAAAAAAGCACCCAGCACTCACTGTAAATGAGGTTGGTGTTAGGAAGGGCATCCAGCTGTAGAAATCAAGCCAGAATCAGTTCCTGTATTAGCAAGGCAAGGTCAGCTGACTGGACACTGCCCACAACAGGACAACCCATCTAACCCATGCTAGCATGGAAGAACGGACAGTAAACGGTGATAATGATGATGATGACAACATCATATTACTGAACAATATCTTATTCCAAGATTTTACTTATTTGCTAACATTTATATTAAACACATGTTCTTGGATAAAGCATTTATATTTATTTAGTGTGTATAACTATTGCATGTCATGTACATAGCTTGGAGATGAGAGAGTCACTCCAGGTAGAGCTGCTACTTTTCCAAATTGAGAGATCACAGCTCCAATACTATAGGAATGTGGATAGAATGTCTCAGGAAAGAATCACTGGCCAGATTTTACAGTAGACCCCGAGCAAGATGGTTGGATAACAAACATGAGCTTGCGGATCCAGCCAGATCAGTTGGGGAGGGATACTTTTAACAGGACCTGCTTAGGAATAAGTGGGTGAAGAAGAAGAAGTGTTTATACTTCATTCTTCTTAAACATATTTAGTTGTAGTTATTATCTCTTCTTGGGTCTCAAACAAGCGATCACCCCCACCCCACACCATTTATTAATTTTTCATATTTCCCTGCTCTTACCCCCCCCCCCCCCCATTACATTTTCTTAATCTATCTCAGGCGAAATTTTATTTTAATTTTTTTTAGGCATTAAAAAACACAATACATAACAAAAAGAGAACATTACAAGAGATCCCACACATTATAAAATAAATAGGATGGGTTGGGTTCTCAATATGTAAACTAAACAACTAATTCTGGTTTTTAAAGAAATCAGTAAAGACAACCTAGAAAAATTACCAATTTTCCAACTCCCCGGTTATTCTAACTCCACTCACTTATTCCAACACTCAGTTACATACATAAAACTCATAGTATGTGTTGCTGCTGCTTGTCAGACAGAAGAACTCTGACAATTCTGCTGGGAAACTTAGACAACCAGTCTTTATCTGCTAGACAATTTTATATTGACTTTTGATTCTGTTTAATCTTTGCTTTTCTCTTCAATTTTAATTTCATTTGTGAGTTTTATATAAAATAATAATAATATTTGATTCATTTGCCAGCAAACAGCCTCATTGTGAAGGCGCATGGCTTAGTGGTTAAAGCATTGGGCTTGCAATCGAAAGATTGTCAGTTCAATTCTCGGACCGGGTGATGTGTTGTTTCCTTGAACAAGGCACTTTATCTCACGTTGCTCCAGTTTACAGCTGTAGAAATGAGATGATAGGACTGGGGTCCCTATCATTAAAATTACCCAAGACACCTCCAATGGGAAATACCTTGGAGGAGGCCAGCTAAACCTGCATAGGTGTGAGATGTCACACACACACAATCAACTTCATTAGACTAGGTTGTTTAGATGACCATCGCCATCCTGTTGTTCTAGCACTGATAGAGACAAACAATTGGCAATATTATTGTTACTGTGGTTATATCTGGTGGGTATATTGCTGTCCACCACCTGTGGCCCATTCTCTAGCAGAACAGCTCTGCCAAACTTGCTATCTTCAATTCAGTAGAAGACGAGCTGACCGGTCTGTTCAGTAGGACTTTCCACCCAGGACCTATGGACAACTTCCAAAAGTCCCTGGCCTAGCAGTGCTGCCAAGGAGCTCTACCAGTATGAGAAAAGATCTACAGGCACGGACGCCCCAGCAGAGATCCTTCAAAGAGGATGTGTCCAAGATGTGAGCAGGACATTGAAACCGTCCTGCATGCAATTGTACCCTGCCCGGGTGTAACCGACCTGTGGAACTACGCAGAACAACTGCTGTCGCGTGTGGGACAAATTCAGTTGACTGCCGAGTCCATAGTAAGGATCAAACCGCCAACTTCATTTAAAAACGAAATAGAGGCAGTTTTCCTCTGTATGGTGGCTATGGTGAAAGAGGTTATATGGTAGACAAGGTTGAGAGGACTGACGATAGATGCCTTTCTCTCCAGACAACAGCTCATTCCCTTCTTTAGATACCACTTCAGAAGGAGAATCAGAGTGGAGAGAGAGGTACTGCACCCCAGTAAATTTACTGAAAGGTGGGTGAATATGGCGCGAATGGCCCAAGTGATTGGGCCTTCTTTGTATATAAACCTATAGGTTGAGGAAGAAAGGAACACTTGCAAAACATTCTCCTGGAGTTGAGGGTTGTTCTATCTACAGGGTATAAAAGAACCCATTTTAATGCCTCCCCCTATTGGGGATTTCGATTGTTAAAATTTTTTAAATGTTATAATTTTACTATTTTTACACGATTGTATGTAAAATCCCCACCATATGTGTTTGTATTGTCCCATTACTTGTGCACCCTTGTGGCAAATAAAGAAATCTATCTTCAATTCTGTATTTGTGCCAACACTTACCTATGTTCATGAATCTTGTGTAATAATCAAAAGAATACGATTGCAAATACAAGTTGTGGCTAAACGGTCTTTTAAATAATGTTACTCAATAAAGTGCATAGCTCATAAATGAGGATTCACTCCAGGTAGAGACACTAATTCTCCAAATTGAGAGATCACAGCTCTAATACTACAGACATGTAGTCAGAATGTCTGAGGAAAAAAATGCTAGACAGATTTTATAGGCAAAACCAAATGACAGAAAACTCAGGAGTAGACTCTAAGCAAGATGGTTGAACAAGATCCATGAACTCAGCTGGTCTCACTTGGAGATCCCACTGGATCAATTGGTGACAGAAGAAGTGGCCTAAGAAGAAGAAATGTATATTGCATCATCATCACCGTATTATGCCTGTTCTTCCATGCTAGCATGGGTTAGACGGGTTGTCTTGTTGTTGGCAGTGTCCAGTTGGCTGACCTTGTCTTTCTCATACAGGAACTGATTCTGGCTTGATTTCTACAGCTGGATGCCCTTCCTAACACCAACCTTATTTACAGTGAGTGCTGGGTGCTTTTTTTCCATGGCGCCTACTCGTCCACTTTACAGTGTAGGCTGGGTACCTTTTTGCCGTGGCACCTCCACAACCACTTTACAGTGGGAGGGGGTGGGCATATTGTCTATATGCTTCAGCTTCGGCTTGTACCCGTGGGAAGTTGGGTCTTCTATATTACTGCGTTACGCCATGTGTAAGTTAATTCAGATATAAGCTGCCCAACCCTATTTTATGCCAGAGAAATCGGGAAAACTAGAAAAACAGTGAACAAGCTGCAGCAGTCAGGGCCTATGAGAGGGGATTCCAGGTAGTACTTTGTTCCAGGGCCCAAAAGCTAAGAAGGTCCCACAGCAACCATGCATCATCAATTTCGAGAAAAACCTATGCCTGCTTCGGGCCCCAATGGGATCTTGTACTGCCTTGCAAAATTTCTTTTTGAGGCCCTGGCAGCAGTTAGCCCTTTAGCATTTAAACTGGCTGTATCCAGCCAGAATTCTCTCCCCCTCTTTCTGTTCAAATTGGCCATAACCGGCTGCTCGTACTTATGTTAAGGTATTATTCCAAAATAAATAATATCAAAATCTCAGAGATTTGATATTATGTGAGATAATTATGTGAGGTAAAGCCTTTACCACAATAATACAATAGCAGATATAGAGTAATGTAAATTCTAAAGGGTTAATCAACACATTATGTTTAGATGGTTCAGTTTTATAAATTCCAATGAGTGGAGAATATTTGTAGGAAGTTGTAATATTTTGATATCTAAAACTTTTAAAAATATCTTTTAGAGTAAAGCTTTTGTTTCACAACTAAATTACATAATATTTTTTTACTATTTCAGTTTTATAAAGTTTCAATGAGTTTCTAAAACTTTTATTTAGATATTTTTCTCAGACATCTTCTGAATGTAACATGTTTTTATTTAACTATAAATTGAATGAAACATTTGTTTTTAAAAAACTTGGAAACCATTTAATCTCCCATAAGTAGATCCATTTTTTTATGAAGATATTAAAGATTTATGCTGTGAATTTGATACCCATATATTGTATAATAGGAAAAAAATGTTTGTAATAAAAAATGACTTTAATATATAAAATTCACAGAAAACGTAGACACACAAGTGTCACATTATTCATCAGCACCGTTTTACGTCCGTTCTTCCACGCTAGCATGGGTTAGACGGGTTGTCCTGTTGTGGGCAGTGTCTGGTCGGCTGACTATGCCTTGCTCATACAGGAACTGATTTAGCTTGATTTCTACAGCTGGATGCCCTTCCTAACACCAACCTCATTTAATTGTATTGTCAATATATATGTATGTAATATATATACAATAAATATGCATACATGTTGGCTTTAGGAAGAGCAGCCAGCCATAGAAATTAAGCCAGAGTCAGTTGTGTATGAGCAAGACACAGTCATCTAATCTGGCTAGCATCATGCTAGCATGAAAAAGTAGATGTTAATCAGTGATGATGATGAGGGTGGTGATATATATATATATATATATATATATATATATATATATCGTTTCTGAATTTGTTTAGCAAGATTCTTTATCTGAAATCGTGTGTTGAAACCGATATTGTTATACTTTCGGAGGGTCATGTTGCCAATAAGAAACACACGCACCAATTGCTTTCACTTCAATTTATTATAATAAATTTATAATAATTTATAAATTTATAAATTTCTGGTTGGTTGGTTGGTTCCACAACCAGATAGTTGTATATATATAGTCATAGTTCTTTCGTCACACACTCTGTGACCTCTTCAGTGACTGGGGATTCCTTTCTTTGTTTAGAACACAAGAGTAAATTAGAGAACATAGAAATAAAAATAGAATCTACACACAGAAAAGACGCAATGTTTAGACAAATTACAGAGGCAATAAACAAAAAAAAAGAAAAAAAAAAAAAGAATTACAACCAAAATTAAATAGAAAATATGAGTGGAACAGCAACATCACAACTTACAATTAAGGACAAAATGAAAACACACACACACAGAACAAACAACCAACCAGTAACATGTAAATAAACAAATAAATAAATGAACATAAACACACACAGACACCCGGATATGGCGCATGCGCAGACTGAGCATACAACACACACACACAGAAACAAAATGGCGTAGGACAGAACAAAGGAGAGGCACAGAAACAAAGAAAGGAATCCCCAGTCACTGAAGAGGTCACAGAGTGTGTGACGAAAGAACTATGACTATATATAAACAACTATCTGGTTGTGGAACCAACCAACCAACCAGAAATTTATAAATTTATAAATTTATTATAATAAATTGAAGTGAAAGCAACTGGTGCGTGTGTTTCTTATTGGCAACATGACCCTCCCAATGTATAACAATATATATATATATATATATATATATATATTAAGAGAGTAAAACAAAGAATCCTTTAATACATCAAAAGTTTTTATTAGCCGACAATGTTTCGTCCTATTAAGGACTCATCAGAGCAATCAAAACAACAAGAGGTAATATCGGCAGATACAAGCCGGAAACTCTGAAGAATATGGAGTGTACATACACTAATGTCTTACAAAAATATATATGATAATAAAAATGAAAATAAAAATAAAAATAATAAAAATATATAATAAGAATAACTAAGGATGTAGATAACATTAAGAACCATATTACAAATATAGTCCAAAGCAACTAACCTAAATCTAAACAAATTTGGTTATATAGAGCAGGAATTATATATAACACAATATAATACATTATAATAATAATATACTTTTACCAACATTAAAATTACAAATTAAAAATCAAAAGGTACAATATATACATGTATATATGTGCGCACCCACACACACACACACACATATATAACAACACACACATCTATGTTCCGCTACACAAAATTAAGCCCTATTAGAAGTTTGAATATAAAAATAAGCATGATAAGAGTGAAAATAATACTAATACATCTACCCAATATACATGAGGCAATAATATGATATAATTACAAGAAACACATATAACAAATAATAAACAACAAAATTATATAATTCAATATAATATAATAAAATAAAATAGATAATCCCCGGTTAATTTACAGAAACAATATAGATGTCACAATAAAATACAATGATAATACGTTAACAGTGTACTAACATTTACCATAAACAATATATACAAATCGATTCATACTGGGTTACAGAATAAATGAGGAAAAATAAATTATATAATACTAAAAAAAAACACTATAATGGTACAGGGAAAAATTATGATGTTACAGAAAAAAATATACAGACATCTTACATGATATGTAAAGTCTAAATATCATAATGTTACATATAATGAACAGTAAGTAATAAGGATCAATATTACAATATTACAAAAATCCAGACATCTTACATGATATATAAAGTTTAAATATCATAATGTTACATATAATGAACAGTAAGTAATAAGGATCAATATTACAATACAATATAATATAATATATTATAAATTGGCATAAAATATATAAATACTTATAATTACAAGGTTAGTAGACAGACATATGTGGATGAGTAAGCAAAGTCAGACAGTGAATAGCAAATAGAATATAGAATAAAATAAATAAATACAATCAACCGGAAATTAAAAAACAAAAGCAAAAGCAAATATATACACACTTAGGCCTCGCGTGCATTTAAGAAATTTTTTGGCTCTGTTTAACTGCATTGAGCTATACCTTTTACTGTCATTTCTATAATACGAAGAGGGTGTTTGACTCCAACACGCTCCAGTATTCTAATCCTTATATATATATATATATATATATATATATATATATATATATATATAATTAGAAAGTGAACAAAACAAAATATAACTACTCCATTACCAAAGGTTTCTGGATCCCAGACAATAATAATATACGTCTGGATCAAGACTGGAAAAATAACGGGAAATATATTTCTTGTTATTTTTCCAGCTTCACTTCCAATTTTTAACACATTTTAAATCTCATTTCATATTTTTTATCCCTCACATATCTGTCTGACGACCGATCCAGACATATATTATTATTGTCTGGCATCCAGAAACCTTTGGTAATGGAGTAGTTATATTTTGTTTTGTTCACTTTCTAATTAAATAGCTCTCTTCTTCACATAGAGCACTCTTTTTTCCTTTGCTTTTCCTTCTGAATTACCTAACACATATATCATCATCATCATCATCATCAGGTTTAGCGTCCGTGTTCCACGCTTGCATGGGTTTGGACGGGGGTTTTCCCACTTGAGGCAAGAGTGGTTGTCTTGCTTGCATAGGACTGTCTGGCGGGTTTTCTACAGTTGGATGCCCTTCCTAACACCAACCACATTTACAGTGTGGGGCTGGGAGGTTTTTACCGTGTTGCCTACACGGCCACATTACAGCGTGGACTGTCTGGCGGGTTTTCTACAGTTGGATGCCCTACCTAACACCAACCACATTTACAGTGTGGGGCTGGGAGGTTTTTACCGTGTTGCCTACACGGCCACATTACAGCGTGGACTGTCTGGCGGGTTTTCTACAGCTGGATGCCCTTCCTAACACCAACCACATTTACAGTGTGGGGCTGGAAGGTTTTTACCGTGTTGCCTACACGGCCACATTTACAGCGTGGACTGTGTGTTTTTTTATCGTGACACCTACACGATCTCATTTGTTTCGGCCTGGATGTTGTGGGACCAACATAACTTTACATTGAAAGGGGCGGTGTGGATGGGGTGGAGGTGGTGGGACGGGGGGGGGGGTTGATAGAGATGCCTACTGACTGTAGTAGGTTTTGACTTTGTATTTAGGTAAGGCGGGTCTTCTCTATTACTGAGTACCGCCAAAGGTCTCGGTCCAGTGACATTGTCTTGGAGAGGTGTAAGCGTGTGAGGTCGGAATTTATCAGCTCGTCCCATATTTTTCTGGGTCTGCCTACTCCGTGGCTACCGTCTATCTTTATTGCCCTGCACTTTGTTATACAGCTGTCGTCTTTCATGCGCATCACGTGACCGTACCAACGTAGCCTTCTCTCGAGTAAACAACATCTGATCCTTCTTATTTCTAATTTTTTCCTTAGTTCGTTTATGCTTTGCCGTTCACGTATATCACTATTGCACATCCAGTGGAGCATGCAAGTTTCGTTCCTCTCTAGTCTGCGTATATCCTCTGCACACAATGCCCAGGTCTCACTGCCATGCAGCATTGCTGTTCGTATGCAGGCATCGTATAACCTGCCTTTCATTTTTCATATATATATATAAAGAGAGAGAGAGAACTTTGAATATATCATAGGCCATATGTAGTTGTATGTAAGTTTATTTTCATATCCATGATATTTCATTGGGGTCGATGGCTAGGTAGTGCTCTTCCTACCCACTCCATTAGCCTGAGCTCTCCAAATGGTATACAAATATTTAAACAAACAATTTCAAATTACTTTTAAAATGTTTATGATATGAGGGAGTGGCAGGATGCACTGTTGGTTCTAGGTGTGCCAAACACTGTATGATCCCTAATGCTGAGGTGGAAGTCTGGGTCCCTGTCTCATGTCACTTCCAGTGGCTGGCAAAAATAGGAAGTCATAGCTATAGGAACAAATTCTGCAAGTCGCCTCTGCCCCTCTTTTCTACCATATATATCTATGGAAAATCTGCGATGATGAGACTGTGGAGACCAAAAATCAGAGGAGTACTCTATATTTGGGAAGATGTAGATATATTATGGAAGAAGGTAAAATCCCAATTGCATCACCTAACAGATTTGGCTTGTGTTCAGTAAGCTTTTTCAGGAGTCTACTGGGGTATAATGAATTTTTATTCATCCATCTATCATTTCTCTTCTCTTTTTATAATTTTCCCTTTTCTACCCTCAGCCAGATTATTTCTTTACCCTAACTTCTAGCCTCTATAGACAAACTAACCATTCTCTACCACCCATGCCCTTCCCCAATCCTTTCTATTATCCCAGTGCAATATCCCCTTGCCAGCTGTTTACAATGACATCTCTGACCATAAGCCACCATTAGTGTCTGACCAGCCCAGCAAGTGACCTAATTAAATACATTCCACAAAACCACTTCCCACATAATTTTCAGAAGATTTCTTCAATACACCCTTGGAAAAAACTTTCTGAATACAAGCCAAAACCAATAGACATCATGGTCAGATTATTACCTTTCCCTTTTTCTATATAGAGTCAATTACTTTCATTAAGCTAACAAAAGTCTGATGAACTTTTGATACCAGAGTGGGGCCCCATCGATAAATATTGAACCCTGAGCTGATCAGTTGTGAAACGCGCATCACATCTGAATAAACCTCATGAAAATTTTACACCACGGCCATACTTATAATATATAAACAAATAAATAAATAAATATAAATATATATATATATATATATATATATATATATATATATATATATATATATATATATATATATATATATATATTAAAATAACAGATTAAAGTTTAAGCAAAAAATCGCTGCTTTCACCCTTAGCGGGATCTTCTGAAACTAAAAAAAATCAATCCGTGTACGCAGAAGTAAATATTTCGAAAAATGATGCAACCGAAAGAAAACAGGAAGATGATACTTTGGTTCGTTAATATTCTATTTAGGAACCCGAATGATATATATCATCATCATCATCATCATCATCATCACCGTTTTACATTGATTCTTCCACGCTAGCATGGGTTAAACAGGTTGTCCTGTTGTGGGCAATGTTAGGTCGGGTGTCCTTGTCTTGCTCATACGGAAAATGATTGTGGCTTGATTGCTACAGCTAGATGCCCTTCTTAACACCGACTTCATTTACAGTGAGTGGTGGGTGCTTTTTTTCCGTGGCACTTACACGTCCACTTTACAGTGTGGGCTGGGTGCATTTTTGCCATGGCACCTCCACAACCACTTTGCAGTGGGATGGGATAGGGGCATATTGCCATATATATATATATATATATATATATATATATATATATATATAGAGAGAGAGAGAGAGAGAGAGAGAGAGAGAGAGAGAATAACCAAGTTACACTTAAAACATAATTGTACACCTACATATGTGTAGTAAGACGCCTCACGCCTCTTGCCGGGATAATAGAACAACCCTAGTTATCTCCCGCTGGTTGAGAACACGAGGAGTAAACAGACAGCCACTAGAAAGCAGACTGATCACACGCCAGAAAACAGCCAAGGGAACAGCAAACAATAAACCCCACAATACTTTTGTAATGGTAATACGTTCCTTTCACCACAACTGACCACGTCAACATTTGGTACGTTCCATTTGTAGTATAAATAAATCACCATTATTTACAATTGTTGAATTTAACTCTCGTTGTGGTTATTGTCTTGTTTGTGTACACACTCACTCACTTTGTTATAATTCTCACAAACACAAAATGGTAAATAGACGAGGGACCTTCCCTCACGTCTATGTCAATGAACTATCCAACTAGGATACCTTACATTTTACCACATATGTTTCAATGTAGAGAGGCAGGCCATTCCACAATACATACGAGGTGCCCCTTGCTCTACATATCTTCAGGAATTTAGATATTCTTAGTTGCTTTTGATTTTGCTTGTAATTTGCAATGTATTAATTGATAAGGCATGGCCCTCATCTATGGTATGGAGTCATCTCTTGTATATATTACTCTTGAAACTTATCTAAATTCCTGAAGACATGTAGAGCAAGGGACATTTACCTCATACGTATAGAGGTATGGCCCATCACTCTACATTGAAACATATGTAGAATGAAAAGTATGTTTTATGTAGAACTTGGTTATTCTTTCTCTATTTATAAATTTTGAGCTCTGCTGCCCGTAGCCTAACAGTCTACAACTGAATCTACAATGGCTGGGAAAATCCTCAGCCGATTTTGAATTACAGCTGTATCAAGGAAACTGGATAGCATAGAGCATCTCTCATTTTATCAGGATCTATACTGGAAAACTCCAATATTACCATACATATACTATATATATATATATATATATATATATATATATATATATATATATATATATATATATATATATATATGTGTATATATCTCTATATATATAGTCTGTTTATATTTATCTGTCCACAAGTGTATGTGCATATGCCATAGTCTATGCATGATTATAAATCTGTGTATGAGCATGTCAATGTTCTATTATATTTATAAAAGTAATTTTGAAAGTTTTTATATTTAATATAACAGTATTTCAATAGACAAGATGTCTTCTATAAAAATATATATTTTAGTAATGCTTCATTTAAATTCACATAGGACTGCCAGTATGCTCTGTGAGTGAAAATGACATTTTTCTTTCAATTGTACCAAAAAACTTATCTAAATCGACAAAAATCTATCTCTGCAAAATATACATTATTAAGAAAGTTATGAGGAAAGAAAGTCAGGTAGGTTCAGAAACTCTATTAATGCTATCTTTTGTATATATGTATATTTCAGTTATGCAATCATGTATTATATGATTGCATAACTGCACCTATGATTGTATGAGCATCTGATGAAGTCAAATGCATAACCATGTAACAGAAATATATATCATGCAATAACTCAATTCTAGTGAAATAACCCCATTTTATCTACATTTAATTGTTATATATATACACACATATATATATATATATATATATATATATATATATATAGCCACAGACTTCGTCTGTCGCCAACAGCAGGTTTGCTTTCAGAAATTCCCACTCTCCCTCTATATTGTCCGACTCTAAATGTTCTTCCTTACTGTCGAAAGCATCAAGTAATATGCTTTGAAATTTATTCCTGACTGTGGGCTCCTTTAGCTTCCATATTTTTCTCCTGAGGATAGTCCTCTTCTGCTGTCGAGTACGTCTCGTCCTGACTATGAGGTCGCTAATTATCAGTCTATGTTGGGAGGTGCATTCTTCATGGGGGAGGGATTTAGTGTTTACAACAGACACTCTGTCACGTCTTCTGGTAAGGATATAATCTACCTGGCTTGTGTGTTCCCCGGATCTATAGGTGATCAGGTGATTGTCACGTTTTTTGAAGTTAGTGTTACAGATAGTTAGGTTATTTGCATCACAGAATTCCAGGATTCTGGAGCCTTCCTCATTTCTAGTACCGAACCCATAGCCTCCATGGATTCCGTCGTAGCCGTCACAATGTTGTCCAACGTGACCATTTAGGTCGCCTGCGATAATTATATAGTCACTGTCGGATATTTGGGAGGTAGTTAGCATCAGTGTCTCATAGAATCTGTCTTTTATAGTGCCGGGCAGTCCGGATTGGGGTGCGTACGCAGATATTACTGTCACCGTAGTTCTATTGAGGACAAGTCGTATTTTAATTATTCTGTCGTTCACTATTTACGTCTATTATCTTATCTGCCCACTTTTCTGCTACCATGATTCCTACTCCACCCAGCCCATCGTCGTTTCCCACCCAGAAAAGCTTATAACATCGTTTTTTACCCTCAATGAACCTAGCAGAACCACCCCTCCACCTGGTCACTTGAATACAACAAACATCGACCTCCTTACGTTCAAGCATTTCTACAACCTCGTTAGCGCGACCCTTTAGGGTGCCTACATTTATGGTACCAACTCTGAAGTTTTGGATTGCGTTTGGGGGTTGGGGACGGGGGGCGATGGGGTTATGTTAGCCGTCCGCGGTCGAAACAACGAGGAGTGCTCGCATTCTCGTCCAAGAGGCCAAAGGTCTCGGTCCAGTGACATTGTCTTGGAGAGGTGTGTGTGAGGTCGGAGTTTATCAGCTCGTCCCAGGTTTTTCTAGGTCTGCCTATTCCGTGGCTACCGTCTATCTTTATTGCCCTGCACTTTGTTATACAGCTATCGACTTTCATGCGCATCACGTGTCCATACCAACGTAGTCTTCTCTCGAGTAAACAACATCTGATCCCTCTTATTTCTAATTTTTTCCTTAGTTCGTTTATGCTTTGCCGTTCACGTATATTACTGTTACACATCCAGCGGAGCATGCAAGCTTCGTTCCTCTCTAGTCTGCGTATATCCTCTGCACACAATGCCCAGGTCTCACTGCCATGCAAGATTGCTGTTCGTATGCAGGCATCGTACAACCTGCCTTTCATTTTTAGGGAGAACCCTTTAGCAGCTAATAGTGGTATAAGCTCTCTGAACTTTTTCCAACCAGTTCTGACTCTAGCTACTGTACTTTCAGAGCACCCTACCCCACTGCTGATTTTATCACCCAGGTAACGGAAACTGTCCACTATTTCTATAGAACCCTCTGCGCAATTGAAAGAGCTATTATTTCGTGGGCACTTACTGCTACTTATTGTATATATATATATATGTGTATATATATATATATATATATATATATATATATATATATATATATATATATATATATATATATATATATATATATTTATATATATATATATATATATATATATATATATATATTTATATATATATATATATATATATATTTATATATATATGTATGTATATATATATATATATATATATATATGTATATATATATATATATATATTTATATATATATGTATGTATATATATATATATATATATATGTATATATATATATATATATATTTATATATATATGTATATATATATATATATATATATATATTTATATATATATATGTATATATATATATATATATATATGTATATATATATATATATATATTTATATATATATGTATGTATATATATATATATATATATATATGTATATATATATATATATATTTATATATATATGTATATATATATATATATATATATGTATATATATATATATATATTTATATATATATATCATCATCATCATCATCATCATCAGCGTTTAACGTCCGTGTTCCACGCTTGCATGGGTTTGGACGGGGGTAGTCCCACTTGAGGCAAGAGTGATTGTCTTGCTCGCATAGGACTGTCTGGCAGGTTTTCTACAGTTGGATGCCCTTCCTAACACCAACCACATTTACAGTGTGGGTCTGGGAGGTTTTTACCGTGTTGCCTACACGGCCACATTACAGCGTGGACTGTGTGTTTTTTTGTCGTGACACCTACACGATCTCATTTGTTTCGGCCTCGATGGCGCGGCACCAACATAACTTTACATAGAACGGGGTGGTGTGGATCGGGTGGGGGTGGTGGGACGGGGTGTATTTGTTAGAGATGCCTACTGGCTGGAGTAGGTTTTACTATATATTTAGGTAAGGCGGGTCTTCTCTGTTACTGAGTACCGCCAAAGGTCTCGGTCCAGTGACATTGTCTTGGAGAGGTGTAAGTGTGTGATGTCGGAGTTTATCAGCTCGTCCCAGGTTTTTCTAGGTCTGCCTATTCCGTGACTACCGTCTATCTTTATTGCCCTGCACTTTGTTATACAGCTATCGACTTTCATGCGCATCACGTGTCCATACCAACGTAGCCTTCTCTCGAGTAAACAACATCTGATCCCTCTTATCTCTAATTTATTCCTTAGTTCGTTTATGCTTTGCCGTTCACGTATATTACTGTTACACATCCAGCGGAGCATGCAAGCTTCGTTCCTCTCTAGTCTGCGTATATCCTCTGCACACAATGCCCAGGTCTCACTGCCATGCAGCATTGCTGTTCGTATGCAGGCATCGTACAACCTGCCTTTCATTTTTAGTGAGAACCCTTTAGCAGCTAATAGTGGTATAAGCTCTCTGAACTTTTTCCAACCAGTTCTGACTCTAGCTACAGTACTTTCAGAGCACCCTCCCCCACTGCTGATTTTATCGCCCAGGTAACGGAAGCTGTCCACTATTTCTATAGAACCCTCTGCGCAATTGAAAGAGCTAGTAGTTTGTGGGCACTTGCTGCTACTTATTGCACCAGAGCACCGGCCACATGTAAAATCTATGTTCTTAGTTAGCCTACCTGTGATCCCACTACATCTTTTATGCACCCATACTTTGCATTTAGGACATAAAATGGAGTTTCTACCTACGCCTTTATATGTATATGTATATATGTATATATATATATATGTATATATATATATGTATATATATATGTATATATATATATATATATATATATATGTATATATATATATGTATATATATATGTATATAATATATAAGATCAAAAGATGGTTAAAGGAGTTCCATGTATTTTATTATGCGCATTTCAAAAACAAACATCATCATGCAATAATATTTGTGTTTTCATCAGATAAAATAGGAGGACATAATATGAAGGCTAAAAAACACTTGTGGATAGTACAGTTTTAAATCAACATATCAACATATGTTGATATATAGGAGCAAATTTTGGAATAGAATAGAAAGAACTAGGAACAAGGCCAATAGAATAAACTCATGGTATGATAGCAATAAATACCAGAGTGTAATGTTCATCAATACAACTCCTAGAGGCGAACTAGCCTACAAATTTAGAAGGGCCCTAAATAAACATAATCTCAATATTAAGATAGTAGAAAGACCTGGTACCTCCGTAAAAACACTTATTAGCAAGACATACCCGTTCCAAAGACCCTCATGTATAGATATGAAATGTATAACCTGTAAATTAAGCCCCCATATTAACTGTAAAACTAGAAATGTAGTGTATAGCATAAGATGTACTGAAGGACAATGTAGAAACAAAAATATAGTGTACATAGGTGAGACAGCTCGTAGTATAGGGGAACGAATAAATGAACACTGGCGAGACCTCCAAGATAATAAAGAATCATCTGGGCTCTACCAACATGCTAAGATAGAACACAGGGGTAGATTAGAGAGCATAGAAATAAAAATAGAATCCACACACAGAAAAGACGCAATGTTTAGGCAAATTACAGAGGCAGTAAGCATAAAAGAATTAAAACCAAAATTAAATAGAAAATATGAGTGGAACAGCAACATCACAACTTACAATTAAGGATAAAATAAAAACACACACACACATAGAACAAACAACCAACCAACAATAAATAAATAAATAAATAAACAAATAGATAAATGAACACAAACACACACAGACACCCGGATGTGGCGCATGCGCAAACTGAGCACACAACACACACACAGAAACAAAATGGCATAGGATAGAAGAAAGGAAAGGCACAGAAACGAAGAAAGGAATCCCCAGTCACTGAAGAGGTCACAGAGTGTGTTACGAAAGGACTATGACTATATATAAACAACTATCTGGTTGTGGAACCAACCAACCAACCAGAAATTTATAAGTTTGTAAATTTATAAATTTATAAATATATAATAAATTGAAGTGAAAGCAACTGGTGCGTGTGTTTCTTATTGGCAACATGACCCTCCCAAAGTATAACAATATATGTATATATATATATATGTATATATATATGTATATATATATATATATATATGTATATGTTTATATATATATATGTATATATATATATGTATATATATGTATATATATATATATGTATATATATGTATATATATATATGTATATATATATGTATATATATATGTATATATATATATATATATATATATATATATATACATATATATATACATATATATACATATATATATATACGTATATATATACATATATATACATATATATATATACGTATATATATATAAATACATATATATACATATATATATATATATATATGTTTATATAGGAACAAGTAAGACCCCGGCGGCTGAGCTCAAGCCGTTTCGACGGCTAATTCTGCAGTCCAGAATTAGCCGTCGAAACGGCTTGAGCTCAGCCTTCGGGGTCTTACTTGTTCCTATTACCCACTCTACTACCCTAAGTATTGAGTACTTTGATGCGTTATGGTCCACTTGGTTCCTTACCACATTTCCTTCGTTATATGTATATATATATATGTATATATATGTATATATATATGTATATATATATACGTATTTATATATGTATATATATATATATATGTATGTATGTATGTATATATATATATTCATATATATAAATATATATATACAAAAATTAGAATTGGAGCTCTGAAATAGCAATATATATATGGATGTATATATAATGTATTTTGCAATACACTTTATGCTTAATTAAAAGCATTTTGAAGACCGTAAGCTATTGTTTTAATGTAGTGACAAATTCACTCACTTTGATCTCAGCAAACAGGGGAGATAAGCCGACATCACATGTTTCGCTTTGGTTGAAGCTTATCAAGGCCAACTACCCCACCTGTCTACTGAGATCAATGATGTTATATTCTTAGAGAAATCTAGTAAATAATCAGGAGCTGATTATGCAGAGCGGTTGTCGGTCAGGCAGAAATTAAAAATTAGAATTGGAGCTCTGAAATAGTAATATATATATGGATGTATATATAATGTATTTTGCAATACACTTTATGCTTAATTAAAAGCATTTTGAAGACCGTAAGCTATTGTTTTAAAGTAGTGACAAATGGATGTATATATAATGTATTTTGCCACGAAATAATAAATCAGAGTCCCGAGACCAGTACGAAATAAAGGTTTCTACCCAGGCACAAGGCCAGCAACCACCCAGTGCAAAAAAATAAACTAATACGAAATAATAATTCAGAATCCCGAAAAAAATACTAATACTATCTCTAAGGGTGCCGCCACGCTACACAAATTCTAGTGCAAACTACTTAAATGCTCGTACGAAGTATATGTAAAATTTGATACGGAAAATTAATTCAGAATTCCTCCCCCCCCCCCCCCCCACACACAAAATAATAATAAATAAATAAATAAATAAATAAAAAATAAATAAATACTGATATACGAGAAATTTAAGCAAAGATACCGCTAAGAAATATAGAAAGCACGGAAAAAGTGCGGCCATCGTATAAGAAGGCTCGTATCCGGGGTCTAACACATCTGCTATAAAAAGCGGAGTCGGCCAAATCTATCATAGATTAGGGGATGGGGGTGGTACTGAGGCTACAAGGGACCGAGGGGCTGCCTCGGGTGGGCGAGAAAGTAAAAGGACGACGACAAAGAAAGAGGACTGGGGTGGAAGGATTAGGGAGGGATGGGGGGGAGAAGGAAATCTAGAGGCAGTGATAAAAAGATATAGAAGAAGATATTAGGTCTACCTTTGCAAGCAGGGGTTACCCGATACAAAATCGGCAAGTGGGGTGTTATAGCCCTAGTCTACCCCCCCCGGGTCATTATGGAGTTTGAGGGCGAGGTAAGTCCTACGCAATCGGTGTTTACATGCAGTTACCAGTTCATCTTTCTTGTTTAGGAGTTGGTCCGTCGAGAACAGCAGTTGTAAAGTTTCCTCCGAGCATAAATTGCACGGACGGCGTCCTCCGTGTAAGAGTTGGCTCTGGACAGTAATCTCCAAGTGAGATCATAGGTAATATTGTTATCCTTGAGGTCCCATATGTGGCCCGAAAGTGTAGTGGCGTGAGGCTGGGCCGGGTTTCGGAATGTATGTCTGTGTTGGTATAACCGGGTCTTGAAGTCACATGTGGTTAATCCTATATAGGCTTTGTTGGAGGTGTCCGTCCTCACGTTGCACTGGTAGATCACATTAAGATCTCTGCATCTGTTGTTGAGGGGGAAAATGGATCCATCAGTACAGTTGCACCTCCTGGTCGGCTCTCCACTGCTATTTCGGTTATTTCTTCCATGGGGGTTGAGTTTTTTGTTGTTAGAAGAGACGATGTTTTGTGCAAAGTTTGGTGTGGTGCTGTAGGAGAGTTTGATGGTATTTTTGTTAATTATGTTGTGGTAGCGGTGTTGTAGTGGGAAGTGTTTTTCAATGAGCCTAAAGAAGATTTTCCCGATAGGAGTTGTCACTTCTGCGTTGTGGGGAGGATTGAACCATGTTACGTTGCGTGAGCGGCGGTGTCACCTGCTGGTTCCGCTAATGGAAGCTTGATAGTAGGATATTTCCTCCCGGAAACCACTCCGCTTGAGGGGCTGGTTGTAGTAAGGCGCATGTTCCTCGAATATCTGCTCATTAGCTGACAAACGAGATATGCGGAGGGAGATGTTTTTAACCAGGTTATTGGTGATGTTCCTAGGATGGTTTGACCGGCGGTGGATGTAGTGCAGGTTGTCGTTAGGTTTCCTGTATGGGTAGTACAGATCATTATCGAGGTCAAGGGTAACATCCAGGAAGTTAACTCGGGTCAGGTACGTTTGTAGGGTTATTTTAAATCCGCAGTCGCGGAAGAAGCTGATTAATTGTTTACGGACCCGATCTGTACTACTGGGGTTGTACCCTTTAAGGGTAAGGAGCCCATCATCACGGTACAATCCACCGCCGAATGCAGGAAACAAATCGGTGAGTTTGGCTATTAGGAATAATCCTATAAGATCTGTGACCTCGGCCGAATCCGTCGCGCCCATGCTGACGTCGAAGGGTGAGTCGGGAGCTCTCTTTATCCATTTGGAGTTGTCGAAGAGTAAGACTATCTTCCTGGCGTGGAGGATGATGTTTCTTTCCTGGTCGGTGATGGGCACAAGTGTTTCGGCGAAGTCCAAGGCAGCCGTAAGGAAGCGGTAAGGTGATTGAAGCATAGTAACTCTCTATGTCAAACTGGATGAATTTAGTGTCTCGTTCTTCCTCCATAGTGCTGAACCATGAGATCACTTCCTGGGTATTGACCCATAGGCTAAGTCTGGCGTGTTGCTTAACTTTTGGTATCACGCGGTCTCGGATTTTTTTGCTGATTCTCCCTATGTCGGACTTCGTTGGGTTTATAAGCCTGATAGAAACCGGGTAGAAACCTTTATTTCGTACTGGTCTCGGGATTCTGATTTATTATTTCGTGGTAGTTTCTTTAGTATTTTGGCCCCCCACTTGTTGACCCGTTACCGTAAGATATATTCGGTTGTTTACTTATACCTCTTAAAAGGGTCTCATTATAATTCCGTCCCACCTAGTAAACCTTTCTTTAGTCTAGCAGTACCAGTGAGAGACTTGATAGCTGTCCTTAGGTTATAGTAACCAGAAATTGTTTTTTTCTTGACACTTAATTGTTTTTTAACACTCCCGCTATTTTTCTATATATTTACCCCATATTGTTTTACTTATTGTTTCGACTTCCTCCCCCATAGTATCTTCTTTGACCTCCTGCCCTGCCGTAGTTGGCACTATCAACGCACGTCTGGGTTTCTTCCACCCCCTCTCCCTCTTTCTTCTACTGGCAGGTTCAGCTACCCTTCCCTCCACAAATTGCCATGATAGAATTATTATGTCTCAACAACAAACTTTTGACGAATCCTTGTGACAATCACTTTTACCATATATGGAATTACACCCTGAGAAGCTCGGCTATTCAAATACCAGGATAAAAATGTTCATTTAGTCTAGAATTAGCCGTCGAAACGGCTTCAGCTCAGCTGTCGGGGTCCTACTCGTTCCTATATATATATATATATATATATATATATATACATATATACATGTATAAACCTACAGATTAGACCAGAAGCACCCCTCTATAAAATCTCTTGGTTCCTCTCACAGATTGTCAAGCCAACGCTTGCTACTTTTCCTGGACATGTCAGCAGCTCCGACGAACTCATACAAAGACTACATCAACTACAACCTAACCAACTTAAACTCAACAGATATGGCTTTAGCCTCGACGTTGTCTCCCTCTACATGACAGTACCTGCTCATCCATCGGTCAACCTAGTGACTGACAGCGTTATTTTATACAACCTATATTGCTTTGGCTTCACTCTACAAGACATATATCAGCTTCTATCCGTCATTGTAAAAAATACATATTTCACTTTCCACTACCACACATACAAACAACAGGCCTACCCATGGGGTCCAGTCTTTCAGGCCTTCTAGCCATCACATACATAAACCAATTGGAATGTCGAGCGCTCAACACCTACCACTCCTGTGTTTTCTTCACTCAATACATAGATCATATACTCATCCTCACATTATCCTGTGAAGGGGCTACATAGTATCTATAGCAATTTCAAACATAGATAACAACATATGATTTAGCACAGAACACCCCAATAAAAATGGTTCCTTGTCTCTGTTGGACTCCAGCTTAGAGTAACAGATGAAGGTACTATATACACCAACTTCTATAAGAAAGCTGCCAGCAGAGATCTCTTTGTACATTATAGATCAGCCCTTCCCCTTGGTGCTAAAACCGCATACATAAGAAATGAACAGAAAAAATATAGCAAGACAGATGACTAGTTCACTTACATTGCACCCATCATAGATGTACCAAAGCCAAACGGTTACCCAACATCCACAGTGAATCGACTTGAGAATCGAAGGCGCCGCAAACATAAGACCTTTAACACCTGCTTCATGAAATTACCACATCTCAGCGAAGGCATAACCACAGTTATCTGCAGAACTATCCGCAAAGAAGGACTGAACATGCAATTAGAACACTGCGTGGATACCTGTCTCAAAAGCAATACAGAGACAACAGCTGAGCTCATATATGTTATCAGGGCTGGATTCAATGGGGCCAAAGTGGGCAATTACATTGGGCTCTCTGCAGTGGGTGGTTGGGTGGGTGGGTGGGGCACTAGCTAGGATTTTTAGTTTTAGGATGGTTAGAATGTTTGAATCGAATAATTGTATGTATAACTTTTCAATTCCAATTACTTGTGCCAAGGCAACTTACTTTGATATGTAAAACTGGGGGTTTGCTGTGTATTCTCACTTTTTGTCTATGAAGGAATTCCCAAACCCCGAAGTGTCTCGGGACCCCCAGAGTCTAAATCCAGCCATGGATGTTATCCAACCATCTTACTCAGTGTCAATCCCTCAGTCTCCTGCCAGTTCACTTTGCCAATAAAATCTGGCCAGCAATTCTTTCCTGAGACATTCTAATCACATGTCCATAGTATTATATTTCTGATCTCACAATTTGGAGAAGTAGGAGCTCTACCTGGAGCGACTTTCTAATCTCTGAGCTACACATTTTACTGAGTAATGTTATTCCAAAGACCCTTTGAAGGAACCCCATTTGGGCCAGTTGGATTTTTTTACACAATGCTAATCTCAGTATATGTGTAGTATGTAATAATGCTAAGTATCTTAGGCTTCCTTTAGAAAAACAGTGAAGTATATATACCAAGTCTCACCTCCCTTACTACTACCAAATGTTAAATCATCAGCACCTACAATTGCTATGACTCAATCATCTAAATCTAAATAAGAAATATTGTATTATGGTCATGGTGGTTGGTAGTGGTGCTGTTGTAGTGTTTCATATTGTTTATAAGTATTGATGATGATGATAGTGACAGTGGTATTAGCACCTTAAATAATCAAAATCTAAGGAAGTATAGGTTGTAGTATAAAGTTGTGGTTTAAAGTTTGTTTTTCCAAGGTACACTTATCAACGATAAAAATCAAAATGAAAGATAAACTACAACTGCTAGTTTTGCACCTATATTTAGTGTACTTAATGCTACTACACTACTCCAAAGATTATCCTGTGTGGAGGTAGAAAAGGTGATTGTAAACAATCATTCCCTTTCTGCACTTGTTGACACTGTTAGATTTAACAGTTTTGTAAGCTGTGATGCAGTAAAACAAATTCTATTCCTCCACAACCAGATATACATAACATCTGTCGACCAACTATATGTAATATATGTATGGCTTAAACTGATCTAAAAGCTAAAACTAATAATAATTCAACAGAAAGGGACACATTATCCTTCTAAAAACCTTAGTAATTTTAAAAACATATGTATGTATAAATCCATTTCTACTGATAGTCATAGTGATGCCATGACACATAACATTCAAAATCTAGCGAAGCAGCTCCCTTTTCAGGTATGAACACTGCTGATTTCTTTCCATGAAGAGGTGAGAGAGTAAAAGGAGAATGAGAAGAAGGTATAAATAGATATAAAGGTAGAATCGATCCAAGTACTGGGCTGATACTTTTGTATCAACCTCGAAGTTATGAAAAGCAATGTAATTCTTCCTCAACATTTTCAGTAGCAGTATAACTGTGTCACTACTGAATATGATGTCTTCTCATCAGATCTTATAGTAAATCCTAAAGATCATTGTACAGTTTTTCACAGACCTGATGAAACTCCACTATTTTTTCATGATTAATTTTAAAATGAAGAAAATATAATTAATTTGTCAGATAATTTATTCCAATTGCCAATAGATACTGTGGTCATGTGGTTAGAATGTCTCAGGAAAGAATTGCTGGACAGATTTTATGGGCAAAACCAATCGGCAGGAGTCCCAGGTGTAGATTCCAAGAAAGATAGTTGGATAACATCCATGAGCTTGGCTGGTCTTGCTTGGGGATCCAGCTGGATTAGTTGGAGATTGTTGCTTCTGACAGAACCCACTGGAAGGAGTGGTTGAGGACTCTGACACCATGACCCTCTCAGGAATAAGTTGGCAAAGAGAGAAGATAATGTATTGATAGAGTGGTTTATAATCTGTAATTGGAGGATACAATTGACCCGAATTTGTTACCTTGGCATACGCAAGTTCACAAGCAGTAGTAAAACAGGATGAATTTAACCCCAGTTCATACCCAATTTCAGAGATTGATTATAATTATGACATAATTATAGAATTAGTAAGCTTTCTGCATAAACATTTTTTTCCTTCGAACTTAATATTGCATATAGCCAAACATCATGGCTAGTGTCAGTTAAAAGGTGCACTGCATTAGATGGCGGGGCTACTGACTTTGACATATTCCTATTTGTGTTTCTGGATCTAAAGCCCTATCAAAAAATTTGTAGATGAAGAGAACCAATGAGACATCATCAGCTATCTTGATTATATGACAATTGTAGAAATTAACAAATCTAAACATGATTCTAATGTGAATAATTCCATAAACACATATAAAATCTTAAAATATGATATCAATATACCTGCCTTATTGTATTAGCTAACTCAGGCCTGGTGAAAGCGAAAGATGGCACGCTGCTTTCCAAGGGTGAAGAAAAGTTAGTCAGATGGGCTGAACATTTCAAGGAAGTCCTCAACCGACCGGAGCCACGTGTGCCAGCAGACACTAAGGAACCTATTAGTTTGTTGCCTATCAATACTGATGGCTTCACCGAGAAGGAAGTCCGCATGGCCATCAAAACCCTTAAGAATAACAAGTCACCAGTTATGGATGGCATTTCTGCTGAAATGCTGAAGTCAGGAGGCGAAAGCATGGTCAAGTGGATGGGCCACTTATGTAAACTTGTGTGGAACACGGGTGAAGTCCCAGAAGATTGGAGAAACGGAGCGGTTGTCTGTATCCCCAAGAAGGGCAACCTTGCCGATTGTGACAACTGGAGGGGGGTGACACTTCTCTCCATACCAGGGAAGGTCTATTGTCTGATGATCCTGAACCGCATACGTAGCATGGTGGACCGGGAACTGCGAGAACAACAGGCAGGGTTCCGACCAAAACGTTCCTGTGCAGAGCAGATTTTTACGTTACGCCGCATCATTGAGAGGTACAACGAATTGCAGAGGCCCCTCGCCGTCAGCTTCATCGATTTCTCCAAGGCATTCGATAGCATTCATCGACCGTCACTCTGGAGCATGATGCATGAGTATGGTCTGCCCCAGAAAGTCATTTCGACAATCAAACAAATTTACTCAAACTCCAAGTGCTGGTTTGAGGTGGTTACTGGTGTGCGTCAAGGTTGCTCGCTCTCTCCAATTCTCTTTACCATAGCCATTGACTGGGTACTAAGAAGAGCGTCTAAGACCAGGGTATATCTTGGGTGGGAGAGCAAAAGTTGTCTGACCTGGACTTTGCGGACGATATTGTTGCACTTGCAGAGAGCACAGCTGGCCTGCAAATCATTATGAACAATATCAATGTCGAAGCAGGAAGCTTAGGTCTCAATATCAGTGCTAAGAAGACCAAAAGCATGTTATCTGGGACACACCCATCACCAACTAGTGTTTTCATTTTACAGGGGGAGGGGGAGATAGTGGACAACTTCACCTACCTAGGAAGCTCCATTGACAATGGGGGGCGCCATGGACAGTGAATTGCAATGTGGAATGGGAAAGGCTTCAGCAGCATTTAACCAGCTTGTCAAGATCTGGAAGAGCAGGAAGTTCACCCTCAAAACAAAGATGAGATTCTACAACAGCAACGTGCTGTCCATACTCTTGTACGGAAGTGAAACATGGCATCTTAAGACCAGCCAAGAGAAGTTGGACGCATTCGATTCCAGGTGTCTGCGAAAGATCCTGGGGATTAAATGGAGTGACCATGTAACAAACCAGGAAGTCAGGAACTGCACCAACCAGCAGCTGGTCTCTTCTGCCATCTGAAAGTGACGCCTGGGCTGGTTTGGGCACGCTTTGAGATTTCCCCCGGAGAGACTGGCGAACCAAGTACTTAAGTACAGGGAAGCAGACGGAGAGGGCGATCCAAAATAAACTGGTGCCAGACAGTTGAGAGGGACCTGCAAGCAACAAACAGACAATGGCGGCGCGCTGTGCAACTGGCTGCTGACCAAACGCGGTGGAACACTATGATTGCCTCATGCGTCGCAAGACGCGGGAGCTTCTGAGTCTGAGTCTGATTGTATTAGGAGTAGTTTTATTCATCTTGATCCTGATAGATAAAATATTTTGCAAGAGCTGTTAATTCCATCAGATCTTACATTAATTCACAGACCTTCAGGCATGTTGAATTTGAATATTATTCAAAATAGATTCATAATTTTCCAGATTAAATGGAAACCTTAGCAGAAACACAATCTTTTCCTCTAAATGAAAATGTCTTTAATTTTTCAATAAATGAATGTCACCGTAGGAGCTATCAATTAAATTTAACCTTTTGTTGTTGAATGTGATGCATCTGCTATTGGAGTTTCAGCTATTTGTAATGAAGTAGACGAGCATGTTGTATTTATATCTAGTAGCAATTTATCCTATCCACCAAAAGAGAAAGAAACCACCATGAATATGAAGAGTGTTCAGAAGTGGAATAATTTAATTGTTGGATAACATTTTACATCAATAACATTTGGTCTGTTGCCTTTATGTTTCATAACAGAGCATATACAAATATTAAGAACAAGATACAAGAATGGCGTGTTGAGCCTGTAATTGTATCTTACACTATTATTTTAACATTCTAGAAATGACAGTTATTTTTACCATCCAAATAAAGGTTTAAATCAATTTTCAAAGTGATAAGATGGAAACATTTTGCCCTGAGATTTCCCCATACTCTGAAGAAGGAATTTTTAAGTCCTGAAATATTAGGATAAAGAAAATGCCAAGAAGGTTAAACATATCATTTTCTACATTATACATAAAGTTGTGGGTCAGCCAGTAATAACAAGAACACTTTATTTTGTGTGATCAAAATATCTCTTTCTCAACTGATTACATTAAATCTAACCCATGCTAGTGTGGAAAAATAGACGTTAAATGGTGATGATGGTGTTCGTGTTGTCAGCAGTATGATAAACTTAACCCTCAACTCTTTTGCCCACTAGAAGTCATTCTGATTAAGGATACACAAAATACCTTGTGTTAATTTTAAAGGGACATCTGCTAAGGTTTCCGTTATGTTGCACGTACCTCTTCATATCCATTGATGAATTCTCACACTTTCCTATGGCAATATCATACCCAAATATGATATTGCCATATCATATCCAAATATACAAGGGTCAGCTGAAAAGTTCATGGGCTGAATATGAAGGAGTGAATATAAAGCTGTGAAATCTTGCATGTATTAATTTCAACTCTTCTTATTAATAATTGCATTGTTTTTTTTTTTCAGGGACTATGTTGAAAAATAAACTTCATTCGGTCATTGCATGAGAGTATCTTGGTCAACCTACCCTTGTAAATTTTGAAACTGTCATAATGTATCTAGATCAAATCTGTATGCTGCTATTCAATATTTCCACATCTACTGGGATTGTTGAAAAAATAATGTAACGCATGTGGGTCAGTGGTTAGGGAAAAGGATTCACAATTGTGAAGTTGTGAGTTTAATTCCTTGCCTGGGTGATTCATTATGTCCTTCAGCAGAACACCTTATTTTACATTGCTCTTTCTGCTAGGAGTTGTGAGTAGCAGACAGTATCAGCAATGGAAAGAATAATGGAATCCCTGGTTAGATTTAGCAAGTTCCCTTCCACTCAGCAAGCAAACGAGGTCTGGGATCTTGTCAATCAATTTGATTCGATACGAAAGAATATGAAAAATTATTCTAATAAATGAGTTGTCACAAACATTATATGGTGTCCCAATAGTTACATTTAAGGATACAATACGATTCTCAGGAAAGCTGTTAAATTTGATTTCAAAATAGATAATGTCAGACAAGCAGTAGTTTCTGATACAATTTTCTCAATAAATAGCATACTATGCACAGTTAGACACTCTACATTACATGAAAGGTTTTTTCTCGTTCTAACGGCGCTTTCCTCGATGTCAAAAACATTACTGGCTTGGCTGGCTTTCATCTTTTAGACAAGTTCTATTATATCAATTTATTTCAAAGAACAAGAATGATTCACATAATAATGAGGTGGAATTTACTGAAACAATGCCATTCTATGTACATCTCTAGTTTCCAAATTGTAGAGAATAAATGATAGCATTGTGTAATGTATTACTATAACCACTACATAGTAATGTGGAGGCATGTGGCCTAGTGGTAAATTTGTTGGAATTATGATCATAATGTCGTGGGTTCGATTCCCAGACTGGGTTGTGTGTTGTGTTTTCAAGCAAAACACATCATTTCACATTGCTCCAGTATATAGTCTGCTGAAAATGAGTATCAGCAATAGCTGGGGGTTTAACTGGGTGATGGACTGGCGTCCTGTATAGAAAGTCTTGTACTCTCAGTCAATTAAAGTCACAAAAACCAGGATAAGCACTAGGCTGGAGACAGACATCAGAGACTTAGTAATACAGCAAAGTCACTGTACATACATGTGAAGTTTCCAAATAGTAAAGAATTAGCATTGTGTGACCTTTTACAATATCCACAACTTAGTAATACTGAACTTTATAAAGAATAGTGTATTGTCTTGGTACAAAATAATCTGCTGCATCATCACCAATACTTACAGCCTTCTTATCAACGAAAATCACATGAACAAAAAAAAAGGTAACTTAAATTTGAAAGTCATATTAAGTAACCATGACTCCTTAGAGATTTGTATGATGATGGCATTTTAACAACAAAATAAGAATATATGAATAAGATAACAACAACAACAATATTATCATCACCATCATCGTCGTTTTACGTCTATCTTCCAGGCTAGCAAGGACAAGGTATATATTATATATGAATAAAACAAGGTATATATTATATATAAATAAAACAAGGTATATACTATATATAAGACAAGGTATATATTATATATAAGACAAGGTATATATTATATATGAATAAGACAAGGTATATATTATATATAAATAAGACAAGGTATATATTATATATATATAAGACAAGGTATATATTATATATATATAAGACAAGGTATATATTATATATAAATAAGACAAGGCATATATTATATATAAATAAGACAAGGTATATATTATATATAAATAAGACAATGTATATATTATATATGAATAAGACAAGGTGTATATTATGTATAAATAAGACAAGATATATATTATATATGAATAAGACAAGGTATATATTTTATATAAATAAGACAAGGTATATATATTATATATAAGACAAGGTATATATTATATATACATAAGACCAGGTATATATTATATATGAATAAGACAAGGTGTACATTATATATAAATTAGACAAGTTATATATTATATATGAATAAGACAAGGTATATATTATATATGAATAAGACAAGGGATATATTATATATGAATAAGACAAGGTGTACATTATATATAAATAAGACTAGGTATATATTATATATGAATAAGACAAGGTATATATTATATATAAATAAGACAAGGTATTATTATATATGAATAAGACAAGGTATATATTATATATAAATAAGACAAGGTATTATTATATATAAATAAGACAAGGTTTATATTATATATGAATAAGACAAGGTATATTTTATATATAAATAAGACAAGGTATATATTATAGATAAATAAGAAAAGGTATATAATATATATGAAAAAAGACAAGGTGTATATTATATATAAATAAGACTAGGTATATATTGTATATAAGACAAGGTATATATTATATATGAATAAGACAAGGTATATATTATATATAAATAAGACAATGTATATATTATATATATATAAGACAAGGTATATATTATATATAAGACCAGGTATATATTAAATAAAAATAAGACAAGGTATATATTATATGTATATAAGACAAGGCATATATTATATATGAATGTGACAAGGTATATATTATATATGAATAAGACAAGATATATATTATATATGAATAAGACAAGGTATATATTATATATAAATAAGACAAGGTATATATTATATATAAATAAAACAATGTATATATAATATATATAAGACAAGTTTTATATTATATATAAATAAGACAAGGTATATATTATATATAAATTAGACAAGGTATATATTATATATAAATTAGACAAGTTATATATTATATATAAATAAGACCAGGTATATATTATATATGTATAAGACAAGGTGTACATTATATATAAATTAGACAAGTTATATATTATATATGAATAAGACAAGGTATATATTATATATGAATAAGACAAGGTATATATTATATATGAATAAGACAAGGCAAATATTATATATAAATAAGACAAGGTATATATTATATATGAATAAGACAAGGTATATATATTATATATAAGACAAGGTATATATTATATATAAGAAAAGGTATATATAATATATAAATAAGACCAGGTATATATTATATATGTATAAGACAAGGTGTATATTATATATAAATTAGACAAGTTATATATTATATATGAATAAGACAAGGTATATATTATATATAAATAAGACAAGGTATATATTATATATAAATAAAACAATGTAAATATAATATATATAAGACAAGTTTTATATTATATATAAATAAGACAAGGTATATATTATATATAAATTAGACAAGGTATATATTATATATAAATTAGACAAGGTATATATTATATATAAATTAGACAAGTTATATATTATATATAAATAAGACCAGGTATATATTATATATGAATAAGACAAGGTATATATTATATATAAATAAGACAAGGTGTATATTATATATAAGTGAGACCAGGTATATATTATATATAAATAGGACTAGATATATATTATATATGAATAACACAAGGTATATATTATATATAAATAAGACAATGTATATATTATATATATATAAGACAAGGTATATATTATATATAAGACCAGGTATATATTAAATAAAAATAAGACAAGGTATATATTATATATATATAAGACAAGGCATATATTATATATGAATGTGACACGGTATATATTATATATGAATAAGACAAGATATATATTATATATGAATAAGACAAGGTATATATTATATATAAATAAGACAAGGTATATATTATATATAAATAAAACAATGTATATATAATATATATAAGACAAGTTTTATATTATATATAAATAAGACAAGGTATATATTATATATAAATTAGACAAGGTATATATTATATATAAATTAGACAAGGTATATATTATATATAAATTAGACAAGTTATATATTATATATAAATAAGACCAGGTATATATTATATATGTATAAGACAAGGTGCACATTATATATAAATTAGACAAGTTGTATATTATATATGAATAAGACAAGGTATATATTATATATGAATAAGACAAGGTATATATTATATATGAATAAGACAAGGCATATATTATATATAAATAAGACAAGGTATATATTATATATGAATAAGACAAGGTATATATATTATATATAAGACAAGGTATATATTATATATAAGAAAAGGTATATATAATATATAAATAAGACCAGGTATATATTATATATGTATAAGACAAGGTGTATATTATATATAAATTAGACAAGTTATATATTATATATGAATAAGACAAGGTATATATTATATATGAATAAGACAAGGTATATATTATATATAAATAAGACAAGGTGTATATTATATATAAGTGAGACCAGGTATATATTATATATAAATAGGACTAGATATATATTATATATGAATAACACAAGGTATATATTATATATAAATAAGACAATGTATATATATTATATATAAATAAGACAAGGTATATATATTATATATAAATAAGACAAGGTATATATTATATATATGACAAGGTATATATCATATATAAGACAAGGTAGATATTATATGTAAGACAAGGTATATATTATATATAAATTTGACAAGGTATATATTATATATATATAAGACAAGGCATATATTATATAGAAATAAGACAAGGTATATATTATATATAAATAAGACAAGGTATATATTATATATGAATAAGACAAGGTGTATATTATATATAAATAAGACTAGGTATATATTATATATAAATAAGACAAGGTGTATATTATATATATATAAGACAAGGTGTATATTATATATGAATAAGACAAGGTGTATATTATATATAAATAAGACAAGATATATATATTATATATAAGACAAAGTATATATTATATATAAGACGAGGTATATATTATATATAAGACAAGGTATATATTATATATAAATAGGACCAGGTATATATTATATATGAATAAGACAAGGTATATATTTTATATTAATAAGACAAGGTGTACATTATATATAAATGAGACTAGCTATATATTATATATGAATAAGACAAGGTATATATTATATATGAATAAGACAAGGTATATATTATATATGAATGAGACAAGGTATATATTATATATAAATAAGACGAGGTATATATTATATATGAATAAGACAAGGTATATATATTATATATAAGACAAGGTATATATTATATATAAGAAAAGGTATATATTATATATAAATAAGACAAGGTATATATTATATATAAATAAGACAAGGTATATATTATATATGAATAAGACAAGGTATATATTATATATAAATAAGACAAGGTATATATTATATATAGATAAGATAAGGTATATAGTATATATAAATAAGACTAGGTATATATTATATATGAATAAGACACGGTATATATTATATATGAATAAGACAAGGTATATATTATATATAAATAAGACAAGGTATATATTATATATAAGACAAGGTATATATTAAATAAGAATAAGACTAGGTATATATTATTTATATATAAGACAAGGCATATATTATATATGAATGAGACAAGGTATATATTATATATGAATAAGACCAGGTGTACATTATATATAAATGAGACAAGTTATATATTATATATGAATAAGACAAGGTATATCTTATATATGAATAAGACAAGGTATATATTATATATAAATAAGACAAGGTATATATTATATATGAATAAGACAAGGTATATATTATATATGAATAAGACAAGGTATATATTATATATAGATAAGACAAGGTATATATTATATATATATAAGACAAGGTATATATTATATATAAATAAGACAAGGTATATATTATATATGAATAAGACAAGCTATATATTATAAATAAATAAGACGAGGTATATATTATATATAAATAAGACAAGGTATATATTATATATGAATAAGACAAGGTATATTTTATATATAAATAAGACAAGGTATATATTATAGATAAATAAGAAAAGGTATATATTATATATGAAAAAGACAAGGTGTATATTATATATAAATAAGTCTAGGTATATATTGTATATAAGACAAGGTATATATTATATATGAATAAGACAATGTATATATTATATATAAATAAGACAATTTATATATATTATATATAAGACAAGTTTTATATTATATATAAAGAAGACAAGGTATATATTATATATGAATTAGACAAGCTATATATAGTATATATAAATTAGATAAGTTATATATTATATATAAATAAGACAAGGTATATATATTATTTATAAGACAAGGTATATATTATATATAAGAAAAGGTATATATTATATATAAATAAGACCATGTATATATTATATATATATAAGACAAGGTGTATATTATATATAAATTAGACAAGTTATATATTATATATGAATAAGACAAGGTATATATTATATATGAATAAGACAAGCTATATTTTATATATGAATAAGACAAGGTATATAATATATATAAATAAGACAATGTATATATTATATATAAATAAGACAAGGCATATATTATATATAAATAAGACAAGGTATATATTATATATGAATAGGACAAGGTATATATATTATATATAAGACAAGGTATATATTATATATAAGAAAAGGTATATATAATATATAAATAACACCAGGTATATATTATATATGAATAAGACATGGTATATATTATATATGAATAAAACAAGGTATATATTATATATAAATAAGACTAGGTGTATATTATATATAAATGAGACAAGGTATATATTATATATAAATAGGACTAGATATATATTATAAATGAATAACACAAGATATATATTATATATAAATAAGACAATGTATATTTATTATATATAAATAAGACAAGGTATATATTATATATAAGACAAGGTATATATTATATATAAGACAAGGTATATATTATATGTAAGACAAGGTATATATTATATATAAATTTGACAAGGTATATATTATATATATATAAGACAAGGTATCTAGTATATATAAATAAGAATAGGTGTAAATTATAAATAAATAAGAGAATGTATATATCATATATGAATAAGACAAGGTATATATTATATATAAATAAGACAAGGTATATATTATATATAAATAAGACAAGGTATATATTATATATGAATAAGACAAGGTATATATTATAAATAAATAAGACAATGTATATATTATATATAGATAAGACAAGGTATATATTATATATAAGACAAGGTATATATCAGATAAGAATAAGACTAGGTATATATTATATATATATATAAGACAAGGCATATATTATATAGGAATGAGACAAAGTATATATTATATATAAATAAGACAAGATATATATATTATATATAAGACAAGGTATATATTATATATAAGGCTAGGTATATATTATAGATGAATAAGACGAGGTATATATTATATATGAATAAGACAAGGTGTACATTATATATAAATTAGACAAGTTATATATTATATATGAATAAGACAAGGTATATATTATATATGAATAAGACAAGGTATATATTATATATAAATAAGACAAGGTATATATTATATATATATAAGACAAGGTATATATTATATATAAATAAGACAAGGCATATATTATATATAAATAAGACAATGTATATATTATATATGAATAAGATAAGGTATATATTATATATAAATAAGACAAGGTATATATATTATATATAAGACAAGGTATATATTATATATAAGAAAAGGTATATATTATATATAAATAAGACCAGGTATATATTATATATGTATAAGTCAAGGTGTATATTATATATAAATGAGACCAGGTATATATTATATATAAACAGGACTAGGTATATATTATATATGAATAACACAAGGTATATATTATATATAAATAAGACCAGGTATATATTATATATAAATAAGACAAGGTGTATATTATATATGAATAAGACAAGGTATATAGTATATATAAATAAGACAAGGTATATATATTATATATATGACAGGGTATATATTATATATGAATAAGACAAGGTATATATTATATATAAATAAGACAAGGTGTATATTATATATAAATAAGGCTAGGTATATATTGTATATAAGACAAGGTATATATTATATATGAATAAGACAAGGCGTATATTATATATAAATAAAACTAGGTATATATTATATTTGAATAAGACAAGGTATATATTATATATGAATCAGACAAGGTATATATTATATATCAGACAAGGTAAATATTATATATAAGACAAGGTATATATTATATATAAATAAGACCAGGTATATATTATATATGAATAAGACAAGGTATATATTTTATATAAATAAGACAAGGTGTACATTATATATAAATAAGACTAGGTATATATTATATATGAATAAGACAAGGTATATATTATATATGAATAAGACAAGGTATATATTATATATAAATAATACTAGCTATATATTATTATAAATAACACAAGGTATATATTATATATGAATAAGACAAGGTATATATTATATATAAATAAGACAAGGTGTATATTATATATAAATAAGGCTAGGTATATATTGTATATAAGACAAGGTATATATTATATATGAATAAGACAAGGTATAAATTATATATAAATAAGACAATGTATATATTATATATATATAAGACAAGGAATATATTATATATAAGACAAGGTATATATTAAATAAGAATAATACAAAGTATATATTATATATATATATTACAAGGCATATATTATATATGAATAAGACAAGGTGTATGTTATATATAAATAAGATAGGTGTATATTATATATAAATAAGGCCAGGTATATATTGTATATAAGACAGGGTATATATAATATATGAATAAGACAAGGTATATATTATATATAAATAAGAAAAGATATATATATTATATATAAGACAAGATATATATTATATATGAATAAGACAACGTATATATTATATATAAATATGACAAGGTATATATTATATATATATAAGACAAGGTATATATTATATATAAATAAGACAAAGTATATATTATATATAAATAAGACAAGGCATATATTATATATAAGGCTAGGTATATATTAAATATGAATAAGACCAGGTGTACATTATATTTAAATGAGACAAGTTATATATTATATTTGAATAAAACAAGGTATATATTATATATGAATAAGACAAGGTATATATTATATATAAATAAGACAAGGTATATATTATATATGAATAAGACAAGGTATATATTATAAATAAATAAGACAAGGTATATATTATATATATATAAGACAAGGCATATATTATATATAAATAAGACAAGGTATATATTATATATGAATAAGACAAGCTATATATTATAAATAAATAAGACAAGATATATATTATATATATATAAGACAAGGTATATATTATAGATAAATAAGAAAAGGTATATATTATATATGAAAAAGACAAGGTGTATATTATATATAAATAAGTCTAGGTATATATTGTATATAAGACAAGGTATATATTATATATGAATAAAACAAGGTATATATTATATATAAATAAGACAATTTATATATATTATATATAAGACAAGTTTTATATTATATATAAATAAGACAAGGTATATATTATATATGAATTAGACAAGGTATATATTATATATAAATTAGATAAGTTATATATTATATATAAATAAGACAAGGTATATATATTATTTATAAGACAAGGTATATATTATATATAAGAAAAGGTATATATTATATATAAATAAGACCAGGTATATATTATATATGTATAAGACAAGGTGTATATTATATATAAATTAGACAAGTTATATATTATATATGAATAAGACAAGGTATATATTATATATGAATAAGACAAGGTATATTTTATATATGAATAAGACAAGGTATATATTATATATAAATAATACTAGCTATATATTATTATAAATAAGACAAGGTATATATTATATATGAATAAGACAAGGTATATATTATATATAAATAAAACAAGGTGTATATTATATATAAATAAGGCTAGGTATATATTGTATATAAGAGAAGGTATATATTATATATGAATAAGACAAGGTATAAATTATACATAAATAAGACAATGTATATATTATATATATATAAGACAAGGAATATATTATATATAAGACAAGGTATATATTAAATAAGAATAATACAAAGTATATATTATATATATATAATACAAGGCATATATTATATATGAATAAGGCAAGGTATATATTATATATAAATAAGACAAGGGGTATATTATATATAAATAAGGCTAGGTATATATTTTATATAAGACAAGGTATATATTATATATGAATAAGACAAGGTATATATTATATATAAATAAGACAAGATATATATATTATATATAAGACAAGGTATATATTATATAAGAATAAGACAATGTATATATTATATATAATTATGACAAGGTATATATTATATATATATAAGACAAGGAATTTATTATATATAAATAAGACAATGCATATATTATATATATAAATAAGACAATTTATATATTATATATGAATAAGTCAAGGTATATATTATATATAAATAAGACAAGGTATATATATTATATATAAGACAAGGTATATATTATATATAAGAAAAGGTATATATTATATATAAATAAGACCAGGTATATATTATATATAAATAAGACTAGGTATATATTATATATAATTAAGACAAGGTATATATTATATATGAATAACACAAAGTATATATTATATATAAATAAGACAAGGTGTATATTATATATAAATAAGGCTAGGTATATATTTTATATAAGACAAGTTATATATTATATATGTACAAGACAAGGTGTATATTATATATAAATTAGACAAGTTATATATTATATATGAATAAGACAAGGTATATATTATATATGAATAAGACAAGGTATATATGATATATAAATAAGACAAGGTATATATTATATATGAATAACACAAGGTATATATTATATATAAATAAGACAATGTATATATATTATATATAAATAAGACAAGGTATATATATTATATATAAATAAGACAAAGTATATATATATATCAGACAAGGTATATATTATATATAAGACAAGGTAAATATTATATATAAGACAAGGTATATATTTTATATGAATAAGACAAGGTATATATTATATAAAAATAAGACTAGGTATATATTATATATAAATAAGACAAGGTATATATTATATATATGAATAAGACAATGTATATACTATATATAAATAAGACAAGGTATATATTATATAGAAATAATACTGAGTATATATTATTATAAATAAGACAAGGTATATATTATATATGAATAAGACAAGGTATATATTATATATAAATAAGACAAGTTGTATATTATATATAAATAAGACAAGGTATATATTATATATAAGACAAGGTATATATTATATATGAATGAGACAAGGTATATATTATATATGATTAATACAAGGTATATATTATATATGAATAAGACAAGGTATATATTATATATAAATAAGACAAGGTATATATTATATATAAGACATGTTTTATATTATATATAAATAAGACAAGTAATATATTATATATAAATTAGACAAGTTATACATTATATATAAATAATACAAGGTATATATATTATATATAAATAAGACAAGGTATATATTATATATAAATAAGACTAGGTATATATTATATATAAATAAGACAAGGTATATATTATATATAAATAAGACCAGGTATATATTATATATAAATAAGATAAGGTATATATTATATATAAATAAGGCAAGGTATATATTATATATAAATAAGACAATGTATATATCTGTTAGATACGCAGTGACTAACAACAGAATGTTTTAAGTCAGCGTGTCTGCCATATATGCGTAGCTTGTGAATAAAATATTCAAGGGGTGTCCATGGCCATGGTGTTCCCTGCCAAACATGTTTTGTAATGTATCGTCTAATTGGCTAATTTCATCGTCTTATTGGCTAATCAACCAACGAGAGTAATTACTGCTCAAAAGCATCCGCCGTTTTGTTTGCACATTCATTTATCGTTTAGCTTTCGAATCTTCCTCCTGTATTTCGTCGTTTATCTTCAAAATATTTTACTCGTATTGGTAAGTTATTATTTTAATTTATATATGATTTTTTAAATTTATATTTACTATTTTTTTTTCAGTTCGTTATATCATGCTAATAATATTGGTTGCATCATATTAATTTGTATATTTGTCCATATTATTGTTCGTTTTTATGATAGATTATTTTATTATTATTATGTTAGATTATTTTATTATTATTGTTAGATTTTTCGTATGTAATATTTAATTTTTATTAATTCAACTATAACAATTATTATGTAAAATAAATTTATTTAATATTGATTGTTTTTTGTAGTTGTTTATATTAAAAGTCTGAAAATATTTTTATACATCTTACAATAATTGTTTCTACATTTGGCACAAGGACAGCACCTATCCCAGTGTATTACTTATGCTTTATTTTATCGACCCCGTAAGGATAAAAGGCAAAGTTAACCTTGGCGGGATTTGAACTCAGACCATAAAGGGACGTAACTCTTTGCTGCAAAGCATGGCGTCAGACCCTCTACCAATACTGCCAATCCTCTTACAATAATATTTCATCATCATCATCGTCATCACCGTTTTACGTCCGTTCTTCCTCGCTAGCATAGATTAGACGGGTTGTCCTGTTGTGGGCACTGTCTGGTCGGCTGACCTTGTCTTGCTCATACAGGAACTGATATATAAGATCATTTATAAAATAACAATTATATAATCTAATTACATTACAACGATAATTTATTATTAATATATATCATGTTTAACTAGAGTTATTACAGGTGTTGCCTTAAAAAAATATTAAACTAGACCTGAAAACTGTGCAAGCTCAAAAGAGCCACAAAATGTTATAATAAACCGTCAAAAGTGTGGAACTAGAGTTGTTGCTCAAAAATATTGTAATCATTATCTATCGTACACTCTGTGGCATCCTTTATAAAAATATCACAATAAATACATCTAGAATGTACAATAGATAATGATTACAATATTTTTGAGCAACAACTCTAGACCCACACTTTTGAAGGTTTATTATAACATTCTGTGGCTTTTTGAGCTTGCGCATTTTTCAGGTCTAGTTATACATGAATAAGACATGGTATATATTATATATGAATAAGACAAGGTATATATTATATATGAATAAGACAAGGTATATATTATATATGAATAAGACAAGGCCGAAACAAATGAGATCGTGTAGGTATAACGACAAAAAACACACAGTCCACGCTGTAATGTGGCCGTGTAGGCAACACAGTAAAAACCTTCCAGCCCCACACTGTAAATGTGGTTGGTGTTAGGAAGGGCATCCAGCTGTAGAAAACCCGCCAGACAGTCCATGCTGTAATGTGGCCATGTAGGCAACACGGTAAAAACCTCCCAGCCCCACACTGTAAATGTGGTTGGTGTTAGGAAGGGCATCCAGCTGTAGAAAACCCGCCAGACAGTCCTATGCGAGCAAGACAATCACTCTTGCCTCAAGTGGGAAAACCCCCGTCCAAACCCATGCAAGCGTGGAACACGGACGTTAAACGTTGATGATGATGATGATGATGATATATTATATATGAATAAGACAAGGTATATATTATATATGAATAAGACAAGATATATATTATATATGAATAAGACAAGGTATATATTATACATGAATAAAACTAGATATAAATTAAAAAGAATGATTATATTTCAGCTGCCCTACATCTGAGTCATCAACCATAATAGACAACCTGATTTGATATATATATTCAGTATGGTCTCAAATACTTATATATGTGAGACTTGTGTATCTAGGGAGCAAGAAATAGTGCGATGAATAGGCAGTATTGGTAGAGGGTCAGACATGCTTTCCAGCGTAGTTATGTCCCTTTACGATCTGAGTTCAAATCCCGCCGAGGTTAATTTTGCCTTTCATCCTTACGGAGTCGATAAAATAAAGTACCAGTAATGTAGTGGGTAATTGCTGGCCTTGTGCCAAAAGTAGAAACAATTATATTCTGTGCACTTTTCTAGTTTTATTTCTAGGACATTGGAAATTGGGTTGATCTTGAATTAATACAACTAGGTGAGTTGAAATAATTTGATTAAATCCATGTCACCAGTGAATAAAATCTTCCTCTGTGGGTATTTAAAATCTAAAAATTCAATAAAAAGATACTTTATATAAAAATCACTTTAATGATTTTGTTGAAAAATATAGAACATGCAGTGTTTTAAAATGTATCAACTCTCTATTAGTATTTGTATTTAGTATGGTGCCTGCAACCTGTAATAATTTTACTCCGTCATATTAATGAATTGATATAGTAGAAATATACATATATTACTATTGCAAATTCTTCTCATCCAAAAACATGGAAAATTCTCTGATCTCCTGTGAGATTCTGAGCTCAAACCTGTGAGATTCTGAGATTTGAGCTCAGAATCTCACAGATCACAAAGTGTTCGATTCTTTTGAAGCAAAAACCATTTGCAATAGAAATATATATGCAAATAAATATGCTAGTGAAATAGAAATCTTATTCTAAGTAGAATGAAATCTGTACTTAAAATAATCTAACTACTCAAGTCATGTTATCACTAAAGCACTAACTAAGATTTGAAGAAGTTAAAATCAGATTATGTCCTTAATTGTGGTAATTATGATGGGATTTAGTCAAATGTAGTCAGTCTGCATTTAATGTAGCATGATTTAATTATTTTAATCACCATATATATTATCCCCAAAGCTTAGCATGAAACCATATCATAATTGTTATTTCCTGCTGTCTCTTATGGACAGAGTAAATTGGTAAATCCATCATTTATAATACACATTTATGTTAGTTGACACATATTGCAGAGGTGAGAGAATTGTTAAAGTTAATGTTTCTATGAAGATAAGTTTTGATTAATTTTCCTCATAACAATGATTATGTAGTTTACTTGTACAACTATCAGGATAATATATCAATCTAAGGCAACCTTCACTTTTCAATTTGAAGATACACCTTGTCTTTTTCCATATAATATCACTTTTATTCTCCTTCGATGTCAGACACACATACTTCCACTCTATCTCTCTCACACACACACACACTTTCTCTCTCTCTCTGTCTCTCTCTCTCACCCACACACTTCTCTCTCTCACACACACTTTCTCTCTGTGTCTCTCTCTCACTCTCTCTCTCTCTCACTCTCATAAACACACTTTCTTTCTCACATACACATACACTCTCTCTCTCACACACACACACACGCAACATAACGAGATGTGGAGGACAAGTAACTGTAAGTTTATAAACTCTGTAGTTTTCTAGTTTATTTTTAGGACATTGAAAATTTGGTTGATCCAGGATTAACACAACTAGGTTATTTCTTGTTTACAAATCTCTGTCTTACAATGTCAAACATAATCTTTTCATGAGATCAATAAGAGGAGAAATTCTTATGCAAGTTTCATCAACTTACTAGAAACTTCATAATCATTGTCAAATCTGGTTTATTTACTCTTTTCCTATGAATTTATGTCATATAAAATGAAGATACAAAATATATTTCACTTCAAATGTGGACAGCAAGGTAAATATTTGTCTAGAAATGTTGATTATTTAAATAGCAATTCTTACTATATGGAGGATCTAGATGGTTAACGGTTACACCTCTTGAAATATACTCAACATCTGATTATTATGGGAGTGACGAATTTAATCATGGCATTATTCTTTTAATTAAATTGGCAGAATCGGTAGAGAGTTGAAAAAAATAACATTACAATATTTATTCTGAGTTCCAATATAAAAATAAAAATAATAAAAATAATGAAAATTATTGTGTTCCATGCTCAGGTGCACTACAACTCATCAAAAGTGCATGCATAGTAAAGAGAATAATGTATAAATGTGAGGGAAGTGAACAGTGTATGAGTCATGATATACAGACACACACATGCATGTGCATGTATGGAGGAAGAATATCAGGTGTAGCATTGGCGAATTTCGGGAAGCATGGAAGTTTTGAAGGATGCAGTGTCCCAACAGCTAACAACTGATGCAGGTAGTTTGTTCCATGCTTCAGCACCTCTAAGTGTGAAAAAATCCCACCAAGGTTAGCTTTACCTTTCATTCTTACATAAAATAAAGTACCAGTAATGCACTGGGGTTGATTTATTCAATGTTCCTTTTCCATTCAAATTATGCTGTATGTAGAAACAATTATTCTTTCAGTTAGTAAAGTATTCCACCATCCAGTCAACACTTGTTTTGTATCTTCTTCCCTATTTAGATATCAATCAAGGTAAAATATTGGCAGTCATTAGAATATTAGTTAGAATGTCTCATGGTATTTGTTCCCTTTCTCTCCACTCTGAATTCAAAACCTTGGAGGTCAACTTTGCCTTTCATTCTTTCAAGGTCATTAAAAAAGTACAAGTCCAGTATAGGGGTCAATTCTTCCTTCATCTCTCTTTCTTACTTTATCTCTCTCTCTGACCCTCCATACCTCTCTCGAAGAAATCAGCTGTGTTCGGATCTGGAGAGGGATAGGTTCCCAAAACATGCTGTATGTCACTACACCCCATCAGGAATTACAGATTTGTATATAAGTGAAGATGAGAGCAATTCTTTGCTCAGAATACAATGCACTTATGAGTATTTCTAATATTGGCACAAGACTATTAATTTTGAGGAAAAGGAAAGTCAATTATACTGATCCCGGTAATTAACTGTTTCTTTATAGGCACAAGGCCATTACTTTTGAGGAAGAGGAAAGCTGATTAAATCAATCCCACTACTTAGCTGGTAACTTATTTTATGATCTCGTTGAGAGCAGCATGGCATGGAAGGCGGCTGGCACTGTGGCAACAGGAAAGCGGGTGGAGACCGAAAGAATCCTGCCTTCCACGCCATGCTGCCCTCAACAAGGTCATAAAGCACGGCTTATATACTGCAGGCTTCCCTTCCCAGCTCAAGGCGGTGGGGCTGGACCGAGGGGCTGGCAAACGGCCAGATGGCATAACCATCTTCCCATTCTGCGGTGACAAACCCCTCGTCTGGGATGCCACTTGCACTGACACTTTCTCCAGCTGCAACCTGGTACAGTCTGCAACTAACCCAGATTCTGCTGCACGTCGGGCTGAGGGGGTCAAACTCTTCAAATACCGGTCGCTCTCCAACAGGTAGCCTTAGCAGAGGAGACTTCTGTTGTCTTTGGCCCTAGGGCTACCTCCCTACTCACCACCATAGGTGCTGAGCTGGTCAATTGCAGGTGTGAGCCCCGTGAGCTGGAATGGCTTTTCCAGCGTATCTCCCTTGCCGTCTTCTGGGGAAACACCTTCTCCATTCTGTCTGCTGGGGCTGTGGGGTGGCCACCAATATAATTACCTGACTTGTCATTTTATCAGTCAGATGTTTTTAGATGGCCGTAGTACTATTTCTTTTCTCACAATTTGCACCAGCTAACTTATTTTATTGACTTCAGATGGATGAAAGACATAGTTGACAAGGGTGAAATGTGAACTCAGTATGTAGAAAGTTTAACTAAACACTGCAAAACATTTTGTTCAATGTTCTGCTGATACAATCATTACAACATATAAGGAATTCTAATTTAGGCACAAGGTCAACAATTTTTGCGGAAGGCAAAGTCAATTAAATCGACCCCAGTGTGTTACTGGTACTTTATTTTATGAACCCCCATAAGGATGAAAGGCAACGCTAACATCTGCGTGATTTGAACTCAGAATATAGAGGGCCATCACTGTATGCCACAAAGCATGTTGTCCGATGTTCTACCAATACAATGATAGCTAAACTACAAAGTACTATACAATGAGAGTCTGTCTGGCTTGATGACCAGTCTTCACAATCTTATTGTAATCCTATTCATATTAATATTCTACTCTACATCCCAGTCTGTCTGTTTTTCTTTTTCTCACGTTCACGAGAAAGTGAAATTCACTGTGAATGTTTTATGAGTGTGCTGTTTATTGCTTTGAATTTAAATCCTACCAGAACAGTCTTCACCTGCCATATTAACTAACAAAGTAGTCTTGAATGCTTACTCAGTCTGCTAGAAATAGCAGCTGAACTCTCACAGCTTATATCCTAATCTCTTACACTGGATAATGTAGTACACCCCCCCCCCACCCCCACACTCTAAAAAGGTTTTTGATTTAAGTACAGGGCTAACAGTTTGGAGGAGAAAGGAAAGTCGATTAAATTTACCCCAGGCATTACTGGTACTTTATTTTATCGATCCTGTTAGGATGAAAGTCAAAGATAATCTTGGCAGTATTTGAACTCAGAACTTAAATAGCTGTAATTCCTAACCAAAATAATAGAAAAACAAAAACATAGAATGGTGATAGAAATATCTCTGGTCATAGGTCAGGTCAAAGTTGACCTGTTTCTTCTTCAACAACAACAACAACAACAACAGCAGCAACAACAACAGCAGCAGCAGCAACAACAACAACAACAGCAGCAGCAGCAACAGCAACAACAGCAGCAACAACAACAACAACAACAACAGCAACAGCAGCAGCAACAACAACAGCAGCAACAACAACAACAACAGCAGCAGCAACAGCAGCAGCAGCAGCAGCAGCAACAGCAACAACAGCACCAGGGAAGATATCTGTTCTGTTTGATCCAATGAAGGTTAAGTCTGTTAGTAAAATGTGGGCCGGAAGGGTTGGGTGAAGTATCTAGCATGGGTTTATTGAATGAAATGCAATCAGGATGACAAGAATAAGAAAGATACGAAGAGTGGGTGATCTAGAAAAAGATCATATGTATTGTGTAAGCTGAGAGGAGCAAACATTTATATTAACCCTTTAGCATTAACCCTGGCCAGAATTCTCTCACCTTTTTCTGTTCAAAGCAGCCATAACAGGCCACTCATACCGTTAAGGTATTATTCTCAACATAATATCAAAATCTCATGGATTCGATATTATGTGAGGTAAAGCTTTTACCATGCAAGTACAATAGTAAAGATAGAGTAATGTAAAGGCTAAAGGTTTAATAGAAGATGAGATGGATATTAATAGAATATAGAAGGCTATTTTATTGTGGCTTTTTGAGAAGTAATCAGAGAACTGGCTCATATAAATATGAGTGTGATAAAAATATTTGTTTGTGAAACATCATCACTATTCTGGATATGTGATACACTTATGTATTATAGAGGGTCAACTACTCTTCAGAGCTAGAGTATTTTTTATCCTGTGAAAGAATGATAGTATTTGGAAGAAACATTTATAACCACACGTATTGTTAACCAGGTAATACTAGAAGGTGGTGCAGTAGCATCATTGTCAACTGCTACAAAGGTAAAGGTGATGCACTAGATAGAGGAAACTATAGAGGTATAAAGCTGATGGACCAGGTCATGAAAGTAACAGAAAGAGTTATAGCACAGTTGATTAGGGACCAGGTGAAACCAGACGAGATGCAATTTGGGTTTGTACCAAGAAGAGGCACCACTGATGCCCTCTTCCTTGTGAGCAGTTACAGGAAAAGTACCTAGCTAAAAGTAAGCCACTCTACCTGGCATTTGTCGACCTTGAGAAAGCCTTTGACAGAGTTCCACGTGCTGTAATCTGGTGGGCTCTTAGAAAACTAGGAGTAGATGAATGGCTTGTGAAAGCGGTACAAGCCATGTATAGGGGAGCAGTCAGCAAAGTTAGGATTAGCAATGAGTATAGCGAGGAATTTAGCGTACAGGTTGGAGTCCAGCAGGGCTCTGTTCTTAGCCCCCTCCTGTTCATCATAGTCCTGCAGGCAATAACGGAGGAGTTTAAGACCGGATGCCCATGGGAACTCCTGTATGCTGATGACCTCGCACTTATAGCTGAATCTATGGTAGAACTAGAGAAGAAATTCCAAATTTGGAAGCAGGGACTAGAAAGAAAGGGTCTCAAAGTCAACATGACAAAGACTAAGGTCCTTATAAGTAGACGAGAAAACAGAACCCAGATCCCCTCAGGGAAATGGCCTTGCTCAGTATGTAGGAAAGGTGTAGGTAGGAACTCCATTCTCTGCCCCAAATGCAAATAATGGGTACACAAGAGATGTAGCGGGATCTCAGGAAGCTTAATTAAGAATGTAGGCTTCACATGCAGCAGCTGTGCTGAAACAGTAAGCAAACAGCCACAGGAAACAAGTACCACCAATCTCTGGGAGGGCCCTGTAGAAACAGTAGACAGCTCCTGCTACCTAGGTGATCGAATTAGCAGCGGAGGTGGGTGTTCAGAAAGTACAATAACTAGGGTAAGAACGGGATGGAAGAAGTTTAGGGAACTACTACCACTGCTAGCTGCAAAAGGCTTCTCCCTCACAATGAAAGCAGACTGTATGATGCGTGTATCTGAACAACAATGTTGCATGGTAGTGAGACCTGGGCACTGAAGGTGGAAGACTTACGTAGATTAGAGAGAAACGAAGCCTGCATGCTCCGGTGGATTTGTAATAGTAATATACGCGAACGACAAAGCATAAATGAATTGAGAGAGAGACTGAGCATAAGAGGAATCAAATGCTGTGTGCAGGAGAGGCGGTTGCGTTGGTATGGACATGTGATGTGTATGAAGGATGACAGCTGCATAAAAAGGTGCAGAGCACTAGAAGTCGAGGGAAACCGCGGAGTGGGGAGACCCAAGATGACCGGGGATGAGGTGATAAAAGCCGACCTTACCCAATTACACCTCTCAAAGGCGATGACACACGACCGTGACCTCTGGCGTCACGCAGTAATACAGAGTACCCGACCTCCCATGGGTACAAGCTGAAGCATATAGACAATATGCCCCCACACCCTCCACTGCAAGGTGGTCGTGGAGGTGCCACGGCAAAAAAGCACCCAGCCCACACTGTAAAGTGGACGTGTAGGTGCCACGAAAAAGCACCGAGCACTCACTGTAAATGAGGTTGGTGTTAGGAAGGGCATCCAGCTGTAGAAATCAAGCCAAATCAGTTCCTGTATGAGCAAGGCATGGTCAGCCGACCAGACACTGCCCACAACAGGACAACCTGTCTAACCCATGCTAGCGGGGAAGAACGGACGTAAAACGGTGATGATGATGATGATGATGATGATGATGATGATTTATCTAATGCAAAGGACAAGAACCCTTTTAATGCTAGAGGGGAATAATGAATACATAATAACCTTTAGGGTTATATTCATATTGTGATAAAAGAAATCTTTACATTTACAAGTTCATAGGTATGGAACTTATATTAAATTACTGTTTTGATGTGAATGTTTGGCAAAATTCCACTTCATGATAGAGGTTTCCTTGCCTGTGATTTAATACTTGCAGTGATTTGGTGTCTGAGATTTCAATCTCAACATCTATACAAAATAATCTCAGCAAAGACGGAAAATTTCAGACTGGAATCTTTAAGAATATATTAAATGAAAGATAATATGCTATGATAACTGCTAAATTTAGTAACTGGTCAGTACTCTTGTTTTCAATGTTCCTAAATTGGTGAAAAATTTATTTTCGTTTCATCAATTTTAAGTGTGCAAAGTCTTGTAGGCAATTCTGGGTGGATTTAGCAGCTAGTAAATTGTCTGGTTTGCTTTCTATTTTTGCTTGCTTTTCCTTATTCTCCAATTCATTCTCTCTCTCTCTCTCTCTCTCTCCCCTTTCTTCACAAATATTGAATGGGTGAATTTTGTGTTTAAAATAGAAGTGATTATAGTCTATAAAAACATAACTGAAATTTTATTATTTCATTAGTATTCATTTTTTTTTTTTTTTAAACCAGGACTTCGAAAGTTGTATAACCTATATCAGCCAATTTAATGATGTATTCAACCATCTGAAATATATTCAGTAGATTCTATAGATTGGCTATTGTTAAAAAATAAATAAAACTTTCTGCCCGCCATAGATTCATACATTATTTAATTTACAGTGCCAAGTGATACTAATAGCTTTGTTAAAGATATCTTCTGAATATGAACGAAGGAAAATTTATGAATACAATTGAGGGCACTTGTTCTATCTAACTATCAATCATCATTTCATGTGTTACTTATTCAGCCGCTGACCTTTTCTCACCTGCTCATCTGTCTTAATATCGGTTCATAATATTTCTATTATTCTGACCCCTAATTAATGTTCAGTAACCAAAGACTAATTTATAACTTATAACACACACCATGACAAATTGTCTAATATTGCTCAAATTACAGTCAAATAGACATTATATATGTTTAGACCGTGGAGTAGTCCACAGGATAAGACAATTGAAGATTGACATGGCAAAAAGGAAAAGACAAATTCATCTATTTACACATCTTTATATGTGTATATACTTATATAAATATGTATGCATAGATACATAAGAACGTAATAAAAGACCAACAAGTTTCCAAAAGCCAGTAAAATGCAGTAGAAATATATAAAAGCTAACGAATAACCAATAAAATAAAACAAAGTAATGTTTTCCCCAACATATTTTTTTTTCTACTTAAAAAGATTTTTTTTATTACAGTTGTATAATTTACACTAGAATATCGTTGCAAATATGTTTTAATACATAAATAACATAACAAATGAATAAATAACATTATAAATAACATAACAGATGAATAAATAACATTATAAATAACATAACAAATGAATAAATAACATCTGGATTGGCAGTATTGGTAGAGAGTCGGACGCCATGTTTTGACTCATAGAGTTACGGCCCTTGCCATTCTGAGTTCACCCCCCCCCCCCCCCCCCCCGAGGTTAACTTTGCCTTTCATCTATTGTTGACAAAATAGGAAAGCAGCAGGGAACCAAGTGAACTGTGTGTTATGTTTGTGTGAATGTAATAGTAGCCTGACAAGATATATTGAATTAACCTTTATTGAAGTACCAACCGTCAAGAGGGCTGGAGTGTTCTTTTTCTAAGCTCTACATATCTCTACTGCTTGAGCAAGGCCAAGAAATGAGAGCAGAATGGCTTTAAGAAAGTCTTACCTCATTTAACCTCAAGTTGGCCAGTTTCTCCAAACTAATGGTGCCAACCCAAGATAAAGCAAAACAGCCTCTTGTGTTGTTTAGGAGTCAGTAAGTGTGGAGAGGTTTTGTTACACTTTACTTTAATTTACTGTGTAAAATGCTCAGTTAGTCAAACTTCTAGATGCTCACAGTTGAAACCAATGAAGGATACATCACTATATAGTGTCAGTCTTCTATAATTTAACAATTAATATTCTCAGGTCTTGAATAATCGTCCCCATCTCCCGCTTATTAATTTTATACATTTTTTTCAAAACCCCTTCTCTTATTACAATCCTCCACTTATTAAATTTTGCTATCTTTGGCGAAATTCTATTTTAAGTGGTAACATTTCTGTAACAATTAATTTTCTTTCTACATTAAAAAACATTATACATGACAAAAAAGTACATTACTAGAAATCACATACGTTATAAAATAAATAGGAGGGTTTGGGTTCACAATATGTAAACTAAATGACTAATTCTGGTTTTTAAAAAAATCAACGGAAACAGCCAAGAAGAGTTACCGATGTTCCACTGCTCCCTTATTCTCAATACCCCATGTATTCCAACTTAAATAAACTCCCCAGTTATCCCTCACCCTATTATTGGGGACCCAAGTGTAACTGAAATGTTACAAGGTTTTTAACATCTCCCCTTATCCACCTTGCTCCTCATTCTTCTCATTTCTATCTGGTCTTTTCTTTATTCCTACATCTCACATCTATATTAACTAAAATATTTCTAGAAATACATTTTAATTAAATATTTAAACAAAAGGTATCTGGCAGTATGTGTTATTTGTTTTCCACTAACTTCATTTCTTCCTGCTTGTTTTTAGCTATTCACATCTTGTCCCTTCGTCCTGCCCTAGAAAACTGACCTTCTCTTCTTCCTGCCTGCCCCTTCATTCAAGTCCTGCCCTAGACATCTGACCTTCTCAATCCTCCTTTTGTAGTTCCACTTCCCACATTTTCCATTAAATCCCTTCATTTACCAACTTGCAGCCTAAACAATGAATACCACATTCTACTATCTTTCTTTCTCCCTCTTTCTCTCTCCCTCCTCACATACACACATGTAATCTCTCTCACTCTATTCTCTTCTCTGTCACTGTCTCATTCCTCTTTCTCTCTTTTTATCTCTCTCCTCCTCTTGCCCTCCCCCTCTCTTTTACACCACACACATACACACAGACATACCCACATACATACACACTACAAGAGACAAAAACATCAAACTACCTCATTCCTCAATTGAACCTATTCAACTCTCTCTGGAACATTCTTCTGATCAAACATGTTGTCACATAACTTTCAGAACATGTCCAAATTATACAATAATTAAGAAAAAGAAAAAAGTCTATAACGAAGTGAAATTAGAAGGTACTATAATACTCCCGCTAATTATCATTTATTTTTTTCTTGATTTAATAAACAGCTCCAATTAATTTGGAAATTTAATTAGCTGAGGAAAAAATAAGGAGACTTTTGTTGAATAATAATAATTTCTTATAAGGACCCAGGACAATATATTTATAAGAGTATAATGAACTGAATGCTTCCTGAGATATATATCTATATATATAAAGCTAAGGATGTGTGTGTTAAGGTTTGTAATGGATGCACGTCCACAATTTCCAACGGATTCTATTCAAAGTTGGGACAATTATTGCTTTTGGTCAGGAAAAGGTCATGAAGAAAAGAAATTTCAAATCCATCAACAATAAGGGCAAAAGTCGATCATGATCATTCCCCCTCTCTATAATTTAACTGCTTTACTCTCTCAGTCGCTCTTCACTCCCTATATGACAACAGTGCAGATAGAGAAACAATGTTTATGATCAAATGGAGCGTTCCGTATATTCCCTCTGTCTATAATTTAACTGATTTACTCTCTCTGTCGCTCTTCACTCCCTATATGACAACACTGCAGTGGAGCGTTCCGTATTGACATACGGCTTATCTGGGGCATTTTCAATCGTCTTATTGCAAATAACAACCCGCAAAATAACACTTCATATAACAGATTAATACTATAGACATATGAATCGGAATGTAACCCGTGAACGTTTTCCTGGGAAAAATTATTCGAACAGACATGACCTCATTGCCAGAGTGTTCAGATTGAAACTGGCTAAACTCATGGCTTTAATGAAAAAAGGGTCAGGTATTTGGGGCTGTAAAATGTGACATGTTCACCGTCGAATGGCAAAAACAAGGGCTGCCACATGCTCACGTTTTGATTTGGTTAGCTGATAAAATCAATTCAAATGCCATAGACAGCTTCATTTCGTCTGAAATTCCTAACCCAGCAACTGACCAGGAATTACATGACATCGTCAAAGCTAACATGGTCCGTGTGCGTTGGGTCCCAATGAGCATCACACGTGTCTGAAAGGACGGTTGTGCAGTAAGGGATACCCCCAAAAATTTGTTGACCAGACTCAGACTGGTTGCGACGGGTACCCCCTGTACAGGCGGAGACGGTCCGAGAGCGGTGGCTTCACCGCAACAGTAAGGGGAGGTCAAGTCGACAATAGATGGGTGGTCCCTTACTGCCCACTTCTTTTGAAGATGTTCAACGCCCACATCAACATTGAGTTTTGCAACTCCGTCAAGTCGATAAAATACATATGCAAATATGTAAATAAGGGCTCTGATGCTGTAATATTTGCATTTCAAGCTGAAAATAGCAAGGACGAGGTCACAGAATACCAGGCGGGGCGGTACATCAGTAGCAATGAAGCTTTTTGACGCCTATTTGGTTTACCCCTACACCAACGGCACCCCGCCATCGTACAGCTTGCGGTACATTTGGAAAATGGGCAATGGGTTTACTTTACAGACCAAACTGCCGCCAAGTTGGCCGCCGATCTGAAAGAGACCACTCTGATGGGTTTCTTCAAACTTTGCCAGTTTGATACATTTGCGCAAACAATTGTGTGTCCCCAGGTTCCATCCTACTTTATATGGTCGAACACTTGGGTGCAAAGAACGCCAGGTCAGGTTGTTGAAAATTTGACAGCTGTCTTGGAAGGGTTTACACTGTGCCCCCAAGTCAGCATGAGTGCTTTCATCTCCGCCTTCTTCTGCCTGAAGTTGTAGGCCCACAAAGTTTTCAGGACCTCAAAACTGTTGATGGAGAAATATGTGATACATACCGGGAAGTTGTTTTAAGCGTGGTCTTTTGGAGGATGATTCGCAATGAGATTCCACTTTAGCAGAGCGTGCTTTGTTGAAATCACCTAAAGGTCTACGGGAACTCTTTGCCATCTTGCTTCAAAAGTGTGAATTGGGTGATCCCAAATCTTTATGGGAAAAGTACAGAGACTTCATGTCTGAGGACTTCCTGCGCCTGGCTCATCTGCAGTATACTTCAGTGGAAGTTGGTTACAGCGACATTATCTACAACAGGGCACTCATTGATATCGAGGACGCCCTCCTCGACATGAGTGGGAGTGAATTGGCGACGTATGGCTTGCCGTCAGCCGCCAGAGAGGAAGCTAACACGTTGGCCCCGGATTTGTTGCAGGAAACAGCATTTGACATCGAATCTCTTTCCCAATACTTAGAGGAAAATGAGCCCAAACTTCTGTTGGACCAAAGGTTGACCTATTTAACTATCATAGACGCAGTTCAAAATCAGACTGAGGGTATTTACTTTTTCGATGCTCCTGGGGGTTCCGGAAAAACTTTTGTAACGAATTTGATTCTCGCTAAGATTCGTCAGGAGAAAAAAATTGCGTTAGCCGTTGCATCGTCCGGGATCGCTGCTACTTTGCTGCCGGGAGGCAGGACAGCACATTTAACCTTTAAACTCCCCTTGGGTTTAGTAAAAACTGAGACACCAGCATGCAATATCAGCAAGAGTTCACACAAAGCTCTGGTTCTCAAAAAATGTTGCCTCATTGTTTAGGATGAGTGCACAATGGCACACAAGGGTGCCCTTGAGGCATTGGACAGGACCCTGAAAGACATTAGGCATTCTACAGCTCCAATGGGTGGTGTAACCCTTCTGCTATCAGGGGATTTTCGGCAAACATTGTTTGTCATCCCGAAAGCGACAAGAGCTGATGAAGTGCGTGCCTGCCTTAAGTCGTCCATGTTGTGGCTCCAGGTGAAGAGTTTGTACCTCAGCACAAAAATGCGTGCTCATTTGCATGGTGACAACATGTCTGCAGCATTTGCTCAGAACATTTTAGCACTTGGTGAGGGCAAGGTCCCTGCGGATGACAAGGGCAGCATAGCAATCGACTCCCTGTGCAACATTGTGAGCAGCCCTTCTGACCTTTGGGAAGCAGTTTTTCCTAATGTCTCATCTAACTTTAAAAAACCTCGATTAGCTCAGCGAAAGGGACATCCTTGCTCCGAAAAATACCATGGTTAATTTTATTAACGAGCAGCTGATTGAGAAGATTCCCGGTAAAGAGCACATCTTCAAATCTATCGACCGGATGTCAGACCCCGACCATATCGTTAATTATCCGGTTGAATTATTAAATTCCCTTGAGCCCCCAGGGCTCCCACCTCACATTCTTATACTTAGAGTTGAATGTCCCATTATGCTAATAAGGAACTTGCATCCACCAAAGCAGTGCAACGGTACTCGCATGGTCGTCAAGTTACTGACGCCCCACTTGATTGAATCCACCATTGTAACGGGGTGCAGGAGAGAGGAGAATGTTTTCATTCCAAGGATGAACCTTTTCCCCTCGGAGTCAGATATCCCGTTCGATTTCCAGCGATCCCAATTCCTGGTGAGACCATGTTTTGCCATGTCCATTAACAAGTCACAAGGGCAAACATTGTCGGTGGCGGGCATCCATTTGGGGCAGCCATGCTTCTCCCATGGCCAACTTTATGTTGCCTGATCCCGCGTAGGGAGCAGGAATGGACTTTTTGCTTACACTCCTCAAGGGATGATACGCAATATCGTCTACAAAGAGGTGCTATAGATGTTGGTGCAGGTGTTGGAGCCATGCCATCTGGAAAACTGGTAGGGTCACCCTTGGCGGACAGATCTGACACTCAGCGGCATCAGGGCCATTACCTTGCAACTTTGGTCTACTAAATTCGCTATTGGAAGATTATTAACCCATCATTGATTTCCAAAATGTTAATTGGTTCATAACTCAGGGATGTAAAATCACGTGTTAGGCGGAGTCTTTCTCAGATGAAGGATCAGTGGTGGAGTGAGAAGGCTGGTGAGATACAAACTGCGTCAGATTCCAATAACACAAAGCTGTTGTACAGTCTCTTGCGTGAGGTTTATGGACCGTCTTATTCTCTGGTGACACCGCTTCGCAGCAAGGATGGCAAAGAACTTCTTCGTGACTCACAAGGAATTCTACGAAGGTGGCGAGAGCACTTTGATGATCTTTTGAATCAGCCGTCTGTCGTCAGTGAAGATTTCCTCAATCTCATTCCAGAAAGTCCTGTGAAAGTAACTCTCGCAGAACCTCCGACGCTTGTGGAGGTTGCAGTGGCTATTTAGAAGCTGAACAGTGGAAGATCTCCAGGTATGGATGGCATACATGCTGAGCTCCTACAATATGGTGGTGAGAGATTCTGCAACATCTTCACTCTTTGTTTGGCAGGATATGGGCTAATGAATCCGTACCTGAGGACTGGAGAGATGCAGTAATGGTGGTCTTGTACAAGGGAAAGGGTAACAGGAATGATTGTGGGAACTACAGAGGTATATCATTGCTTTCTGTCGTAGGGAAAGTTTTATGTAGGGTGCTGACACACATTGCAGATTGTGTTCTTCCTGAAAGTCAATCTGGTTTTCGTGCTCGACGCGGCACTACTGATATAATCTTCTCAGCTAGACAGCTCCAGGAGAAATGCATGGAACAAGGCTTGGATCTGTATCAGGTTTTTGTCGATCTGACAAAAGCTTTCGATACTGTTAACAGAGATGCATTATGGAAGGTTCTCCAGAAACTTGGTTGCCCTCATAAGTTCCTTGCTTTAGTTAGGTCTTTCCATGACGACATGAAGGCTTGGGTTAATGTCGGAGGTAACATGTCGGAGCCTATCTCAGTAAAAAATGGAGTGAAACAGGGGGATATTCCAGAACCAACCCTGTTTGCCATATACTTTGCAATGGTTTTCTGTATTGCATTCAGGAATTGCGAGCATGGTGTTAACATCCGATATCGAACCTCAGGCAGCATATTTAACATCAGGCGCTTTGCTGCGAAGACAAAAGTATTTACATCAATCATAAGAGACCTCTTGTATGCAGATGATTGTGATCTTGTAGCGCACACATAGAGTGATATGCAGCACATTTTGAATGCATTTTCTGACGCTTGCACTGCCCTAGTATTGACTGTTAGTCTCAAGAAAACCATCGTCATGTACCAACCTGCCCCTGGTAAGCAGTACACTGAACCAAACATCTATGTGTATGGCAAACGACTTGGAGTGGTTGATCAGTTTGTCTACCTGGGAAGCACTGTCAATCGATACAGCAACCTTGACAGAGAAATCTCACTTAGGATTAGGAAAGCAAGTGATGCTTTCGGAAAGCCAGAAAGGCGACTCTGGGGTCGGCGAGACATATGCAGGAGGACAAAGATAAAGGTGTACAGGGCATGTGTGCTCTCTTGTCTTCTTTATGCCTGCGAGACCTGTATCACATATCGACACCACCTTAAGTAATTGGAGCGTTTCCATCAGATGTGTCTCAGACGGATCCATGGCGTTCACTGGAGGGACCACATCAGTGATGTCGAGATTTTGGAAAGCTCTATGTGTGACAGTATAGAAGCTCTTGTGCTTAAGCAACGACTCCGTTGGAGTGGTCACCTTGCCAGGATGAAGGATTCTAGAATACCAAAACAACTCTTTTATGGAGAGTTGGTTAAAGGAAAACGACCGCCACATAAACCCAAAAAGAGGTATAAGGAGTCCTTGAAAGCCTCTCTGAAAGACGCTAACATCTCTGCTGATACATGGGAAAATATTGCTGCTGATCGTAATAAATGGAGAAAGACTGTATATGAGGGAAAAGTTGCCTTTGAGGCATCTCGAATCGCATACGAGAAAGTAAAGCGGGATGTGAGGAAGGGCATTGCTGTTGCACTTCCAGACGGCGAGGGTCCTCCCATGGTGTTGACATGCAGCGTCTGTGCGAGACTCTGCCTAAGCAAAGCTGGACTCCAAAGTCATCTTCGCAGTCATAAAGTAAGACCAGTGGTTGACTACCAGGCTGCTGTTGGAGTGCTACTCATCATGCTTGCCAAACATGTGGTAGAGAATGTAAATCAGGAGGAGGGCTCAAGCGACATGCAAAAGTACACGAACTCCAAACACGGCCGACTATTCCCAGTGAATGTTTTGGTTGCCGACTCTGTGCAAGACATTTTAGATCATTGGCTGGGCTAAAAAGCCACATTCGATCGCAGCGCTGTTAGTTGCTGTGTGTGTGTGTGTGTGTGTGTGTGTGTGTGTGTGTGTATAGATATGCTTATGTGTGTGCGTGTATGTGTATATATATATGTATATGTATATTATTATTGTTGTTGTCGTTATTATTATTGTTGTTATTATTATTATTATTATTGTTATTATTGTATGTGTGTGTGTATATGTGTGTGTGTGTATATGTGTATGTATGTGTGTATGTATATATATATTCGTTATTCCGGGTTGAATCGGAGGTAACCACAGTAAGTAAGGTACTCAATACATAGCAGAGTATAACAGTTTTAATATAGATGAGATTCTACAGGACTAGAACTGTTTCATTCATTAGAAATCATCAGGAATCTGGGTATCAAAAAATAAATATGGTATTTATAGGTCTCTACAAGTGGTAGGAGAGGGTGGGGAGTGGGATGGGTGCAGGTCATTGGTTGATAGAAAAGGGAATTCATTAAAAGCTAATTCTACAAAGCTATAGTTTATTTTTATTTTATTTTTATTTATTTATGTTTTTAGAGTAACAAGGGCAGACAGAATTCTATAAACAGGTTCCGGATGGCCTACCATTCCTTGTCAATAAGTTTCTCTTAAGCTAACAGATGTCTATAAAATCAGTGGGGGGTCAGTCATAGTCGATAGAATTAAAGAAAAGGGAGATTCTTTAAAAGCTAAAGTCATTAAGGTTC
>OZ024742.1:357375565-357378065 GCA_964016885.1 Eledone cirrhosa | reverse complement strand
TGATTTACAGAGCAGTTATATGAAATATAAGAATCAAAGAACTGTTCAAAACATTATTGTGCTTACAGCTGTTTCCTCCAAACCGAGGTTTGGATTCTTCGGAGCAATTTATTAATGCATGGACAGTTATATGACCTCCTTTTCAGCCGAGAGACATACCAATACATATTCAAACATTGATGCATATTCAAACATTGTGGGTCAACATTCATTACAAAATTTAGAGTGGCAGTACACACTTCGAGATTACATTTATATTAATAGGTACAATCAAAAATCAAAGATATAGGTTAAAGTACAACATGAAGATAAGTGGTTATATGGTGCAAATGTTATATGTGTGGCACGCATGTGCGTCTTGTTTATATAGTGTGGCAGAGAGATATGTGTGGTAGAGGCACTTAGGTAGGTAAATAAGAGTGTTAGGTTGGTAGATCTGGTGGCAAAGTCTTTATATGATTGATGTAGTCTGTGTGTGGAGAAATATTATAAGTATTAAAGATAGTGCAAGCATTAAAAGTGTTATAAGTATTGGAGATGCACAACGCAGGGATGTCAAGTAATTCATGTACTTCGGCATTTTCATGGTCAAGGGAGTGTATATTTCGATTATATGCCTTTCACATAATCCACGACAATCCAGTTAGAGATCGTAGTCTGGTGTTCTTTAGTTCGATACAGGAGGTTGTTACGTTTCGAGAGACGCCATTGAATACCGGAAGTGTGTGTGTGGCTATAACACTTTTAATGCTTGCACTATCTTTAATACTTATAATATTTCTCCACACACAGACTACATCAATCATATAAAGACTTTGCCACCAGATCTACCAACCTAACACTCTTATTTACCTACCTAAGTGCCTCTACCACACATATCTCTCTGCCACACTATATAAACAAGACGCACATGCGTGCCACACATATAACATTTGCACCATATAACCACTTATCTTCATGTTGTACTTTAACCTATATCTTTGATTTTTGATTGTACCTATTAATATAAATGTAATCTCGAAGTGTGTACTGCCACTCTAAATTTTGTAATGAATGTTGACCCACAATGTTTGAATATGTATCAATGTTTGAATATGTATTGGTATGTCTCTCGGCTGAAAAGGAGGTCATATAACTGTCCATGCATTAATAAATTGCTCCGAAGAATCCAAACCTCGGTTTGGAGGAAACAGCTGTAAGCACAATAATGTTTTGAACAGTTCTTTGATTCTTATATTTCATATATTTCATATATTTCATATATATATATATATATATATATATATATATATATATATATATATATACATATGTATATATATATATATGTATATATGTATATATATATATATATGTATATATATATATATTTATGTATATATGTATATATATATATATATATATATATATATATATATATATATATATATATATATATATATAAAGAATTAATATATCTAGTAACATATATATACACAGATGCATACTTATGCTAGCAAATATATAGGTTTTGTCCTAGAAACTTTGTGGTTCAATGCATGGGGATGCAGAACAATAATATGAGAGACGCAAAATGAGAAAATTATAAAATTAACTTACTTACTAAAATTTCAGTCCAACTAATTAGTTTCTGAAAGGGAATAAACATAGTTTCCGAAGAAACGTACGGAGAAGCCTTTCGTCATCAGGGAAGTCTATTCTCAGCTAAGTTTCCAGGCAATACGTGAACACAGGGAACTTATACAAAAATAATTCAGTGGATGGAAAAAAGCAAAGCGTGGACTAAATTCCAAGCCATTGAAAAAATCACTGCCTACTGCGTCGGTGGCAAATTCAAAAGAATCAGTCACGTGACATCGAGGTCAATCAGTGAAGAGTGGTTTGCTAGCATAAGTATGTATCTGTGTACTCTTCAATGATTGACCTCGATGTCACGTGACTGATTCTTTTGAATATATATATATGAGAGACGTAAAATAAGAAAATTATAACCTACCTTACTATAGCCCCACGCCCACCCAGGAAGAATAGGTGAAGGCACATTAGCTGGTACAACCCCCCCCCCCTTCAACCGAGAAGTTTCAACACCTGTAGCTAAAATTTTCTTCACTCTCTTACAAAAACACTTCCCCACCCAACATAGGTACTATACTATCCTTAATAAGAATACCATTAGACTCTCTTACTCTACCACACCTAATCTAGCCAGAAACTTAGCCAACAACAACATCAAGAAGCTAAATAAGTCTACTTTTTTCGAAGCCCATCCAGCAACCGATAGCAACTGCAATTGCCCTGATAAGACGACCTGCCCTCTCAACAACAACTGTCTAAAAAAAGATCTCGTGTATATATGCGATGTACTCTCAGGCCCCGATGAAAAAAGAAACTCGTACATCGGGATGACTTCTAATAGTTTTAAGACTCGCTGGTACGCCCACACACATTCGTTCCGGCGCCCAGACAAATCTAACCAAACTACACTCGCCGCCCACATCTG
>OZ024742.1:357360565-357363065 GCA_964016885.1 Eledone cirrhosa | reverse complement strand
ACTAAAAAGGCCGAGGGAACAACCCTACAAAGTTTAATCAAATCGTGGAAACAGGACTGCGAGAATGCAGAAATTATTTCCCTTAAACGGTGGGAAAAATCCGAAAACTGGTTCCTCAAATATGAAGACTTTAAAAGGACGCACCAAACAGGTAACCCCTTTATAAAGCATTTGAACATAACAAGAACTACAACAGACACATTTACACCACCAAACCCAACACACACTAACCACAGGCACATCCCCCACCAACACAAACCAAATACGGCCAACTACACCAAAAGAAACACACCCAACCACCACAACACAGGTTTCCGTAGAAATACCCCCTACATAAACCAACGACGAAATAACATATATCCAACTCACAACACACACACCACATTCCTCAGAAGAAATCCACCCGGACCACTTGAAATCACAACAGAACTTACCCACAACCACACCAGACATCACCCTCAATCCAACAGAAGACAACCCCCAACCTCAACACTCTGTACCACAGAAATAACGCACCCAGACCACATGAACCAACAACAGAACCCTTGCTCATCAACAACCACAACACATACCACCCCCACCATCACATTCACCCTCATGAAACAACAAGCTACAGACCCACACGCAACAGACCAACAAAATATAATCACACACAAAACTACATTCCTTTTTTAGGGAAAAGCCTGAAATACCAGGATACTCGATGCCCCCCCCCCCCCCTCTCAGGAGAAACCAAAAATAATCAACCTCTCAAAGACACCTCTAACCAACACACAATTCATCATTTTAAGTAAGGGCCTGAAATTTACACCTACACCACGTAAACCAAACTTCCCCGAAATGAAGGATGAAATTATGGAATACTGCCGAAAGCTGCGACTAACGGAATTCTTCCACAACGACACCAACACTGAAGACGAATCACTGGTTAGAAATAAAAGCAATTTCTGCCCACAAAAGGGAAGAAATAAAGCACTGGACACGTACTGCGAACACATCACCAACTTTCGCTATGAAAAAATTACAAATAAACACACGAAATCAAACCTATCTACACACGAATGGGAAGAATTATTCACACTTAGAAACAACCCTGAGATAACCATCAAAGAAGCCGATAAAGGCAGTACTGTTGTCATTATGAATACGGACTACTATAGGACCCTCGCACTTAACATTTTAGAAAACAACACATACTATGAAAAAACAGAAAACTACAAACACACCAAAAACAATGGGGAACCTTTTGACCTTACTGAATAAATACCGCAACAGCTTAACCACAAAAGAGTTTAACTATATAAGCCACTTCAAATGCAATACAAGCTCTTTTTACGGCTTACCGAAACTCCACAAATGTAAACCCATAAACGATGCATGTGACACCTCAACCAACAATTACATTGAACTAACACCACCAGAAGACCTAAAACTCAGGCCAATTATAGCAGGCCCTACATGTGAAACCCACAGACTTAGCAACTTTCTGGACATCCTACTGAAACCCTTTCTACAACATATACAGAGCTACATACGAGATGACCTTGACATGCTGAAACACCTCCCTAAAACAGTAAGTGCAAATACAATTCTTGTCTCCTTTGACGTAATAAACCTCTACACAAACATACCCCACAACTATGGAATAACAGCAGTCCAATACTGGCTTAACACACACCCATCAGAAATACCGACACGCATCAACAAAGATTTTATCACTGACGGACTCCACTTTATCCTACAAAATAACTACTTCACATTCAATGGTTCAACATACAGACAAGTATCAGGTACTGCAATGGGCACGAAAGTAGCACCCACATATGCCAACCTAGTCATGGGATTCCATGAACAACAAATATACAGTCAGTCCCTTCTCTTATTTGGAAACTCTTTCCACACACACCTCAAAGCCAATTTGAAAAGATATCTAGACAACTGCTTTATCCTATGGCAAGAAGACATGAACTCACTTACTATGTTTAAAAACATGATAAACAACATAGATAATAACATACAATTCACAATGGAATCCAATCCCAAGGAATTAGCCTTCTTGGATATTCTCATCTCTGTAATAGACGGGAAATTAGATACAGATATATTCTATAAACCCACAGATTCCAAGCAATACCTCTTTTTCACATCAAGTCACCCAAAACATACAAAACTTAACATTCCTTACAATTTGGCCAAACGTATATGTACCATAGTATCAGATCCACCTAAACGGGAGCAAAGACTAAAGGAACTAAAAGACACCCTTATCTTAAGAGCCTTTCCACTTGAAATAATCAACAATGGAATAGACAGGGCAAAACACCTAAATCCCCATCAACTTAACAATCCAAAACAGAAAACCACACTCAACACCCTGCCATATGTATCCACTTTCAACCCCAGAAATACCGAAATGTTTGATCATCTACACAAACACCTCCCCATCCTACTTAAAGATGTAAAAATGAAGTATATTCTTGAAACACACAAGATCCTTAAA
>OZ024742.1:357233065-357355565 GCA_964016885.1 Eledone cirrhosa | reverse complement strand
AGGTAGACCCTGAGTAAGGTGGTTGGATAACAGCCATGAGCTTGGCTGGTACGCTTGGTGATCCAGCTGATTCAGCTGGAAATTATTGCTTCTGACAGGACCCGCTGGAAGGAGTGTTTGACGACTCTGCCCCCATGACCCTCTCAGGAATAAATGGGCAAAGAAGTGGAAGAAGAAGGTATCACAGATTAAAACATGCTCTGTTGTAGAAGGCAGCTGTCCAATTGATATCAATGTAGTAAGATAGATACAAGAGAAAAAAGATATCTATGGACCATTGTAGTTTGTAGATCGAGTACACAAAATTCTCATTTAGTTTCATACGTCGGACAGCATGCATTGTGACATATAGTTACATCTCTTTAAATGTTGTCTTCAAATCCACCAAGGTTAGCTTTGCCTTTCATCCTTAAGGGGTTGATAAAATAAAGTACCAGCAATGCATTGGGATCAATTTAATCAACTCTCCCATCCACAGAATTTTTCGCCTCGGGTCTAAAACAAAATACAGATCTGTATGAGCAACATTTGATCCCTGGACCTAATTTAACACCCATCTAACCCATACAAGTGTGGAAAAATAGATGTTAAATTATAATGATGATGATATATACCTCAGCCCAACAGCAAGTCACAAGATATCAATACTTACATAGAAAATCAACACTCATCATAAATGTATTTCTTCAATAAATTGTCTACATTTTCCCATTAGACACACAACATCTCTCTCTCCCTCTCTGTATGTGTATATATATATATATAGAAGTGGTTACACAACAGTTAGATCCCCATACCGAGAACAATTGTTTCACCTTAGCGGATCCTCAGCTCGTAATCGCTAAGGATCAGCTGAGGATCTGCTAAGGTGAAACAAATGTTCTCGGTATGGTGAACTAACTGTTGTGTAACCACTTCTACCTAACTCGTCCCATCAACTCAGTGCGCTACCACTACGGATAATACCTTCCAGTGTTCTACCACCCTATATCATCATTTCATTTTATGTCCACTTTTTCCCTACTTGCAAGGGTGGGACGGGAACTGATTCTAGCTTGATTTCTACAGCTGGATTCCCTTCCTAACACCAACCTCATTTACAGTGAGTGCTGGGTGCTATTTTGTCGTGGCACCTCCACGACCACTTTGCAGTGGAATGATATGGACCCCAGTCCCTATCATCTCATTTCTACAGGTGAGTAAACTGGAGCAATGTGAAATAAAGTGTCTTGCTCAAGAAAACAACACATCAGCCGGTCTGAGAATTGAACTCACAACCTTTCGATTGCAAGGCCAATGCTCTAACCACTATGCCATGTGCCTCCCGCATATATATATACAAAGGTAAAGGCGATGCACTAGATAGAGGAAACTATAGAGGTATAAAGTTGATGGACCAGGTCATGAAAGTAACAGAAAGAGTTATAGCACAGCTGATTAGGGACCGGGTGAATATAGACGAGATGCAATTTGGGTTTGTACCAGGGAAAGGCACCACTGATGCGCTCTTCCTTGTGAGGCAATTACAGGAAAAGTACCTAGCTAAAAGTAAGCCACTCTACTTGGCATTTGTCGACCTTGAGAAAGCCTTTGACAGAGTTCCACGTGCAGTAATCTGGTGGGCTCTTAGAAAACTAGGAGTAGATGAATGGCTTGTGAAAGCGGTACAAGCCATGTATAGGGGAGCAGTCAGCAAAGTTAGGATTGGCAATGAGTATAGCGAGGAATTTAGCGTACAGGTTGGGGTCCACCAGGGCTCTGTTCTTAGCCCTCTCCTGTTCATCATAGTCCTGCAGGCAATAACGGAGGAGTTTAAGACCGGATGCCCATGGGAACTCCTGCATGCTGATGACCTCGCACTCATAGCTGAATCTATGGTAGAACTAGAGAATAAATTCCAAACCTGGAAGCAGGGACTAGAGAGAAAGGGCCTCAAAGTCAACATGACAAAGACTAAGGTCCTTATAAGTAGACGAGAAAACAGAACCCAGATCCCCTCAGGGAAATGGCCTTGCTCAGTATGTAGGAAAGGTGTAGGTAGGAACTCCATTCTTTGCCCCAAATGCAAACAATGGGTACACAAGAGATGTAGCGGGATCTCAGGAAGCTTAATTAAGAATGTAGGATTCACATGCAGCAGCTGTGCTGAAACAGCAAGCAAACAGCCACAGGAAACAAGTACCACCAATCTCTGGGAGGGCCCTGTAGAAACAGTAGACAGCTTCTGCTACCTAGGTGACCGAATTAGCAACGGAGGTGGGTGCTCAGAAAGTACAATAACTAGGGTAAGAACGGGATGGAAGAAGTTTAGGGAACTACTACCACTGCTAGCTGCAAAAGGCTTCTCCCTCAGAATGAAAGGCAGACTGTATGATGCGTGTATCCGAACAGCGATGTTGCATGGTAGTGAGACCTGGGCGCTGAAGGTGGAAGACTTACGTAGATTAGAGAGAAACGAAGCCTGCATGCTCCGATGGATATGTAACAGTAATATACGTGAACGACAAAGCATAAATGAATTGAGAGAGAGACTGAGCATAAGAGGAATCAAATGCTGCGTGCAGGAGAGGCGGTTACGCTGGTATGGACATGTGATGCGTATGAAGGATGACAGCTGCATAAAAAGGTGCAGAGCACTAGAAGTTGATGGAAACCGCGGAGTGGGGAGACCCAAGATGACTTGGGATGAGGTGATAAAAGCCGACCTTACCCAACTACACCTCTCAAAGTCAATGACACACGACCGTGACTTCTGGCGTCACGCAGTAATACAGGGTACCCGACCTCCCATGGGTACATGCTGAAGCATATAAACAATATGCCCCCCCCCCCCCCCACCGCAAGGTGGTCGTGGAGGTGCCACGGCAAAAAAGCACCCAGCCCACACTGTAAAGTGGACGTGTAGGCGCCACGAAAAAGCACCCAGCACTCACTGTAAATGAGGTTGGTGTTAGGAAGGGCATCCAGCTGTAGAAATCAAGCCAGATCAGTTCCTGTATGAGCAAGGCATGGTCAGCCGACCAGACACTGCCCACAACAGGACAACCCGTCTAACCCATGCTAGCGTGGAAGAACGGACGTAAAACGGTGGTGATATATATATATATATATATGCAGTCTCCGCCTTTCTCGACTCCCTCCTCGCCCCACTTGTCACCACCCTCCCCTCCCACATCTCCGACACCAACCATGCCCTGCGCCTTTTCGACTCCTTCACCTACCTACCCGGCCCTCAGGCATTCCTCTTCACCCTAGACATCTAGTCCCTCTATACAGTCATCCCCCACGCCGATGGCCTACGCGCCCTCAAACACTACCTCGACCTTCGCCCCTCCCCCATTCCCTCCACCCCCACCCTCCTTCGCCTCGCCGAGCTGGTCCTCACCCTGAATTGTTTCTCCTTCTCAGGTGAGTTTTACCAACAGGTAACGGGGGTAGCCATGGGTACAAGAATGGGCCCGAACTATGCCAACCTTTTTGTTGGCTATGTTGAGGCCCAAATCTTTGCCCAGTACACCGGCCCCACGCCCGAACTGTACGGTCGTTACATTGACGACTGTATCGGAGCCACGACCCTCACCCGAGAACAGCTCGACTCCTTTCTCTCCTTCTTCTGCTCCTTCCACCCCTCCCTCCACTTCACCACCTCTATCTCCACCACCCACGTCCACTTCTTAGACATCTCCGTCGCCTTCGACCCCTCCCACCACTCCCTCGTCACCTCCGCCTTCTTCAAACCCACCGACTCCCACTCTTACCTCGACTTCACCTCTTCCCACCCCACCAACACTAAACTCTCCATTCCCTACTCCCAACTTCTCAGGATCCGCCGCCTCTGTAGCTGTGATGCTGACTTCGAGTCCCAGGCCCTTTCCCTAGTCAGCCATTTCATCCGCAGAGATTACCCCCCCCCCCCCTCTCGTCTACACCGCTCTCACCCGCGCCCGTGCTATCCCCCGCTCCACCACCCTCACCCCACGCCACCGCACACCCACCCACCGTCTCCCCTTCCCCATCACCTACCACCCCTCCACCTTACCCCTCCACCGCACCATCCGCCGCCTCTTCCGACGCCTCCAGTCCGACCCCTCCACCTCCCACATCTTCCCAACCCCACCACTCCCCTCCTTCAAACGCGCACGCAATCTCCGCACCCTCCTCGTCCATAGCTCCCAACGGCCACTCTCTCTCTGTCCGGCATGCCTTCCGCTGCACCTCCTCCAACCCAGTCTACGGACTTCGCTGCACGGAGTGCAGCGCGACTTATGTCGGACAGACGGGACGTCGCCTGGCGGACCGAGTCACGGAGCACCTCCGGGATATTCATCTCGGGGGCAGTTCCCCCATCGCCCGCCACTTTGGTGGCCCTGGACACTCCGCACGCCATCTCACAGTCTGTGGCCTACTCCAGTGCCACGGAACACCCGCCCATCGCCTTACGGTCGAACAACGCACTATCTTCATCTTACAGACCCACACTCCCCCCGGCCTGAACTCCCCACCCTTATTCCTTTAGCGTTCGACCGCATCCCTCCCCCCACACTTATCCCCCACTAACACCACTAACACACCCCTCCTTTTCACCGCCCACCCCACACTAACAATACTAACACCTCCACTCCACCCCTCATCTGACCACCCTTCCCCAACTAACATACTAACATCCCTTCCCTCCCCTCTTCTCCTCCTCCCCCCTCCTTATCACACGCACACACGCACCCACTTACACCACCCACCCCACACGCAACTAACATCACTAACACCCCCCAACCCCACGCACCCGTACCCACACACCCTCGTACACCACCAACTCTACACACCCTACCACCACTAACCCCCACTCACACCTGCATTCCACCCCTCCCCACCTCCCGTATACTAACACCCACTAACACCTCTTCACCAAACTACACACACACCAGTACACCACACTCCCTCCATAGAACCACACACACCCTTCTCTCCCCGCTCCACCCACACCCCCGCTCCACACTCACTCATCCCACTAACACCCCTACTAATACACACACACACACACACACACACACCCTCCTCACTCCAACTCTCACACCTATCCATCCTCGCCTCCCTACCATTCCACCGACTGCTGCTATGACCTCCCAGCACCAACTGACCACAGCACTCCCACTGCTGACCACCTCCTGTTGCGCGCGCACCCCACATCTCTCCTCTTCCGACCACCGCTTCTTGGATTACCCACACGCGAAATTGACTTATAACCAAATCTCCAAACATCCGTGGAACTTACCAACTTTTCAACCATCCTCTTACGCCATCACCTATATAACTCACCCACACACACACACCCAAAAAATGTTTTTCTCCACACGCCACCCACACCCACAACACGCTTAAACCCCACACACACGTGCTTCCCACCACATATTTACACCCTCAGCCTCCTGATTCCTCTCCCCCCACCCCCCTATCCACACACGCACAGACCCTCCGACCCACAAAAACACCCCCACACACACCTCTTCCTGAACATGCAACCCCGTTCTTCCCCCAACCCTCACTTTCGCATACGCACACACACACACACACACACGCACACCTACACACACACACCACCTTCAGCTCTCCCCGCTCGGACACCCCGTCTCCCTCTCCCCACTCCACCCGCCACCACCCCTACTCACCCCACACCCTTCCACCACCTGTTTACCCCCCTTTTAATTTCAGTTTATTTTGATCATGCCTTTATTTTTATTTTTTATATTTTTTGTCTTCATTTGTTAATTTTTCATTCGCACCGTTTCCTTTCATTATATGTCTCTCCACCACTCCCCTACACACCTTTTGAACTCCGTTCCCACACACTTCTCACCTGAGGAAGGGCTTATGCCCGAAGCGTCGTCCCCCACCTACCCCCCACTCTCCTGAGCGTGAATTTAATAAACATTTATTGTACTGCCTCTCTGTTCTGTCCCTGTTCAAATTTTTCATTATATATATATATATATATATATATATATATATATATATATATATATATATATACACGCACAATTACACACACAGGCACATACACACACACATATATATATATATATTATGCTAGTAAGTACTTAGAGTTCACATGATATAAATTTCCTCAGCTGACAGGTTGTTGACAGCTTCTGTTACCTAGAGGATCTAATCAACAGTAGGGAATCTTATGCTGAATATGTTAGCCATGCTAAGATCAGGCTGGAAGATATTTAGTTAGTTGACACTTCTGCTAGTAAAACAAGGGCTTCTTTTTCAAAATGTCTGGTAGAATGTATGATATGCTGCTTGTGAATTGCAATGGTACATGGAAGTGAGATATAAATCTTGACAGTGGAAGACTTGAGAAGGTCAGAAAGAAATGAATATACTCAGATAAAAGTGTAATGTTAGTGAGGATAAACAACATAGCATAAGTGGTCAGAGAGAAAAACATCAGTTGTTAGCTGTCGAGACACTGCATCCTTTAAAACCTCTATGCTTCCTGAGATTTGCCAACACTACACCTAATATTCCCCCTCCATACACATGCACACATGTACATCATGACTTATACACTGTTCACTTCCCTGACATTTGTATATTATTCTATGTACTATACATAGACCTTTGATGAGTTGTAGTGCACCTGAACACTGTACACAATAATTTCATTATTATTATTATGATGCATTCGGAAAATAAGTGTTGTATTAAGAAATGCAGAGAAATCTCAATGGATGTAACTCATGGAAGAGGCAGACCCAGGAAAACCTGTGCAGAGGTAGTGAAGAACATGTTTAAGATGTTGAGCTTCTCAATAAATATGACAAAGAATCACAAGAATGACAGGAATGACAACATGCTGTACTGATAAAGACCTGCCTACCTGTCACCTGACCTGACTCATTTGCTCCTTAACACACACACCTTTCACTATCACCTCTTATTAGTTATCACTAGCAGAAAAACCAACCTTCGGGTGGTTTCTCTGCTAGCATGTGTAGTGTGTATATTGATATTATACGCAAGTATATATATACATGTAGATATGATACATCAAATAAAATCGTAATTGACAATGTACACAGAAATTGAACGAAGACTGTGTTACACTGTCTTATGTAATCAGTAACGCAATCCATGATACATTAAAAAAAGACGATATTATATATAAACTGCATTAGAAGAAAATTAGTGACGGAAATATATGAATGTTTATTTAAGCGATCGCTAACCGGAAGTGTTGACATTTGAACATTTTAAATAAGTGAATATTTAAATAAACAATAAAATATATTTAATCAAAAGCTACGAAATTTAGCAGATAAATTATGTAATATTCATTCATTATTTTGGATTGGCAGTATCGGTAAGGGTTAGACGACATGCTTTGAAGCATAGAGTTACCTCCCTTTATGATCTGAGTTCAAATCCCGCCGAGGTTAACTTTGCCTTTCATCCTTACGGGGTCGATAAAATAAAGTACCAGTAATGCACTGGGATAATTGCTGGCCTTGTGCCAAATGTAGAAACAATTATTTATTCAAAGTAATCCAACTTATTTTACTAATGGGATAAAAAAATTATTAACTGTACACAGTCCCGCACTCCTTACTTTATTATAGTTTAGATTATGAGTTCAATCTCAGACCAGGGTGATATGTTGTTTCCTTGAGCAAGACACTTTATTTCATATTACTCCAGTTTACTCAGCTGTAGAAATAAGATGATAGGGAATGGGGTCCCTATCATTCCACTGCAATGTGGAGGTGCCACGGCAAAAAAGCACCCAGCACTCACTGTAAATGAGGTTGGTGTTAGGAAGGGCATCCAGCTGTAGAAATCAAGCCAGAATCAGTTCCCATATGAGCAAGAGAAGGTCAACTGACCGGACACTGCCCACAACAGGACAACCTGTCTAACCCATGCTAGCGTGGAAGAACGGACGTAAAACGGTGATGATGATGATGATGATTATACACACATCTCTTTCATGACTCACACTATAATCTCTTCCCCCCCCCAAAAAAAAAAAACTTTGTTGTAGTTATACTCAACATCACTGTACACTACTTCTACTCTATTTAGGGTACTAATGAAGATGATGATGATACATACATAGACTGTTTAAGGATAAAGGAAGTCAGATGAATTGGTAGAACACCAGAATTCCTTTGTTATCTTCCTTTATGTTACCTCTCTGTGTCAAAAAAAATTATTATTACTATAATACTAGAGGTGTTCTATAATCAATGATGATCTTTCAAATTAAAAGAAGCCAATATATTTTCAGATTTAAACCATTCTCGGCAATTTATTCTCTAAACTAGTAGATAACTAATGGTTGGACTACATAAAAATCCAATGAAAGCTATTGAAATTTAACTATTATTATAATGTATCAAAATCTGTATATAAAAATCTATCTTCTATTTATAAGACCTCCCATAGATATAACTTTGAATATTCTTCATTCACTATTATACAGTATAAAAATAGAATAATATAAATGTTCTGCTAATGTTAGTTGCTTTTGTAGGAATCAACATGAAAATGACAGACTTAGTAGGAAAATTGATGTTATTCTCAGAAAATCTTTCTACTGAATGCGGAAATAAGTCATTAGTTTCAGGTTCTTTGACAGACAATGAAAGCAGTTCAGCACTATGAGTTTTGGCAATTGCTTCAAACATCTGGTTTCCATTCAGAACTCTATCTTTAGAAGTGAAAGATTGCATGACAATTGAACAACACATTTATTTTATTTTTACTATAACACCTTTTAGTGCTTAATAGAGAATCCTTTCATGAGATCTAGTTATTCTAAATAGTTTACTGTCAAGGACTACCAGATAAGAACGAGACTCAATACACAAGTGATGTAAATCTAAAAGAATTATATCTGAGAATGTAAACTTTTTTAGACAGTTTCTAAATTATATATACATTCTATATCCTTAAAAATAACTGATCTACATTATATTTTTAGTTTACGTATGTTTCAAGAAATCCTGATAGGTTTTAGTTGAGATACATAAGTATATATCATGCTAGTGATATCGTGATAAAATAAGATGTTAACTGGTTAATACATTTAATCATTTCAGATGTCATCTAATGACAATTGATACAGCATTGAAATGGAGATAAATGCCAGGGTGATGATGTACCAAACTATTCTATTTTTATTTAAAAGGATTAAATTCTTCTTCATCCACTTATTCCTGAGAGTATCATAGGGTCAGAGTCCTCAAACAATCATAACGGGTCCTGTCAGAAGCAACGATCTCCAACTAATCCAGCTCAATCCCCAAGCAAGACCAGCCAAGCTCATGGATGTTATCAAGCCATCTTGCTTGGGGTCTACCCCTGCGTCTCCTGTCAGTTGGTTTTTCCCATAAAATCTGTCCAGCAATTCTTGCCTGAGACATTCTAATCATATGCCCATACTATTGGAGCTGTGATCTCTCAATTCAAAGAAGTAGTGGCTCTAGCTGGAGTGACTCTCTGATCTCTGAGCTACACACTCTATTGAACAATGCCATTCCAAAGACCTCTTGGGGGAATCCCACCTCAGCCACCTGTATTAATTGCTGGGTAAAATTATATTTAAAAAAATCAAAATGTACAGCACTTCACTTGAGATTATAATTTTTTGAACACAGAAGGATAACTGTATGACACCTGTGTATGAAGTATGATGCTGCATGGTAGTGAACCATGGGTAGTGACTGGAGAGGACATGTGATGCTACATGGTAGTGAAACATGGATAGTGACAGCAGAGGACATGTGGTGCTGCATGGTAGTAAAACATGGGTAGTGATAGCAAAGGACATGTGGTGCTGCATAGTAGTGAAACATGGGTAGTGATAGCAGAGGACATGTGGTGCTCATGGTATTGAAACATGGGTAGTGATGGCAGAGGTCATGTGGTGCTGCAAGGTAGTGAAAGATGGGCAGTGATAGCAGAGGTCATGTGGTGCTACATGGTAGTGAAACATGGGCAGTGATTGCAGAGGTCATGTGGTGCTGCATGGTAGTGAAACATGGGCTGTGACAGCAGAAGACATGATGCTGCATGGTAATGAGATATGGGTAGTTTCAACAGGGGAGATGTGGTGCTGCATGACAGTGAAACGTAGGCAGGAGCATGAAAGGAAATAATAGATATAGTCTACATTTCAAATATATTGGAAATGAAATCCTTTAGCAAAAATATAATTTGTCAAGCGTGGGAAGAGTTTTGGGAAGATAAGCTTTCCAATTTCTATTCTCCACTATCTCAGCCTTTAAAACATATCACAACTATATTTAATCCCAAACATTGTTATAGAGAATCACTGCTCTGATCTTGTGGAAACTGCCCAGAAACATTTTGGTACTATTTGTTCCAATGACTAGTCTGAATGAGGGGACATGCTGAAAACTACCAAAATTGGCGATACTATATATTGTCAAAGATATATCAACTATAAACAAATTCTTTTAGTACATGGAGGCTAGGAAAAGATTCAACAACAGAAACTATTAGCAGCTTTATAGCTAACCTTGTTTTTCACTTTTTTCATATTATTTAAGCTTCTTTTACCTCCCGTTGTTCATCTTGCTGTACGTGTGCGAGAGGTAAAGCATAAACGAATTAAGAGGGAGATTAAGCATAAGAGGTTCGGGAGAGTAGATTGTGTTGGTATGGACATATGATGCGTATGAAGGATGACAACTGTATAAAAAAATGCAGGGCAGTGAAAATTGATGGAAGCTGCAGAGTGGGTAGACCAAGAAAAACCTGGGACGGGGTGATAAAAAGTGACCTTGTCCACCTACACCTCTCTGGACAATGACATTGGATCAAAACCTTTGGCGCCATGCAGTTGTAAAGAAGACCTGACTGCCCTTGCATACAAACATACATTCAGTAGGCACCTCTCAACCCAATGTACATCCCACCCTCACACCATTCCCCATCCTCCCTCTCCCATTCCGTCCACTGTGTCGATGACACAACAGTCCACACTGTAAGGTGGCCATGTAGGAGACACAGTGAAAAGGCTCCTTGCACTCAGTGTAAATGTGGTTGGTGTTAGGAAGGGCATCCAGCTGTAAAAGACCTTCCAGAGATGCTTCCGTGTGAGCGAGACATGGTCTCCCGACCATTCCTGCATCAAATGCAACAAAACTGCCTAACCCATGCTAGAAGATGGACGTTAAACGATGATGATGAAGTATATCTTGTTTTTTTAATTGTAAAGAGGACTAGATACTTATCCTACTCTGTCACGGCTTACTAGCTTTATTTGGAGATTTAACTTCATTAAATAAATACTGTAATGATCCAGTAGAAATTATCCCCAAAATGGGTTTGTTAATTCAAATATATATATAGTATCATTATTGTGGGACAGATCATTGCAAACATTTGAAGTATTTCAGTAATGGTTTTAGTTTATAAAGTGATGAAGGTGTAGTGTAATTTTATACTATTTAAGAATGTTTTACTAATATGTTTTCATATGGTACAGGACGTTAAAAGTAAAGTAATGCCAACATGAAGACAAACACATACTCATATACATATATGAGAGGTTGTTTGTTGTAAACAAACTTTCACTCACATGGGGTCAGTCTGATGATATAGTAGAAAACCCATGCCTAAAATGACACATAGTTTGACCAGACATAAAACCACGTGGCTGTGAAGCAAACTTTTTAACCACACAGCTATAACTGCATCTAGATTCATTCATATATATATATACCATGGTATGTTGTTTTTACATACACTTATTAACAAATTTATTCTAGTACATAACTAATTTAACGTTTCTACATATTGTGAGTAAAATTGTTTTACCTTAAATATATTCTTTACTTGTGTTCTTGGTATCTGATATATCATCATCATCACCGTTTTACGTCCGTTCTTCCACGCTACCTAAATATAATTTGTATAAATGAAGCTCTGTAAAATATAGATTTTAGCGTGTATAATGAATTGAGTTGTTTATTGTATAATATGATTGAAATAATTTAATTTTGAGCTAGGTTAATGATATCATCATCATTATCATCATTGTTTAACTTCGTTTTTCCATGTTAGCATAAGTTAGATGGATTGTCCCATTAGAGATAATTTGGGTTAGTGACAATATCTTGCTCATATAGAACTGTCTGCCTAGGTTTCTATGGCTGGATGCATTTCCTAATGCCAACCACATTTACATAGTGTACTGGGTGCGTTTTGTTGTGACACTTACATGACCACTTTACAGTGTAGGCTGGGTGCTTTTTGTTGTGATACTTACATGACCACTTTACAGTGTAGGCTGGGTGCTTTTTGTTGTGATACTTACATGACCACTTTACAGTGTAGGCTGGGTGCTTTTTGTTGTGATACTTACATGACCACTTTACAGTGTAGGCTGGGTGCTTTTTGTTGTGATACTTACATGACCACTTTACAGTGTAGGCTGGGTGCTTTTTGTTGTGATACTTACATGACCACTTTACAGTGTGGGCTGAGTGCTTTTTGCTGTGACATTTACATGACCGCTTTACAGTGTAGGCTGGGTGTTTTTAGTCCTGCCACCTACAAGACTACTTTACAGTGTGGGCTGGGCAATATTTTTTTTACATTTTAGTTAGCCTGCATAGTGGCACTATTAGACAATGTTTGGGTATTACTAAAGTAAGGTTGAATTTCCATATATCTGGTTGATGTTGAAATTTAATTATACGATTAAAATAATTTTAGCTCTATTTCTTGAATTACACACCATGTGTCAGTGAAGATTAAATTAGATATTCCATCTGAACTTGTGACCATTCCTCTTTTAGCTCATCTTTAAATGCTAGTAGCTTTTTATCAATAATAGGAGGGATGTCTACATTTGGAGAGAGGGAGAGGGTTAAAAGCTTTATAATTATTATTAGATTCTGTAAATGAAAAGTTTTAAAGAAGAAGTGAATGGCCTATAATTAAACACTCTCTAAAATAATTTCTGAATAGTTCTGACCTTCAAAGAGTAAATCATTTAATAATAATAATAATAATAATAATAGTTTCTACTTTTGGCACAAGGCCAGCAATTACCCAGTACATTACTGGTACTTTATTTTATTGGCCCCGTAAGGATAAAAGGCAAAGATAACCTTGGCGTTATTTGAACTCAGAATGGCAAGGGGCGTAACTCTATGCATCAAAGCATAGTGTCCGACCCTCTACCAATACTGCCAATCCACCGATGAAAGGCAAAGTTAACCTCGGCGGGATTAACTTAATAATAATAATAATAATAAATATAATAATAATGAAAATGTATTGTGTACAGTGCTCGGGTGCACTACAACTTATCAAAGGTGCATGTATAGTACATAGAATAATGTACAAAAGTCAGGAAAGTGAGCAGTGCATGTGTGTGTATGGAGGGGGAATATCAGGTGTGGTATTGACGAATTTTGTGAAGCAAGGAGGTTTTAGCTGTGTCCCAACAACTAACAACTGATGCAGGGAGTTTATTCCATGATTCAGCAACTCTGAGAGTGAAAATATGTGTCCAAAAGTGATGGGAGCTATCATCTGATCCATATGTCCTCTCTTGTTATATCTATCTTCTTTGCTTTACTTCATCAGATAATTTCTATCTGCTATATGTTGCTACTATGTTCACTTAACAATAATTAATAAGGTCCCGGTTTCAATCCCACAGCATGGCTTCATAGGAAAGTGATATTTAACCTTTTAGCATTTAAACCGGCTGTATCCAGCCATAATTCTATCACCTCTTTCCATTCAAACCAGCTGTAATGTGCCGCTCATACTAATGTTAAGATATTGTTCTCAAAATAAATAATATCAAAATCTCATAGATTTGATATTATGTGGGATAATTATGTGAGGTAAAGCCTTTAACATGAAAGTATAATAGCATATATAAACTACTGTAAATGTTAAAGGGTTAACATAGTTTCAGGTCTTAGCTGGATTTAATGGGGAGCAAAGGAGGCAATTGCCCTAGTCCCCTGCAGTGGGGGACCCCACCAGTAACGGCTGTAGCAATTTATTCGTACCTCCAGCTGGGCTTTTAGTTTTAGAATGGTTAACCTTTTTAATTTAATAACTGTATGTATAACTTTTCAATTCCAATTAATTGTGACAAGATAACTTTGATATGTAAAATTGGGGGGTTTGCTGTGTATTCTAATTTGTTCTGTATAAGGGACCCCCAAATCTGAAGTGCCCTGGATTCCCAAGGTCTAAATCCGGCCCTTTCCAGGACTGAAAATAGCAAAAGGGAAATATTTTTGGAAGCCTGCCACATATGTTGTACCTGCAATTCAATGGTGTCACACACCATGTCATGTTGAATCTCCCTGAGAATTCTGTTAAAGGTACAAGTGTCTGTGGAATGCTCAGTCACTTACATATTAATTTTATGAGCTTGAACAATTGAAATACTTATTATTGAAATTGACAGAGGTCCCTTCCATACAGTAGGAAGTTATCAAGCTAGATATCAGGTCCAGTACACTGTTTTGATGAAGATAGTTTATTAGGGATCAACCCTTTGAGAGTACACTGTTTTGATGAAGATATTTTATTAGGGATCAACTCTTTGACAGTAAACTGTTTTGATGAAAACATTTTGTTAGGAATCAACCCCTTCCAGAGTACACTGTTTTGATGAAGAGAGTTTGTTAGGGGTTAACCCATTGACAGTACACTGTTTTGATGAAGATATTTTATTAGGGATCAACCCTTTGACACTACACTGTTTTGATGAAGTTTTTTATTAGGGATTAACCCTTTGGGAGTACATTGTTTTGATGAAGATATATTGTTAGGGATCAACTCTTTGACAGTACACTGTTTTGATGAAGAGAGTTTGTTAGCGATTAACCTTTTGACAGTACACTGTTTTGATGAAGAGAGTTTGTTAGGGATTAACCTTTTGACAGTACACTGTTTTGATGAAGAGAGTTTGTTAGGGATTAACCTTTTGACAGTACACTGTTTTGATGAAGAGAGTTTGTTAGGGATTAACCTTTTGACAGTACACTGTTTTGATGAAGATATTTTGTTAGGGATTAACCCCTTCCAGAGTACACTGTTCTGATGAAGATATTTTGTTAGGGATTAACCCCTTCCAGAGTACACTGTTCTGATGAAGATATTTTGTAAGGGGTTAACCCCTTCCAGAATACACTACTTTTGACAGATATCCTACATGTGATTCATATCGAAATTATATTAAACTTATTCTACTTCATTCATCATAAATTTTATTCTGTCAGATATTGCTTTTTAATCTCATTTGCTGTGTTGATCTGTTGTTATATTCTTTTTCTTATAGTGAGAGAATGGAGGTATCAGCAGTTCTTTTATTTGGCTTTGTTTTGATGTTCTGTTGTTTCTGAAGCCAAGGAAGACATAAAATATGTATTAGTTGAACTTACTGGGAGGTCTGAGAAATATCACTATTGACTGGTGTCTTAAATTTGTTAAAATTGTTTCTTTGGTGATGTTATGAGATATTTCTCCTTTTCTCACGTACTGCTGTGTTTTATCAGCCAGGCTGTCATTCACCCTACAGTAGAGTCGGATGCCATGCTTTGCAGCATAGAGTTATGGTCCTTTATGGTCTGAGTTCAAATCCCATTGAGGTTAACTTTGCCTTCCATTACAGGGTTGATAAAATAAAGCACCAATAATGTACTGGGGTTGATTTAATCGACCCCCACACCCACCCCAAAAAAAGAAAACAAAAATTACTTGCTTAGTGCCTATACTAGAAATCATTATGTGGATTGGCAGTATTGGGAGAGGGTCGGACGCCATGCTTTGACATATTGAGTTACGGCCCTTGCCATTCTAAGTTCAAAGGTTAACTTTGCCTTTCATCCTTATGGGGTCGATAAAATAAAGTACCAGTAATGCACTGGGTAATTGCTGGCCTTGTGCCTAACGTAGAAACAATTATTATTACTATAATTATTATCATTACCATTGTTGTTGTTGTTGTCATATTTTCAACAGTTTTATGCAAGTTTTTACTATACCATTGACAGTGTTGCTATTAGTATAGTGTTTTTGGAATGTAATAATGTGTTTGATTAAGGAAGCAATTTGGATGAGCTTTTAAGACGTTTTTAGTTTATTTGTACCCCTTTCCACAAATTGCTGGTCTTGTGCCTAAATTACAAACTGTTATTATGGGAATTCTTAGTTTTCAAACCCCATATTCTTGTTATCCTTATATCTATATCTGAATATTTGCTGAGTGTCTGTATTTATTTTAAACCCTAACCCTTGCAAGCATGGGTGATATGTGTTAAACAGTGATGATGATTATCAAACCACATAAATGCTTCCCTTATACTATGATACAAAGCTGGTTGTTTTTAAGTGTTTATGTTTATCTCAAAACCTTCCCTCATAATTTCATGTAAGAAGTTATATTACTGAATCTCCTTAAATTCTTGATTATTTACAAAATGATATGAAAATCTTAGGCAGTGTCTTTCATTAGCAATATAGTAATGAAAGGGTCACAGATATATTATCCTTTGTCAGAAATGATTCATTGATTAGAAAATATTTCTGTTATGAAAGGACTTTGACAATAACACCAAATTGATTTGCATTGATTTGTATTGATCACCTTGTCTGTAGGAATCATTATGCAAGAGAGGTCAGTCATATGATTTTTAGCTTTTATGGTGTATTTGTTTTAGTCTTTGAAGGAACAGCCTTCAAGAGGATTTTACTTGAACATTTCAACCTCATTATTTATTTTACTAGGTTAATTATTATATTGATCTATATTTATAAAATGGTTAAATTATGTTTTTTTACACCAGTTAAACACAACACATAAATAAAGTACAAACACAAACATATATATATATATCTATATATAACCCATGCTAGCGTGGAAGCACGGACGTAAACCGGTGATGATGATGATGATATATATATTATGCTTTTTACACTAGATACACAAACATATCTATCTAACTATGTGTGATATGCTTTTTACACCAGATACAAAAACACATATATCTATGTATATGTGTTATGCTTTTTATATCAGGTAAATATAGGTACTCATGGAGACAAACAGTTACACATAAATATAGCTATGTATACATGTTATTATTAAAAGGGCAGTGGATTGGCAGTCTCGGTAGAGAGTCGGACACCATGCTTTCCAGCATAGTTATGTCCCTTTACGGTCTGAGTTCAAATCCCGTCGAGGTTAACTTTGCCTTTCATCCTTACGGGGTCGATAAAATAAAGTACCAGTGATACACTGGGTAATTGCTGGCCTTGTGCCAAAAGTAGAAACAATTATTAAGAATGGTTTTCTGAAGAAGAACAGATGAGAAACACTGTTAACTAAGGTGTTAGATACATTAGTAGAGAAGTTACATATGTATTTCATATAGAAATGACATCTACATGACTAGAACAATAGATATATAATGTTAATATACACAAAAGACAAAGCATAGATGCACTGAAAGAAAAGCTGTGTATAAGAGGATTCTGATATAATACAATATGTAGGAGAGAACACTATGCTGGTGTGGATATGTGATGTATTAAATGAATAAACAATGATTTGTTAATATGATTAATCTTATTGCTGCTAATATCTCTATGATCAAAAGCTGGAACATATTTCCAGGTAACAGACTTGATAGACATATAGTTTTGATAGTTGGTCTGTTAAATATCAAAATACAGGTAAATACAAATCAATAAATAAGTGTTGATATTCGCTCTCTTTCACTCAATGCCTCTGTCTCTCTCCATCTCTCACTATCATAATCAAATGTGAGCCAAAGTTCTGGCTGCCTCGCAACCCCAGCAGACAGAATAGAGAAGGGGTTTCCCACAGAGGATGGAGAGGGAGACACATTGGAAGAGATATTCCAGCTCACAAGGCTCACACATGTATGATGACTGCTGGGTGAAGAAGTGCCAAGTAATCCCATTGGAATGAAGCTGCAGTAGAGGTCGAACAAGGAAGATCTGGACTGATGGGGTGAGAGCTGATATCAAATCACTGAAACTCGCAGAGCAGATGACAAAGGAAGAAGATGAGAGAAGGAATGCTATGCTGAAAAGGACCCATCCAACCCATGCAAGTGTGGAATATCAAACATAAATAAAATGATGATGATGATGATTCATCCAGACACCAAATTATCAGCAGCAGTGAAAAATCTCAACTGTATTCAATAAACAACCTTATATCTACTTTACCTTGATAGTAAAAATAGTTTATATTTACATAATCATATTTTGCTCCTTCTCATAACAGTTATCTTTATTAGTAGTCTAGGGTCTCCAATAATTGTCCCCTCACCTAGTCATCAATTATTCAGTTTGTCCCACCACCCTCTTACCCCACACTTATTCAATTTTATTAATCTTATGTCCAGTGAAATTTCATTTTAAATGGTATCATTGCTGCATCAATTAATTTTCTTTATACATTAAAAAACATTATATATGACACAAAAGTACATTACAAGAAATCCCATATGTTATAAAATAAATAGGATGGGTTGGGGGTCTCAATCATCATCATCCATCATCATCGTTTAACGTCCATGTTCCACGCTTGCATGGGTTTGGACGGGAGTTTTCCCACTTGAGGCAAGAGTGGTTGTCTTGCTCGCATAGGACTGTCTGGCGGGTTTTCTACAGTTGGATGCCCTTCCTAACACCAACCACATTTACAGTGTGGGGCTCGGAGGTTTTTACCGTGTTGCCTACACGGCCACATTTACAGCGTGGACTGTGTGTTTTTTTTTGTCGTGAGACCTACACAATCTCATTTGTTTTGGCCTGGATTTTGTGGTACCAACATAACTTTACATTGAAAGGGGTGGTGTGGATGTGGTGGGGGTGGTGGGACAGGGGTGTATTTTGTATTTAGGTAAGGCGGGTCTTCTCTATTACTGAGTACCGCCAAAGGTCTCGGTCCAGTGACATTGTCTTGGAGAGGTGTAAGTGTGTGAGGTCGGAATTTATCAGCTTGTCCCAGGTTTTTCTGGGTCTGCCTACTCCGTGGCTACCGTCTATCTTTATTGCCCTGCATTTTGCTATACAGCTGTCGTCTTTCATGCGCATCACGTGACCATACCAACGTAGCCTTCTCTCGAGTAAACAACATCTGATCCCTCTTATTTCTAATTTTTTCCTTAGTTCGTTTATGCTTTGCCGTTCGCGTATATTACTATTACGCATCCAGCGGAGCATGCAAGCTTTGTTTCTCTCTAGTCTGCGTATATCCTCTGCACACAATGCCCAGGTCTCACTGCCATGCAACATTGCTGTTCGTATGCAGGCATCATACAACCTGCCTTTCATTTTTAGGGAGAACCCTTTAGCGGCTAATAGTGGTATAAGCTCTCTGAACTTTTTCCATCCAGTTCTGACTCTAGCTACTGTACTTTCAGAGCACCCTCCCCCACTGCTGATTTTGTCACCCAGGTAACGGAAGGTGTCCACTATTTCTATAGAACCTTCTGCGCAATTGAAAGAGCTAGTATTTTGTGGGCACTTGCTGCTACTTATTGCACCAGAGCACCGGCCACATGTAAAATCTGTGTTCTTAGTTAGCTTACCTGTGATCCCACTACATCTTTTATGCACCCATACTTTGCATTTGGGACATAAAATGGAGTTTCTACCTACGCCTTTCCTACACACTGAGCATGGCCATTTCCCGGAAGGGACCGGCGCCTTATTTTCTTTCCTACAAACTAGAACTTTAGTCTTAGCCAGGTTAATTTTAAGGCCTTTTGATTCTAGGCCGTGCTTCCATGTTTGGAATTTCTTCTCTAGCTCGGCCATTAATTCAGCTATGAGCATTAGATCATCTGCGTATAGGAGTTCCCATGGGCAGCCGGTCTTGAACTCCTCTGTTATAGCCTGAAGGGCAATAATAAATAGTAGGGGGCTAAGAACAGAGCTCTGATGGACACCAACTTTTACGCTAAACTCTTCACTATATTCGTTGTTAATTCTAACCTTGCTGACTGTTTCTTTATAATTGGGCTTGTATAGCTCTCACAAGCCATTCGTCAACACCTAGTTTTCTAAGAGCCCACCAAATAATGGAACGGGGGACTCTGTCGAAGGCTTTCTCCAAGTCAACAAAAGCTAAGTATAGGGGTTTACTTTTAGCTAGGTACTTCTCCTGTAGTTGTCGTACAATGAAAAGAGCGTCTGTGGTACTTTTGCCTGACACAAACCCGAACTGCATTTCATCTAGATCGATTCTCTCTGTGATTAGTTGCACTATTACTTTTTCCGTGACCTTCATGACCTGGTCGATTAATTTAATGCCTCTATAGTTACTCCTATCTAGGGCGTCTCCTTTACCCTTGTAACAGTTAATGATGATGCTGCTATGCCAGTCCTTCGGAACAACCCCATTCTGTATGACTTGGTTTACTATCCGGGTGACCATGGTGTGTCCCACCGTTCCAGAGGCCTTCAGCATCTCAGCAACTATTTCCGAAGGCCCAGCCGCCTTACCCGTCTTCATATCTTTGATTGCCTTACTTATTATACTACCTTCAACTAACACTGCTGGTCCCTCTATTGGATCGATCTGGGGGAGACTATCCTTCTCCCATTTATTCTCCTCATTTAGTAGCCTCTCGTAGTGACACTTCCAAGCGACCTTCTTATCAGCGTCAGTGATGGCGAGTATGCCATCATCATTTAGTACACACTTCTCCCCAACAATATCACGGTTTTCCTTATGTAAACTAAACGACTAATCTGGATTTAAAAAAACAAATGGAGACAAACTAGAAAAATTACTGATTTTCCAACCCACCTGTTTATTCCAGTTCCCTTGCCAATTCCCACTCCCTTATTTGGGGGGACCTGAGATTAAATGCAACTGAATTTGAATGGGGATTTTCTGATTGTTGTAATTTTAACGATTTGATAACAAGCCAGCTGCAACTGTCTCTTGTTCTGGGATACAAAACTTTGTTTTCAAGTGTTTGTATTCATGTATATAACGAATCTTATCATTTCTTAGAAGAAGCTTTATTTTCCAAACACCAGTTTAGTAATGAGAACCCTTTTGCAATACCCTTAAACCAGGAATATAATAATTAAAATTATTGTATACAGTGCTCAGGTACATTACACTCACCAAATGTGCATGTATAGTACATAGAATAATTGTTTCTACTGTTGGCACAAGGCCAGCAATTACCCAGTGCATTACTAGTACTTTATTTTATCGACCCCATAAGGATGAAAGACAAAGTTAACCTCGGTGGGATTTGAACTCAGAATGGCAAGGATCGTAACTCTATGCTACAAAGCATGGCGTCCAACTCTCTACCAATACTGCCAATCCACTGCCCTCTATAGTACATAGAATAATGTACAAAAGTGAGGAAAGTGTATGAGTTATGATATACACACAGACACACACACACATCTACATGTTTGGAGGGGGAATATCAGGGACATCATCATCATCATCATCATCATCAGGTTTAGCGTCCGTGTTCCACGCTTGCATGGGTTTGGATGGGGGTTTTCCCACTTGAGGCAAGAGTGGTTGTCTTGCTCGCATAGGGCTGTCTGGCGGGTTTTCTATGGCTGGATGCCCTTCCTAACCCCAACCACATTTACAGTGTGGGGCTGGGAGGTTTTTACCGTGTTGCCTACACGGCCACATTACAGCGTGGACTGTCTGGCGGGTTTTCTACAGCTGGATGCCCTTCCTAACACCAACCACATTTACAGTGTGGGGCTGGGAGGTTTTTACCGTGTTGCCTACACGGCCACATTTACAGCGTGGACTGTGTGTTTTTTGTCGTGACACCTACACGATCTCATTTGTTTCGGCCTGGATGTTGTGGGACCAACATAACTTTACATTGAAAGGGGCGGTGTGGGTGGGGTGGAGGTGGTGGGACGGGGGTGTGTTTTGATAGAGATGCCTACTGACTGTAGTAGGTTTTTACTTTGTATTTAGGTAAGGCGGGTCTTCTCTATTACTGAGTACCGCCAAAGGTCTCGGTCCAGTGACATTGTCTTGGAGAGGTGTAAGCGTGTGAGGTCGGAATTTATCAGCTCGTCCCATGTTTTTCTGGGTCTGCCTACTCCGTGGCTACCGTCTATCTTTATTGCCCTGCACTTTGTTATACAGCTGTCGTCTTTCATGCGCATCACGTGACCGTACCAACGTAGCCTTCTCTCGAGTAAACAACATCTGATCCCTCTTATTTCTAATTTTTTCCTTAGTTCGTTTATGCTTTGCCGTTCACGTATATTACTATTGCACATCCAGCGGAGCATGCAAGCTTCGTTCCTCTCTAGTCTGCGTATATCCTCTGCACACAATGCCCAGGTCTCACTGCCATGCAGCATTGCTGTTCGTATGCAGGCATCGTATAACCTACCTTTCATTTTTAGGGAGAACCCTTTAGCAGCTAATAGTGGTATAAGCTCTCTGAACTTTTTCAATCCAGTTCTGACTCTAGCTACTGTACTTTCAAAGCACCCTCCCCCACTGCTGATTTTGTCACCCAGGTAACGGAAGGTGTCCACTATTTCTATAGAACCCTCTGCGCAGTTGAAGGAGCTAGTATTTTGTGGGCACTTGCTGCTACTTATTGCACCAGAGCACCGGCCACATGTAAAATCTATGTTCTTAGTTAGCTTACCTGTGATCCCACTACATCTTTTATGCACCCATACTTTGCATTTGGGACATAAAATGGAGTTTCTACCTACGCCTTTCCTACACACTGAGCATGGCCATTTCCCAGATGGGACTGCCGCCATATTTTCTTTCCTACAAACTAGAACTTTTGTCTTAGCCAGGTTAATTTTAAGGCCTTTTGATTCTAGGCCGTGCTTCCATGTTTGGAATTTCTTCTCTAGTTCGGTCATTGATTCAGCTATGAGCGTTAGATCATCTGCGTATAGGAGTTCCCATGGGCAGCCGGTCTTGAACTCCTCTGTTATAGCCTGAAGGGCAATAATAAATAGTAGAGGGCTAAGAACAGAGCCCTGATGGACACCAACTTTTACGCTAAACTCTTCACTATATTCGTTGTTAATTCTAACCTTACTTACTGTTTCTTTATACATGGCTTGTATAGCTCTCACAAGCCATTCGTCAACACCTAGTTTTCTAAGAGACCACCAGATAATGGAACGGGGGACTCTGTCGAAGGCTTTCTCCAAGTCGACGAAAGCTAAGTATAGGGGTTTACTTTTAGCTAGGTACTTCTCCTGTAGTTGTCGTACAATGAAAAGAGCGTCTGTGGTACTTTTGCCTGACACAAATCCGAACTGCATTTCATCTAGATCAATTCTCTCTCTGATTAGTTGCGCTATTACTTTTTCCGTGACCTTCATGACCTGGTCGATTAATTTAATGCCTCTATAGTTACTCCTATCTAGGGCATCTCCTTTTCCCTTATAGCAGTTAACGATGATGCTGCTACGCCAGTCCTTCGGAACAACCCCATTCTGTATGACTTGGTTAACTATCCGGGTGACCATGGTGTGTCCCACCGAACCAGATGCCTTCAGCATCTCAGCAACTATTTCCGAAGGACCAGCCGCCTTACCCGTCTTCATATCTTTGATTGCCTTGCTTATTGTACTACCCTGGACTAACACTGCTGGTCCCTCTATTGGGTCGATGTGGGGAAGACTGTCTTTCTCCCATTTGTTCTCCTCATTTAGAAGCCTTTCGTAGTGACACTTCCAAGCTACCTTCTTATCAGCGTCGGTGATGGCAAGTATGCCATCATCGTTAAGCACACACTTCTCCCCGACAATATCACGGTTTTCCTTGACACATTGCCTGGCAATCCTGAACACCTCACGTTTTTGGTCCTCACGTTGTAGAACATGCTTGAACTTTCTTTCCTCTGCTTCCCTTCTTGCGAAGTACACTTGTCTCCTAGCTTCCCTCCTGGCTACCTGATAGTCTTCTCTACTTCCCCCATCCCGCCATGCTTTCCAAGCCTGCTTTTTGGCCTTAATTGACTCCTCCACCTTACTGTTCCACCACCATGTTACTCTCCTCCTACCTACAGGCCTGCTCCAGCCACAGACTTCGTCTGCCGCCGTCAGCAGGTTTGCTCTCAGGAATTCCCACTGTTCCTCTATATTATACGACTCTAATTGCTCTTCCTTACTGTCGAAAGCGTCAAGTAATATGCTTTGAAATTTATTTCTGGCTATGGGGTCCTTTAGCTTCCATATTTTTCTCCTGAGGATAGTCCTCTTCCGCTGTCTAGTACGTCTCGTCCTGACTATGAGGTCGCTAATTATCAGTCTATGTTGGGAGGTGAATTCTTTATGGGGGAGGGATTTAGTGTTAACAACAGACACTCTGTCACGTCTTCTGGTAAGGATATAATCTACCTGGCTTGTGTGTTCCCCCGATCTATAGGTGATCAAGTGATTGTCTCGTTTTTTGAAGTTAGTGTTACAGATAGTTAAGTTATTTGCGTCGCAGAATTCCAGGATTCTGGAGCCTTCCTCATTTCTAGTACCGAACCCATAGCAGTGTTGACAAATTTCAGGAAGCATGGAAGTTTTGAAGGATGCAATGTCCTGACAACTAACAACTAATGCAGGTAGCTCGTTCCATGCTTCAGCAACTTTGAGAAGGAAAAAATGTTTCCAAAATTCATGGGAGCTGTATTGTTTTCTGATTTTGTAAGCATGTCCATGGGTGTTAGACGTATAGAATTAAAAAATATACCCATGCTTGTTGTTAGAAAGATCGTTAATAACCTTGTGGGTGTCTACCAAGTCAGTTTCCAAGCACTTTTCAGCACATCAGTATTATTAAATCTCATCTAATTTGTGATTACTTGAAAATCATAGGCTGTGATTTTCATTAGAAATATCGTAATGAAAGAGTTACTGCATTATGGAAAGAGATGTATTAGCTTAAGATAGCAACACTTCAGAGATGAACTCACTTCACTTTTTACCCTCAACTTTTTGTTTCAGTAATAATTCATTATACTTCAGAAATATAAAAACTTCTAGAATGATGGGACCTCAACATGTGTCTTGGGGAAAACACAATACAATTTAAAGAATTGTATTTCATTTAAAAATAAAAGAAAGAAATTTCCAATTGATTTGCATATTAAAATATCGGAAAATAAATAGAAAAATAATAAATAACATTAAACATTGAAAGGAAGGGAGAGTGAGAGGGAGTGATAAGTGATAAACAGAATGGGGATATAATAAAGGCCAATAAAAATGTGTAAAATATATGCCAAAAGGTCTTAGGCAATAGTTTTGTGTTTCTTTTCAAAAGTAAAGAAAAAATAAAATACATAGTATGAAATAGAAGAGAGAATGGTAAGGAACATAGCTAAAGAAAATACTGTTAAAAATTGAAATTAATTAATTAATTAAATTTTATTCACCTTCTAACTTTTTCAATTGAATATTTATTCTTAAAGATTTCTAAATATTAATAATGTCTCTATAACATATTTGAGAACTCAATTATAGAGTAAAATATGTTGGTAACAAAAGTTGTAGGTTCCTCTCTTAATTCTTAATGTCCTGTACCCCATGAAACCATATCAGTAAGACATTGGTGGAGGTTGATGGGTGTCCTGCTCCTTCTTGTATCACAGTTGTCCAGCCAATTTTAAACTTTTTGATCCACTCATACACCTTTTTGCACAGTAGTACACTGTTGTTGTATTGTGTTAAAAGCCTCCAATGAATTTCAAACCCTATCACAGCTTCTGACCAGAGAAATCGGATCACTGCTCTTTGTTCTTCTTTGGTGCACACTGCTAATGGAGTGGCCATGTTTACACTGTAACAGCAACAAGAAAACTGGTGCGATCAAGCTCAAACATTGATCATGTGATCACAATAGTACCCACTATAAGTATGCACGAGTAGAAGGCAGTGTGACAAACCTAATGACATTATATGGTGAAAGTGCTGATAATGTATGACTTACCCTTGTACGAAACAGCACTGCAATTGCAGTCCATTAAAAATTAGAATCTTCCTTGATGTTCACTAGAAAAGTTCACTAGAAAAGATAAAACAAATATTTGAGTTAACAAACTAATTTTTAGATATTTTCCAGAGTTAATGAATAAGTTTACTATCAGAAGGATGAAAATAAAATGTGGCAATGCGGCTTGAGTATTGAATGGAGATAAGCAGCTTGTGAATGTTAGAAAGAAACAATTCAATTTTGATTCATTGGATATGTAATATTAACTTCGAAGAAATATAGAGCACAAATAAAGCTTAGTGAACAAATAGCTGGTCATTACAAGAATAAGCTGACATGTGCTGGAGAGATAGCTTTGATCAAATAGGCTGGTGAATGATAGAAATTGATGATAAATGGAGGGTGAAAGCATGCTGATGATAGTTGAAAAAAAGTAAGTTTATAGATCAAAGTGAATAAATAAAAATATTTATCTGGCAACACCAGTAAATTTTCATCTTTCTCTGATGAACAATTCTGCCTGACATCATCATCATCATCATTTTTATGTCTGCTTTTCTATGTGTACATGGGTTGGACGGGTCCTTCTCAACATGGCATCTCTCTCCTAGTCACGTTTCTTTGTCATCTCCTCTGCCAGTCTTAGTGATTTCCCGTCAGCTCTGACATCTGACCAGGTCTTTCTTGGTCATCCTCTACTGCTGCTTCCTTCCACTGGGATTTCCTGGCATTTCTTCACCCATCAGTCATTGTCCATGTGCATTACATGTCCAAACCAATGCAGTCTTCTCTCATGCACACCATCTCTGATTTTCTTTAAACCCAGTTTCTCCAGATCGTCCAAGCTTTGCCTTTCTCTCACATTTACATATGAGATGTTTCTTCTTCCTTGTGGCATAACATTCATTCTGCTGATTTCTTTATATTACTATTTGCTGATGCAAAACATCAGTATTTACATCGATTCTACTTTTTTATCATATATATATCATTTGGTATAATGCTATCTTAAATTCGGTATTCGTGCCAACCCTTACTTTGATCAGAGAGTGACCCCATGTAGAGCCATTACTTTTTCAGATTGAGAGATCACAACTCTGATACTATGGACATGTGGGGAAAATGTCCCAGGAAAGAATCACTAGACAGATTTTATGGGCAAAGCAAACTGGCAGGAGACCCAGGGGTGAGACACCATGCAAGATGGTTGGATAAAATGAGCTGGGCTGGTGTTGCTTGGGGATCGAGCCTGATCAGTTGGAGATGGTTGCTTTTGGCAGGAACTGCTGGAAGGAGTGTTTGAGGACTCTGATCTCATGACCCTCTCAAGAATAAGTGGGAAAAGAAAAAGAAGGCATAACCTGATATCATGTATGTTCATGAGGAGTATATACTATACTTTATATTCATTAAAAGATGAAGATAAATGATATATCATCCTTATCAACATAATTTTACTGCTATTATTTCATGCTGGTTAGACAGGCTGTAATTTTTGCAGTTAGTTCTTATTTGGATCTAATATCCTCATAGCGTGGGCATTATGTCTGGCTTGTGTGTTTCATCTTGATTCTATTCTTACAGCTGGCTGCCCTTCCTATTTCCAACTACTTTACAGAAGGTAATGGGTGCATTTTATAGTTGCTTCATCACTAGAGAAGCTTATGTGTATTGGCAGTATTGTCCTCTCAATCTCTTTTAGCCTGGTTTCCACTGCTGAAATCCCTTCCTTACATCAAACACTTTATAAGGTGTACTTGGGGTGTTTTATCATGGTACCAGCACTAGGGAGGCTGTCAGATTTTGACTTGACTGAAGAGCGCTGTCTATCCTATGGGTGAGCTAGGATGGGATGGAAAGTGGATGATAAATATGTCATGAATAAGTGACAATAGGTTGGACTCCTGCTTAATCTCCATCTATTAAATTCCACTGAGAAGGTACTGGTCATATAAAAATAACAAAATCAAGCACTATTGCACAATTCCCTAAACCTTGAAGCCAAACAAATACATTGCCATTACTCTAAATACAGAGAACATACTAAAATATTTAACCCCACATACTCCATAAATTACACTTAAAGATCAGGTTGGCTAATTTTTCTGCTTACCCTAAATGCAAATTAATCAAACCTGCTTAAACTGATTGGTAAACTTATTTAGAGATCAAAAGCTTTTCCTTTGATTGGAAAATTATAAGATCTGATAGGAAAATTGTTTAGATTAGTATTGAGTGGACACTGTTGATGATTAGTACTGACTGGGAAAATTTTAAACAACAGTGCTGATTTGAAAAATTTAAAGATTAGAGCTGATTGGAAAAAGTTTCAGTTACCGTTGATTGAAAAAGATTTTGTTCATTTAACATCATCTTCAGAACTTTTTACAAACCTTTTTTTTTTTAACAGCATTATCTAATGTTCTTCTACATCTTCTTCTTTGTCCGCTTATTCCTGAGATGGGTGCAGAGTCCTCAAACACTCCTTCCATCAGGTTATATAATGTTCTTTTGGAAATACTTGTAGAGTGAAATGATTTGAAAAAACAAAATACCATTATCCAGGATTTAAAGAGCTATCATCTAAAAATTGGGGTTTTTAGGGTGACAAGATACCTTTATGTCTGTAAGTCTTTAAGGAGGGACAGGTGCACTGTAAGTCTGTAAGTCTTTAAGGAGGGACAGGTGCACTGGCTCTCCCCTGACTTTCATTTCTGGCTCCAGGATATTTTTCAGTCACACCCCCAGTAACTGCTTGTGCTCACAGGCCAAACTTAGTGAAGTACTGGATACTTAGAGAGGAGATGTGCCCTGGTCAGCATATTTAATCAAATGTCTAGAGTAACCACATCTCAATGATTTGGTGCACGAGTTCCAATAACTTCCTTTCATTATTAGTAGTGCATTGGCAGTATCGCTAGAAGATCGGACGCCATGCTTTGATGCATAGAGTTATGGCCCTTGCCATTCTGAGTTCAAATCCCGCTGAGGTTAACTTTGCCTTTCATCCTTACGAGGTCAATAAAATAAAGTACCAGTGATGTACTGGGTAATTGCTGGCCTTGTGCCAAAAGTAGAAAAAATTATTATTATCAGAATTGGCCATATCGTTAGAGCATTAGACACCATGCTTTGAGACATAGAGTTATGGCCCTTTACGTTCTGAGTTCAAACCCAGCCGACATTAGCTTTGCCTTTCATCCTTACGGGGTTGATAAAAAAGTACAAATAATGCAGTGGGGTAATTGCTGACCTTATGCCAAAAGTAGAAACAATTATTGTTATTATCAGTAGATTGCCAGTCTTTAGAGCAGTAATTTTTTCCTGTTTTTTACATTCTGAGTTAAAATTCTGCCAAGGTTAGAATTGCCATTCATCCTTATGAGGTCAATAACATTAAGTACCAGTAACGCTCTGGGTCGGTTTAATCGACTTTCCTTTTCCAAAATATTGTTCACCATGTACCTAACATTTGATTCCTTCCATGTAGTTGAGCTCAGGTTGAAATATAATGAAAATGATTGTGTACAGTGCTCAGGTGCACTACAATTCATCAAATGTGCTTGTATATTACATAGAATAATGTACAAATGTCAGGAAAGTGAACAGTAGATGAGTCCTGATATACACACAGATACATGAGCGAGTGTGCATGGAGGGGGAATATCAGGGATAGTGTTGGAGAATTTTGGGAAGCATGTAAGTTTTGAAGGATGCAGTGTCCCGGCAACTAACAACTGATGCAGGTAGTTTGTTCCATGCTTCAGTAACTCTGAGTGTGAAAAAATGTTTGTGACAAGTTAGCTAAATTTGAACTGCTGACCAATGAGATGTTAACTCCATATATTATCCAATCAGATATTTTAGCTTCACACATTATTTCTGAGTGCAGAAATATTTGAAATAGCAAAAAATATAAATCAAAGGAACATATGAAGTAAATCCTGACAAAATAGCAATGAAAAACAAAATGTATTTTTTAAATATTTGATATCCATATTGGCACACACATAGAAACACACACATACATAGACGCACACATACACACACCCACCCATACACACACACATTACACACACACATAGACATACACACATAGACACAGACACACACATACACACATATACACATACACACCCATAGACACACACGCACAGACACATATATACACACGCATATAGACAAACACCCATAGACACACACACACACACATACACATGCATATAGACATACAGACACACACATACACACGCACATAGACATACACACACAGATATATATAAATGTGTGTCTATGCATGCATATAAGTATATAAGTGTGAGTGTCTATATAACTACTGACTTACTTATCTCTGTGTGTTGATGGAATGTTTTCTGTATGATAAACACCAAAGAGATGATGGAGTGATAATAATGATGTCAATGACAAAAACAAGGTTGGTGACAGTAATGATGACAGTGATTGTAATAATGATTCTCCCAACACAACAGAACATTAATATCTCTCAACAGCAAATTGTAAATATTGCAGAAAGTTGTGCAAAATATGAGTTTCATAGCAAACATATTTTCTTTGCTGCATTGAAATGATAGGATGAATACTGTATAGAAATTATTGAAAGATATTGAGGAATGAACTTATCAGTATTAGAAATATGTAATATACTATTGGCAATAGAAAGACATTGATTGTCATGGAGAACAGGTAGCATTTTCTTCATAATGCATCACAAATAATAATAGAATCACTGTCAATTATTGAGTATATTTTCAAGAAGTGATAAATATAAGATAGTCACTTATTTCATATTTTATAAAATGATATAGTCAAAATAAATGATAAATAAATATAGGTGACTGACAAAAAAATATTTTGTATTGTTAAATTGATAATAAAGTGAGACTCTCATTTTTTGATGTCACCACATTATTTAGTTATTTATATAATCAATTTAAACATCCGTATAGAGCTAGTAGGCCATGCCCGACTTGGGGAAGTATTGAGTACTCCTTATAGTTGGTAATCAAAAAGACCTAGTAAGACAAAGAATCATCATCATCATCATCATCACCGTTTTACGTCCGTTCTTCCACGCTAGCATGGGTTAGACGGGTTGTCCTGTTGTGGGCAGTGTCTGGTCGGCTGACCATGCCTTGCTCATACAGGAACTGATTTGGCTTGATTTCTACAGTTGGATGCCCATCCTAACACCAACCTCATTTACAGTGAGTGCTCGGTGCTTTTTTGTGGCGCCTACACATTCACTTTACAGTGTGGGCTGGGTGCTTTTTTGCCGTGGCACCTCCACGACGACCTTGCAGTGGAGGGTGTGGGGGCATATTGTTTATATGCTTCAGCTTGTACCCATGGGAGGTCGGGTACTCTGTATTACTGCGTGACGACAGAGGTCACGGTCGTGTGCTATTGCCTTTGAGAGGTGTAATTGGGTAAGGTCGGCTTTTATCACCTCATCCCAGGTCATCTTGGGTTTCCCCACTCTGCGGTTTCCCTCGACTTCTAGTGCCCTGCACCTTTTTATGGAGCTGTCATCCTTCATACGCATCACATGTCCATACCAACGCAACCGCCTCTCCTGCACACAGCATTTGATTCCTCTTATGCTCAGTCTCTCTCTCAATTCATTTATGCTTTGTCGTTCGCGTATATTACTATTACAAATCTATCGGAGCATGCAGGCTTCGTTTCTCTCTAATCTACGTAAGTCTTCCACCTTCAACTCCCAGGTCTCACTACCATGCATCATCGCTGTTCGGATACAAAAATAAATTCAATAGGGGAAACAAAAAAAAAAAATTTTTTAATAAAAGGGCAGTAACCTAGCATGACCTCAGCCAGATGGCTGGAACAGGTAAAAGAGTAAAATAAAAATAAAAATTTCATTAATTGAAGGCCAATGGAGGTAGATTAGGCATAAGAAAATCAAATAGAAAATAGGGCGATGACACACGACTGTGACATCTGGCGTCACGCAGTAATACATAAGACCTGACTTCCCACGGGTTCAAGCCAAAGCTGAAGCATATAGACAATATGCCCCCACACTCTCCCGCTGCAATGTGGTCGTGGAAGTGTCACAGCAAAAAAAGCACCCAGCACTCACTGTAAATGATGTTGGTGTTAGGAAGGGCATCCAGCTGTAGAAATCACCAGAATCAGTTCCTGTATGAGAAAGATAAGGTCAGCCGACTGGACACTGTCCACAACAGGACAACCCGTCTAACCAATGCTAGCATGGAAGAACAGACATAAAACGGTGATGATGATGAAACAAGGAAAGCTGTAAAGTATAAGTTTCTGTTGAATCTTTTCATAGATTCCATGTACTCAAAGAATTTGTTTATATTTGGTAGACCTGTAATAATATATTCAACTTCCAAATTTGTCAAATATTCAGGTCATTAGTGTGACAATCAATATCATTATTTATTATAGACTTGTTTACAAACTTAGATTATATTTTCCTCTTAGTATATAAAACAATTTTGTGAACTTAATTCTTAAAATTTTGAAATTATTTTGCATCTTCTTTCCGAGTTGTTATTAAGGGGTTTCCAGTTTTTTTTCAAAAATAAGGAAAGAATTCCAATTAATCGAAAAATGTTTATATTTGTAAATTAGTGTATTTATCTAAAGTTAGGATAAAGAAACATTTGAGTGACTTCCTTTAACTCATTTTGGGGTTCAACTATGATTTATATTTGAGTTACAGATGTATGTTTGTACATGAATTGTACATTAAACACTTACAGGTAACAGAACAGAATAAAGAGAAATAGAACTTGATATAAATACCACCACCACCACCATCATACCATCACTATCATCATCATCATATTACTTATCTGCCCCTATCTCAGATCTAACATGTTTTATATGTATTAAGTAAATATTTGTTAATATTGACACAGACATGGCTGCATGGTTTAAACGTTTGCATCTTGTTGAACGGTAATATTTGATTTTCTTTACCACTGATTACTAAAATACTTAATAAGTAATTTTTAATTGGGCTGACATTTTACATCAGACCAGGGTATATTTCTAGCTTTGGGACCCTATATGTTTTAGGATGGTTAGAATTTTTCAATTTAATACCCTAAACCTGAAGTGCCCCAGACCCCCAAGATTTAAATCCAACCCTAGATACATCCATCAATAACAGATTGGTTAAATTCATGAAGGTGACCCTGAATCAAGGGAAATTTAAGCTAATATTTGCACAAAAATTATACAGGCCTCTGTATAACAAATGAATTAGTGTGGCAGAAATGTACTGCAGGACATTATACATTTTAATGGTAACTATTTAAAGTTATGTTGACTTTGTTATTTAAAGTCGACACAACAAGAAGAAGTTATTTAAAGTGAATTGTTTTGGTTATGGACAAAGTGCAATGAAAATGATGAAATATGTATGAGTGATGAACGTTCAGTAAGTAAGTGCCATGAAATCCTGGTGGAAGTTAGCTGCAGTAGAGGAAGACGAGGAAATATTTGGGCAGACCTGGTGAGGGATGATCTGAAATTATTGAAGCTCGCAGAGGAGGTGACACAGGAATACAACAAATAGAGGGATGCTATGCTAGAAAAGACATATCCAAACCATGAAAGCATGGAAAAGTGGACATATTATGGTGTTGATGATGATGATGAAACAAATGGAGAATGTGAAAACACATAGAAGAATGTAGAAAAAGAAGAAAACAATAGAAGAAATGTGAAAGAATATATAAGAAAAAATGAAGAAGTGACAAAGTAGAATAAATAGCATTAGTTCTATGAAGTTATACAAATGGACTATGGATAAAAGATATGCAAAGTAAATAAACATCAAAGATAAGCATCTCCGATAGACATAAAAGTCAGGCTGAATAATAAAGGTTCTTACATTTTCACATACAACAGGCAATCAAAGTGCTACTGTAAATCCTATTCTTAGTTGTAAATCCTGTCACAACTTCATTGACAGTTGACTAGCTATAAATCTCTCAATATTCTGCTGCTAGTTCGTTCTTCTTTGGCCAAACCATATTGGTTTGCAGATAGAAATAAATTTCTACTGATTTCAACATCTATTATGTGTGCAGTTGTGTGAGTCATCGACAAGTGCTGGATTTGTTTTAGTTTAGCTGATCTGAACAAAGCTATAGATCAAATAATGATTGACAGAAAATAGCTAGGGACACCATCATAATTGTTGAATGAATGTTAACATAATTAATGTGATCTGCAAATTGTAGATGCAGTCATAGTTTAGTGGTTCAGAAGTTTGTTTTGCAATGAGTAGAACCCAGTTTCAGCTCTACTTCATAGAATCTTGGACTATAATTTATTATAGTTATGGATCATCCTAATTGGTGTGTGAAACTAGCTAAATTGAAACTGTGTGCAAGCTTGTTGGGCTAAGTATATCTATGATTTAAAGGACCAGCTTTGTACCATATAACCTATGCTAGCCTGGAAAATAGATGTTAAATGATGATGTGTCATTTTGGCTTAGCATGAGAATTATATGAAGAGTATGTATAATTATAGTAATTATTGTATACTTATAGTTGTAGAAGCCCCAATCCACACTGTAAAGTGGTTGTGATAGTGACTCGACAAAAAACACCCAATCCACACTGTAAAGTGATCGTGTAGGAGTCACAACAAAAAGTACCCAGTACTCTCTGTAAAGTGACCGTGTAGGTTTCACAACAAAAAGTAGCCAGTACTTACTGTAAAGTGATTGTGTAAGTTTCACGACAAAACGTACCCAGTACTCACTGTAAAGTGATCGTGTATGGTGTCATGACAAAAAGCACCCTGTACTCCCTGTAAAGTGGTTGTGTAGGTTTCACGACAAAAGCACCCAGTACTCACTGTAAATGAGGTTGGCATTAGGAAGGACATCCAGCTGTATTCTACAGTCGTTCACACCCCACAGGGAAGGTTAACAATAAAATATTCTACAGTCGTTCAAACTCCACAGGGAAGGTTAACAATAAAATATTCTACAGTCGTTCAAACTCCACAGGGAAGGTTAACAATAAAATATTCTACAGTCGTTCACAACCCACAGGGAAGGTTAACAATAAAATATTCTACAGTCGTTCACAACCCACAGGGAAGGTTAACAATAAAATATTCTACAGTCGTTCACACTCCACAGGGAAGGTTAACAATAAAATATTCTACAGTCGTTCACACCCCACAGGGAAGGTTAACAATAAAATATTCTACAGTCGTTCACACTCCACAGGGATGGTTAACAATAAAATATTCTACAGTCGTTCACACTCCACAGGGAAGGTTGTGCTCTCTGATTTCAAATCCCACTTCTCATCCATTTGAGGGAGCTAAAACAAGTACCAGTCCAGTAGTGGAGTCGATTCCTTCTCTATATCTCTTCCTCATTTCCTCTCTTATCATTCTTAATCACTTTCTTTCTGGAAGAAATCAGATGCACTGCAACCTAGTGCGGGGATAGTCTCTGCCTGGTTTAAAGTGCCCAAGATAGGAGTTATGGGTCGACACATACATACAATTAGAACTTAGTGGGCCACAGAACATAATTTTAAAATCACTGGTATTTTATCTCACAATTTGTTTGATTAAATGCAATTATTAAATAGCATTTTATTATAATCTTTATAAAGCTTTTAATAAAATAAACCTCACTTTATATTTCTATATATTTTCTAATCTATTTTAATATCTATAATAAGCTAAATCATTTAATAACAATTATATATTTGTAAGGTAAAATGACTTGCAGCATCAATGTATAGTCCACTACCTTTTGATAGTGGACTACACTATTAACATTTATAGGATTCCTGCTGCTACAGCCAGAAGATGCAAGAATGTAGAAGTTTTAAATCCAGTTGAAGCAATCTTCTTTTACTTTTATTGCTATTGTGACTTAAATAGCTATTTCATAAGGTATCAGACAGCAAACCTAGAGCTTAGCAGTTTATTTGTTATAACTGGTTGGGCATCTTGATAGTTAACTCTTAATGGCTATGAAAATATAGCCCTAAAATGAAAGATATATAACATTATAAACAGCTGAAGGTCTTTAGTTCATTAGTAACATTCTCTGTGTTGAATTCAAATAAAAAAAAAGCTAGTTATGACAATCCTACTTCTAATCTATTGAAGAGGCAGGGGTCTATCTATCATCAGTTTAATGCTAAAAAAATTAGGAGTGGAGGCTAAACATTTACATCTTTTTGTTCAATAAAAAATATTATTTTTTTCCTTGAAAAATCACAAATATTCACAGTTTCCTATTTAGCCTTAGTGAAACAATTGTTTTTATAAACTCAGTCAAAAGAATAAATTATAATGGTTACTACTTTTGGCACAAGTACATTACTGGTACTTTATTTTATTGACTCTGTAAGTATGAAAGACAAAGTTAACCTCGGCGGGATTTGAACTCAGACTGTAGAGGGACGTAACTATGTTGGAAAGCATGGCGTCCGACCCTCTACCGGTACTGCCAATCCACCACCCTAGCATGGTGGCCGACCCTCTACTGATACTGCCAATCCACCACCCTAGCATGGTGTCCTACCCTCTACAAATACTGCCAATCCACCACCCTAACATGGTGTCCTACTCTCTACCAATACTGCCAATCCACCACCCTAGCATGGTGTCCTACCCTCTATCAATACTGCCAATCCACCACCCTAGCATTGTGTCCTACCCTCAACAAATACTGCCAATCCACCACCCTAGCATGGTGTCCTACCCTCTATCAATACTGCCAATCCACCACCCTAGCATGGTGTCTGACCCTCTACAGATACTGCCAATCCACCACCCTAGCATGGTGTCCTACCCTCTACCAATACTGCACATCCACCACCTTAGTATGGCATCCGACCCTCTACCGATACTGCCAATACACCACCCTAGCATGGTGTCCTACCCTCTACCAATACTGCACATCCACCACCTTAGTATGGCATCCGACCCTCTAGCGATACTGCCAATCCACCACCCTAGCATGGTGTCCTACCCTCTACCATTACTACCAATCCACCACCCTAGATTGGTGTCCGACCGTCTATCAATACTGCCAATCCACCACCCTAACATGGTGGCCTACCCTCTACCAATACTGCCAATCCACCACCCTAGCATGGTGTCCGAACCTCTATCAATACTGCCAATCCACCACCCTAGCATGGTGTCCTACCCTCTACCAATACTGCCAATCCACCGCCCTAGCATGATGTCCGACCCTCCACCAATACTGCCAATCCACCAACCTAGAATGGTGTCCGACCCTCTACCGACACTGCCAAACCACCACCCTAGCATGGTGTCCGGCCCTCGACCGACATTGCCAAGTCACCACCCTAGCATGGTGTCCGACCCACTACCAATACTGCCAATCCACCACCCTAGCATGGTGTCCGACCCTCTACCAATACTGCCAATCCACCACCCTAGCATGGTGTCCGACCCTCTACCGACACTGCCAAGGCACCACCCTAGCATGGTGTCTGAACCTCTACCAATACTGCCAATCCACCACCCTAGCATGGTGTCCGACCCTCTACCAATACTGCCAATCCACCACCCTAGCATGGTGTCCGACCCTCTACCGACACTGACAAACCACCACCCTAGCATGATGTCCAACCCTCTACCGATACTGCCAATCCACCACCCTAGCATGGTGTCCGACCCTCTACAGACAATGCCAAACCACCACCTTAGCATAGTGTCCGACCCTCTACTGACACTGCCAAACCAACACCCTAGCATGGTGTCCGACCCTCTACCAATACTGCCAATCCACCATCCTAGCATGGTGTCTGACCCTCTACCGACACTGCCAAACCACCACCCTAGCATGGTGTCCGAACATCTACTGACACTGCCAAACCACCACCCTAGCATGGTGTCCGACCCTCTACCAATACTACCAACCTCCACCCTAGCATGGTGTCCTACTCTCTACCGACACTACCAATCCACCACCCTAAAACGGTGTCCTACTCTCTACCGACACTACCAATCCACCACCCTAGCATGGTTTCCAACCCTCTGCCAACACTAGCAATCCGCCACCCTAGCATGGTGTCCAACCCTCAACCAATACTACCAATCCACCACACTAGCATGGTGTCAGACCCTCTACCAATACTGCCAATCCACCACACTAGCAAGGTGTCCAACGCTCTACCAATACTGCCAATCCACCACCCTAGCATGGTGTCCTACTCTCTACCAATACTGCCTATCCACCACCCTAGCATGGTGTCCTACCATCTACCGACACTGCCAATCCACCACCCTAGCATGGTGTCCGACCCTCTACCAATACTGCCAATCCACCACCCTAGCATGGTGTCCTACCCTATACCGAGACTACCAATCCACCACCATAGCATGGTGTTCGTCCCTCTACCAATACTACCAATCCACCAGCCTAACATGGTGTCCTACTCTCTACCAATACTAACAATCCACCACCCTAGCATGGTGTCCTACCTTCTACCAATACTACCAATCCACCACCCTAGCATGGTGTCCTACCCTCTACCAATACTACCAATCCACCACCCTAGCATGGTGGCCGACCCTCTACCAATACTACCAATCCACCACCCTAGCATGGTGTCCTACCCTCTACCAATACTGCCAATCCACCACCCTAGCATGGTGTCCTACCCTCTACCAATACTACCGATCCACCACCCTAGCATGGTGTCCGACACTCTACCGACACTGGCAAGCCACCACCCTAGCATGGTGTCCGACCCTCTACCAATACTGCCAAACCACCACCCTAGCATGGTGTTCAACCCTCTACCAATACTGCCAATCCACCACCCTAGCATGGTGTCCTACTCTCTACCAATACTGCCAATCCACCACCCTAGCATGGTTTCCTACCCGATACCGAGACTACCAATCCACCACCATAGCATGGTGTCCGACCCTCTAACAATACTACCAATCCACCACACTAACATGGTGTCCTACTCTCTACCAATAATAACAATCCACCACCCTAGCATGGTGTCCTACCCTCTACCAATACTACCAATCCACCACCCTAGCATGGTGGCCGACCCTCCACCAATACTACCAATCCAACACACTACCATGGTGTCCTACCCTCTACCAACACTGCCAAACCACCACCCTAGCATGGTGTCCGACACTCTACCAATACTACCAATCCACCACCCTAGCATGGTGTCCGACCCTCTACCAATACTGCCAAACCACCAACCTAGCATGGTGTCTAACCCTCTAACAATACTGCCAATCCATCACCCTAGCATGGTGTCCTAATCTCTACCAATACTACGAATCCACCACCCTAACATGGTGGCCGGCCCTCTACCAATACTACCAATCCACCACCCTAGCATGGTGTCCGACCCTCTACCGACACTGCCAAGCCACCACCCTAGCATGGTGTCCGACCCTCTACCAATACTGCCAATCCACCACCCTAGCATGGTGTCCTACCCTCTATCAATACTGCCAATCCACCACCCTAGCATGGTGTCTGACCCTCTACAGATACTGCCAATCCACCACCCTAGCATGGTGTCCTACCCTCTACAAATACTGCCAATCCACCACCCTAGCATGGTGTCCTACCCTCTATCAATACTGCCAATCCACCACCCTAGCATGGTGTCTGACCCTCTACAGATACTGCCAATCCACCACCCTAGCATGGTGTCCTACCCTCTACCAATACTGCACATCCACCACCTTAGTATGGCATCCGACCCTCTACCGATACTGCCAATCCACCACCCTAGCATGGTGGCCGACCCTCTACAGATACTGCCAATCCACCACCCTAGCATGGTGTCCTACCCTCTACCATTACTACCAATCCACCACCCTAGATTGGTGTCCGACCGTCTATCAATACTGCCAATCCACCACCCTAACATGGTGGCCTACCCTCTACCAATACTGCCAATCCACCACCCTAGCATGGTGTCCGAACCTCTATCAATACTGCCAATCCACCACCCTAGCATGGTGTCCTACCCTCTACCAATACTGCCAATCCACCGCCCTAGCATGATGTCCGACCCTCCACCAATACTGCCAATCCACCACCCTAGAATGGTGTCCGACCCTCTACCGACACTGCCAAACCACCACCCTAGCATGGTGTCCGGCCCTCGACCGACATTGCCAAGTCACCACCCTAGCATGGTGTCCGACCCACTACCAATACTGCCAATCCACCACCCTAGCATGGTGTCCGACCCTCTATCAATACTGCCAATCCACCACCCTAGCATGGTGTCCGACCCTCTACCGACACTGCCAAGCCACCACCCTAGCATGGTGTCTGAACCTCTACCAATACTGCCAATCCACCACCCTAGCATGGTGTCCGACCCTCTACCAATACTGCCAATCCACCACCCTAGCATGGTGTCCGACCCTCTACCGACACTGACAAACCACCACCCTAGCATGATGTCCGACCCTCTACCGATACTGCCAATCCACCACCCTAGCATGGTGTCCGACCCTCTACAGACAATGCCAAACCACCACCTTAACATAGTGTCCGACCCTCTACTGACACTGCCAAACCAACACCCTAGCATGGTGTCCGACCCTCTACCAATACTGCCATTCCACCATCCTAGCATGGTGTCTGACCCTCTACCGACACTGCCAAACCACCACCCTAGCATGGTGTCCGAACATCTACTGACACTGCCAAACCACCACCCTAGCATGGTGTCCGACCCTCTACCAATACTACCAACCTCCACCCTAGCATGGTGTCCTACTCTCTACCGACACTACCAATCGACCACCCTAAAACGGTGTCCTACTCTCTACCGATACTACCAATCCACCACCCTAGCATGGTTTCCAACCCTCTGCCAACACTAGCAATCCGCCACCCTAGCATGGTGTCCAACCCTCAACCAATACTACCAATCCACCACACTAGCATGGTGTCAGACCCTCTACCAATACTGCCAATCCACCACACTAGCAAGGTGTCCAACCCTCTACCAATACTGCCAATCCACCACCCTAGCATGGTGTCCTACTCTCTACCGACACTACCAATCCGCCACCCTAGCATGGTGTCCTACTCTCTACCAATACTGCCTATCCACCACCCTAGCATGGTGTCCTACCATCTACCGACACTGCCAATCCACCACCCTAGCATGGTGTCCTGCTCTCTACCAATACTACAAATCCACCACCCTAGCATGGTGTCCTACCCTCTACCAATACTGCCAATCCACCACCCTAGCATGGTGTCCTACCCGATACCGAGACTACCAATCCACCACCATAGCATGGTGTTCGACCCTCTACCAATACTACCAATCCACCAGCCTAACATGGTGTCCTACTCTCTACCAATACTAACAATCCACCACCCTAGCATGGTGTCCTACCTTCTACCAATACTACCAATCCACCACCCTAGCATGGTGTCCTACCCTCTACCAATACTACCAATCCACCACCCTAGCATGGTGTCCTACCCTCTACCAATACTGCCAATCCACCACCCTAGCATGGTGTCCTACCCTCTACCAACACTGCCAAGCCACCACACTAGCATGGTGTCCGAACCTCTACCAATACTGCCAAACCACCACCCTAGCATGGTGTCCAACCCTATAACAATACTGCCAATCCACCACCCTGGCATGGTGCCCTACTCTCTACCAATACTACGAATCCACCACCCTAACATGGTGGCCAACCCTCTACCAATACTACCAATCCACCACCCTAGCATGGTGTCCTACCCTCTACCAATATTACCAATCCACCAGCCTAGCATGGTGGCCGACCCTCTACCAATACTGCCAATACACAACCCAAGCATGGTGTCCGACCCTCTACCAATACTACCGATCCACCACCCTAGCATGGTGTCCGACCCTCTACCGACACTGCCAAGCCACCACCCTAGCATGGTGTCCGACCCTCTACCAATACTGCCAAACCACCACCCTAGCATGGTGTTCAACCCTCTACCAATACTGCCAATCCACCACCCTAGCATGGTGTCCTACTCTCTACCAATACTGCCAATCCACCACCCTAGCATGGTTTCCTACCCGATACCGAGACTACCAATCCACCACCATAGCATGGTGTCCGACCCTCTAACAATACTACCAATCCACCACACTAACATGGTGTCCTACTCTCTACCAATAATAACAATCCACCACCCTAGCATGGTGTCCTACCTTCTACCAATACTACCAATCCACCACCCTAGCATGGTGTCCTACCCTCTACCAATACTACCAATCCACCACCCTAGCATGGTGTCCTACCCTCTACCAATACTACCAATCCACCACCCTAGCATGGTGGCCGACCCTCCACCAATACTACCAATCCAACACCCTAGCATGGTGTCCTACCCTCTACCAACACTGCCAAACCACCACCCTAGCATGGTGTCCGACACTCTACCAATACTACCAATCCACCACCCTAGCATGGTGTCCGACCCTCTACCAATACTGCCAAACCACCACCCTAGCATGGTGTCTAACCCTCTAACAATACTGCCAATCCATCACCCTAGCATGGTGTCCTACTCTCTACCAATACTACGAATCCACCAGCCTAACATGGTGGCCGGCCCTCTACCAATACTACCAATCCACCACCCTAGCATGGTGTCCGACCCTCTACCGACACTGCCAAGCCACCACCCTAGCATGGTGTCCGACCCTCTACCAATACTGCCAATCCACCAGCCTAGCATGGTGTCCTACTCTCTACCAATACTACCAATCCACCACCCTAGCATGGTGTCCTATTCTCTACCAATACTGCCAATCCACCACCCTAGCATGGTGTCCTACTCTCTACCGACACTACCAATCCACCACCCTAGCATGGTGTCCTACTCTCTACCAACACTACCAATCCACCACCCTAGCATGGTGGCCGACCCTCTACCAACACTGCCAAACCACCACCCTAGCATGGTGTCCGACCCTCTACCAATACTGCCAATCCACCACCCTAGCATGGTTTCCATCCCTCTACCAGTACTGCCAATCCACCACCCTAGCATGGTGTCCTATTTCTACCGACAATACCAATCCACCACCCTAGCATTGTGTCCTTCTCTCTACCGACACTACCAATCCAGCACCCTAACATGGTGTCCTACTCTCTAACAATACTACCAATCCACCACCCTAGCATGGTGGCCGACCCTCTACTAACACTGCCAAACCACCACCCTAGCATGGTGTCCGACCCTCTACCAATACTGCCAATCCATCACCCTAGCATGGTGTCCGACCCTCTACCGACACTGCCAAACCACCACCCTAGCATGTTGTCCGACCCTCTAGTGACACTGCAAAACCACCACCCGAGCATGGTGTCCGACCCTCTACTGACACTGCCAATCCACCGCCCTAGCATGTTGTTCTACACTCTACCAATACTACCAATCCACCACACTCGCATGTTGTCCTACTCTCTACCGACACTACCAATCCACCTCCCTAGCATGGTGTCCAACCCTCTGACAATACTAGCAATACACCACCCTAGCATGGTGTCCAACCCTCTACCAATACTACCAGTTCACCACCCTAGCATGGTGTCCGACCCTCTACCAATACTACCAATCCACCACCCTAGCATGGTGTCCGACCCTCTACCAATACTACCAATCCACCACCCTAGGATGGTGTCCTACCCTCTACCAATACTGCCAATCCACCACCCTAGCATGGTGTCCGACCCTCTACCAATATTACCAATCCACCACCCTAGCATGGTGTCCAACCTTCTACCAATACTGCCAATCCACCACCCTAGCATGGTGTCCTACTCTCTACCAATACACCAATCCACCACCCTAGCATGGTGTCCTACTCTCTACCAATACTGCCAATCCACCACCCTAGCATGGTGTCCTACTCACTACCGACACTACCAATCCACCACCCTAGCATGGTGTCCTACCCTCTACCAATACTGCCAATCCACCACCCTAGCATGGTGTCCTACTCTCTACCAACACTACCAATCCACCACCCTAGCATGGTGTCCTACTCTCTACCAATACTGCCAATCCACAACCCTAACATGGTGTCCTACTCTCTACCAATACTGCCAATCCACCACCCTAGCATGGTGTCCTACTCTCTACCAATACTGCCAATCCACAACCCTAACATGGTGTCCTACTCTCTACCAATACTACCAATCCACCTCCCTCGCATGCTGTCCTACCCTCTACCAATACTGCCAATCCACCACACTAACATGGTGTCCTACTCTCTACCAATACTACCAATCCACCACCCTAGCATGGTGTCCTACCCTCTACCAATACTACCAATCCACCACCCTAACATTGTGTCATACTCTCTACCAATACTACCAATCCACCACACTAGCATGGTGTCCTACCCTCTACCAATACTACCAATCCACCACCCTAGCATGGTGTCCTACCCTCTACCAATACTACCAATCTACCACCCTAGCATGGTGGCCGACCCTCTACTAATACTACCAATCCACCACCCTAGCATGGTTTCCTACCCTCTACCAATACTGCCAATCCACCACCCTAACATGGTCGCCGACCCTCTACCAAGACTACCAATCCACCACCCTAGCATGGTGTCCTACCCTCTACCAATACTACCAATCCACCACCCTAGCATGGTGTCCTACCCTCTACCAATATTACCAATCCACCACACTAGCATGGTGGCCGACCCTCTACCAATACTGCCAATCCACCACCCTAGCATGGTGTCCGACCCTCTACCAATACTACCAATCCACCACCCTAGCATGGTGTCCTACCCTCTACCAATACTGCCAATCCGCCAACCTAGCATGGTGTCCTACCCTCTACCGGCACTGCCAAACCACCACCCTAGCATGGTGGTCAACCCTCTACCAATACTACCAATCCACCACCCTAGCATGGTGTCCTACTCTCTACCAATACTACCAATCCACCACCCTAGCATGGTGTCCTACTCTCTACCAATACTGCCAATCCACCACCCTAGCATGGTGTCCTACTGTCTACCAATACTACCAATCCACCACCCTAGCATGGTGTCCTACTCTCTACCAATACTGCCAATCCACCACCCTAGCATGGTGTCCTACTCTCTACCAATACTACCAATCCACCACCCTAGCATGGTGTCCTACTCTCTTCCAATACTTCCAATCCACCACCCTAGCATGGTGTCCTACTCTCTACCAATACTACCAATCCACCACTTTAGCATGGTGTCCTACCCTCTACCGACACTACCAATCCACCACCCTAGCATGGTGTCCTACTCTCTACCAATACTACCAATCCACCACCCTAGCAAGTTGTCCTACCCTCTACCAGTACTACCAATCCACCACCCTAGCATGGTGTCCTACTCTCTACCAATACTACCAATCCACCACCCTAGCAAGTTGTCCTACCCTCTACCAATACTACCAATCCACCACCCTAGCATGGTGTCCTACTCTCTACCAATACTACCAATCCACCACCCTAGCATGGTGTCCTACTCTCTTCCAATACTGCCAATCCACCACCCTAGCATGGTGTCCTACTGTCTACCGACACTACCAATACACCACCCTAGCATGGTTTCCTACTCTCTACCAATACTGCCAATCCGCTAGCCTAGCATGGTGTCCAACCCTCTGTCAATACTAGCAATCCACCACCCTAGCATGGTGTCCTACCCGCTACCAATACTACCAATCCACCACCCTAGCATGGTGTCCTACTCTCTACCAATACTGCCAATCCACCACCCTAGCATGGTGTGATACTCTTTACCAATACTGCCTATCCACCACGCTAACATGGTGTCCTACTCGCTACCAATACTACCAATCCACCACCCTAGCATGGTGTCCTACCCGATACCGACACTACCAATCCACCACCCTAGCATGGTGTCCGACCCTCTACCAATACTACCAATCCACCAACCTAACATGGTGTCCTACTCTCTACCAATACTACCAATCCACCACCCTAGCATGGTGTCCTACCCTCTACCAATACTACAAATCCACCACCCTAGCATGGTGTCCTACCCTCTACCAATACTACCAATCTACCACCCTAGCATGGTGTCCTACTCTCTACCAATACTGCCAATCCACCACCATAACATGGTGTTCTACCCTCTACCAATACTGCCAATCCAACACCATAACATAGTGTTCTACCCTCTACCAATATTACCAATCCACCACCCTAGCATGGTTGCCGACCCTCTACCAATACTGCCAATCCACCACCCTAGCATGGTGTCCGACCCTCTACCAATACTTCCAATCCACCACCCTAGCATGGTGTCCTACCCTCTACCAATACAGCCAATCCGCCAACCTATCATGGTGTCCTACCCTCTACCGGCACTGCCAAACCACCACCCTAGCATGGTGGCCAACCCTCTACCGACACTGCCAAGCAACCACCCTAGCATGTTGTCCGACCCTATACCAATACTGCCAAACCACCACCCTAGCATGGTGTCCTACCCTCTACCAATACTGCCAATCCACCACCCTAGCATGGTGTCCTACTGTCTACCGACACTACCAATACACCACCCTAGCATGGTGTCCTACTCTCTACCGACACTACCAATCCACCACCCTAACATGGTGTCCTACTCTCTAACGATACTACCAATCCACCACCCTAGCATGGTGTCCTACCCTCTACCAATACTGCCAATCCACCACCCTAACATGGTGTCCTACTCTCTACCAATACTACCAATCCACCACCCTAGCATGGTGTCCTACCCTCTACCAATACTACCAATCCACCAACCTAGCATGGTGTACGACCCTCTACTAATACTACCAATCCACCACCCTAGCATGGTGTCCTACTCTCTACCAATACTGCCAATCCACCACCATAACATGGTGTCCTACCCTCTACCAATACTGCCAATCCACCACCCTAGCATTGTGGCCGACCCTCTACCAATCCTACCAATCCAACAGCCTAGCATGGTGTCCTACCCTCTACCAATACTGCCAATCCACCACCGTAGCATGGTGGCCGACCCTCTACCAATCCTACCAATCCAACAGCCTAGCATGGTGTCCTACCCTCTACCAATACTGCCAATCCACTACCGTAGCATGGTGGCCGACCCTCTACCAATCCTACCAATCCAACAGCCTAGCATGGTGTCCTACCCTCTACCAATACTGCCAATCCACCACCCTAACATGGTGGCCGACCCTCTACCAATCCTACCAATCCACCACCCTAGCATGGTTTGCAACCCTCTACCAGTACTGCCAATCCACCACCCTAGCATGGTATCCGACTCTCTACCGACACTGCCAAACCACCACCCTAGCATGGTGTCCGACCCTCCAGTGACACTGCCAAACCACCACCCTAGCATGGTGGCCAACGCTCTACCGACACTACCAATACACCACCCTAGCATGGTGTCCTACCCTCTACCAATACTACCAATTCACCACCCTAGCATGGTGTCCTACCCTCTACCAATGCTACCAATCCACCACCCTAGCATGGTGTCCTACTCTCTACCAATACTACCAATCCACCACCCTAGCATGGTGTCCGACCCTCTACCAATACTACGAATCCACCACCCTAGCATGGTGTCCGACCCTCTACCAATACTAGCAATCCACCACCCTAGCATGGTGTCCAACCCTCTACCAATACTACCAATCCACCACCCTAGCATGGTGTCAGACCCTCTACCAATACTGCCAATCCACCACCCTAGCATGGTGTCCTACCCTCTACCAATACTACCAATCCACCACCCTAGCATGGTGTCCTACTCTCTACCAATACTGCCAATCCACCACCCTAGCATGGTGTCCTACTCTCTACCAATACTGCCAATCCACCACCCTGTCATGGTGTCCTAACCTCTACCAATACTGCCAATCCACCACCCTAGAATGGTGTGCTACTCTCTACCAATACTGCCAATCCACCACGCTAGCATGGTGTCCTACTCTCTACCAATACTGCCAATCTACCACCCTAGCGTGGTGTTCTACCCTCTACCGACACTACCAATCCACCACTTTAGCATGGTGTCCTACTCTCTACCAATACTACAAATCCACCACCCTAACATGGTGTCCTACTCTCTACCAATACTACCAATCCACCACCCTAGCATGGTGTCCTACCCTCTACCAATACTGCCAATCCAGCACCCTAACATGGTGTCCTACTCTCTACCAATACTACCAATCCACCACCCTTGCATGGTGTCCTACCCTCTACCAATACTACCAATCCACCACCCTAACATGGTGTCCTACTCTCTAACAATACTACCAATCCACCACCCTAGCATGGTGTCCTACTCTCTACCATTACTGCCAATCCACCACCCTAGCATGGTGTCCTTCCCTCTACCGACACTACCAATCCACCACCCTAGCATGGTGTCCGACACTCCACCAATACTACCAATCCACCACCCTAACATGGTGTCCTACTCTCTACCAATACTACCAATCCACCACCCTAGCATGGTGTCCTACCCTCTACCAATACTACCAATCCACCACCCTAGCATGGTGTCATACCCTCTACCAATACTAACAAACCACCACCCTAGCATGGTGGCCGACCCTCTACCAATACTGCCAATCCACCACCCTAACATGGTGGCCGAACCTCTACCAATACTACCAATCCACCACCCTAGCATGGTGGCCGACCCTCTACCAACACTACCAAACCACCACCCTAGCATGGTCTCCGACCCTCTACCAATAGTGCCAATTCACCACTCTAGCATGGTTTGCAACCCTCCACCAGTACTGCCAATCCACCACCCTAGCATGGTATCCGACCCTCTACCGTAATTGCCAAACCACCACCCTAGCATGGTGTCATACCCTCTACCAATACTACCAAACCACCACCCTAGCATGGTGTCCGACCCTCTACCAACACTGCCAAGCCACCACACTAGCATGGTGTCCGACCCTCTACCAATACTGCCAAACCACGACCATAGCATGGTGTCCAACCCTCTACCAATACTGCCAATCCACCACCCTAGCATGGTGTCCTACTCTCTACCAATACTACCAATCCACCACCCTAGCATGGTGTCCTACTCTCTACCAATACTGCCAATCCACCACCCTCGCATGGTGTCCTACTCTCTACAAATACTACCAATCCACCACCCTCGCATGGTGTCCTACCCTCTACCAATACTGCCAATGCACCATCCTAACATGGTGTCCTACTCTCTACCGACACTACCAATCCACCATGCTAGCATGGTGTCCTACCCTCTGCCAATACTGCCAATCTGCCAACCTAGCATGGTGTCCTACCCTCTACCGGCACTGCCAATCCACCACCCTAGAATGGTGTGCTAATCTATAACAATACTGTGTGCTACTCTATAACAATACTGCCAATCCACCACACTAGCATGGTGTCTTACTCTCTACCAATACTGCCCAATCTACCACCCTACGACACTACCAATCCAAAACTTTAGCATGGTGTCCTACTCTCTACCAATACTACAAATCCACCACCCTAACATGGTGTCCTACCCTCTACCAATACTGCCAATCCACCACCCTAACGTGGTCTCCTACTCTCTACCAATACTACCAATCCACCACCCTTGCATGGTGTCCTACCCTCTACCAATACTACCAATCCACCACCCTAACATGGTGTCCTACTCTCTACCAATACTACCAATCCACCACACTAGCATGGTGTCCGACTCTCTACCAATACTGCCAATCCACCACCCTATCATGTTATCCTACCCTCTACCGACACTACCAAACAACCACCCTAGCATGGTGTCCAACCCTCTACCAATACTACCAATCCACCACCCTAGCATGGTGTCCTACTCTCTACCAATACTACCAATCCACCACCCTAGCATGGTGTCATACCCTCTCCCAATACTACCAAACCACCACTCTAGCATGGTGTCTGACCCTCTACCGACACTGCCAAGCCACCACCCAGCATGGTGTCCTACTCTCTACCAATACTACCAATCCACCACCCTAGCATGGTGTCCTACTCTCTAACAATACTACCAATCCACCACCCTAGCATGGTGGCCGACCCTCTACCAACACTACCAAACCACCACCCTAGCATGGTGTCCTACCCTCTACCAATTCTACCAATCCACCACCCTAACATGGTGTCCTACTCTCTACCAATACTACCAATCCACCACCCTAGCATGGTGTCCTACTCTCTACCAATACTGCCAATCCCCCACCCTATCATGGTGTCCTACCCTCTACCTACACTACCAATCCACCACCCTAGCATGGTGTCCGACCCTCTACCAATGCTACCAATCCACCACCCTAACATGGTGTCCTACTCTCTACCAATACTACCAATCCACCACCCTAGCATGGTGTCCTACCCTCTACCAATACTACCAATCCACCACCCTAGCATGATGTCATACCCTCTAACAATACTGCCAAACCACCACACTAGCATGGTGTCCGACACTCTACCAACACTGCCAAGCCACCACCCTAGCATGGTGTCCGACCCTCTACCAATACTGCCAAACCACGACCCTAGCATGGTGTCCTACCCTCTACCAATACTACCAATTCACCACCCTAGCATGGTGTCCTACCCTCTACCAATACTACCAATCCACCACCCTAGCATGGTGTCCTACTCTCTACCAATACTACCAATCCACCACCCTAGCATGGTGTCCGACCCTCTACCAATACTACGAATCCACCACCCTAGCATGGTGTCCGACCCTCTACCAATACTAGCAATCCACCACCCTAGCATGGTGTCCAACCCTCTACCAATACTACCAATCCACCACCCTAGCATGGTGTCAGACCCTCTACCAATACTGCCAATCCACCACCCTAGCATGGTGTCCTACCCTCTACCAATACTACCAATCCACCACCCTAGCATGGTGTCCTACTCTCTACCAATACTGCCAATCCACCACCCTAGCATGGTGTCCTACTCTCTACCAATACTGCCAATCCACCACCCTGTCATGGTGTCCTAACCTCTACCAATACTGCCAATCCACCACCCTAGAATGGTGTGCTACTCTCTACCAATACTGCCAATCCACCACGCTAGCATGGTGTCCTACTCTCTACCAATACTGCCAATCTACCACCCTAGCGTGGTGTTCTACCCTCTACCGACACTACCAATCCACCACTTTAGCATGGTGTCCTACTCTCTACCAATACTACAAATCCACCACCCTAACATGGTGTCCTACTCTCTACCAATACTACCAATCCACCGCCCTAGCATGGTGTCCTACCCTCTACCAATACTGCCAATCCAGTACCCTAACATGGTGTCCTACTCTCTACCAATACTACCAATCCACCACCCTTGCATGGTGTCCTACCCTCTACCAATACTACCAATCCACCACCCTAACATGGTGTCCTACTCTCTAACAATACTACCAATCCACCACCCTAGCATGGTGTCCTACTCTCTACCATTACTGCCAATCCACCACCTTAGCATGGTGTCCTTCCCTCTACCGACACTACCAATCCACCACCCTAGCATGGTGTCCGACACTCCACCAATACTACCAATCCACCACCCTAACATGGTGTCCTACTCTCTACCAATACTACCAATCCACCACCCTAGCATGGTGTCCTATCCTCTACCAATACTACCAATCCACCACCCTAGCATGGTGTCATACCCTCTACCAATACTAACAAACCACCACCCTAGCATGGTGGCCGACCCTCTACCAATACTGCCAATCCACCACCCTAACGTGGTGGCCGAACCTCTACCAATACTACCAATCCACCACCCTAGCATGGTGGCCGACCCTCTACCAACACTACCAAACCACCACCCTAGCATGGTCTCCGACCCTCTACCAATAGTGCCAATTCACCACTCTAGCATGGTTTGCAACCCTCCACCAGTACTGCCAATCCACCACCCTAGCATGGTATCCGACCCTCTACCGTAATTGCCAAACCACCACCCTAGCATGGTGTCATACCCTCTACCAATACTACCAAACCACCACCCTAGCATGGTGTCCGACCCTCTACCAACACTGCCAAGCCACCACACTAGCATGGTGTCCGACCCTCTACCAATACTGCCAAACCACGACCATAGCATGGTGTCCAACCCTCTACCAATACTGCCAATCCACCACGCTAGCATGGTGTCCTACTCTCTACCAATACTACCAATCCACCACCCTAGCATGGTGTCCTACTCTCTACCAATACTGCCAATCCACCACCCTCGCATGGTGTCCTACTCTCTACCAATACTACCAATCCACCACCCTCGCATGGTGTCCTACCCTCTACCAATACTGCCAATGCACCATCCTAACATGGTGTCCTACTCTCTACCGACACTACCAATCCACCACGCTAGCATGGTGTCCTACCCTCTGCCAATACTGCCAATCTGCCAACCTAGCATGGTGTCCTACCCTCTACCGGCACTGCCAATCCACCACCCTAGAATGGTGTGCTACTCTATAACAATACTGTGTGCTACTCTATAACAATACTGCCAATCCACCACACTAGCATGGTGTCTTACTCTCTACCAATACTGCCCAATCTACCACCCTACGACACTACCAATCCAAAACTTTAGCATGGTGTCCTACTCTCTACCAATACTACAAATCCACCACCCTAACATGGTGTCCTACCCTCTACCAATACTGCCAATCCACCATCCTAACATGGTCTCCTACTCTCTACCAATACTACCAATCCACCACCCTTGCATGGTGTCCTACCCTCTACCAATACTACCAATCCACCACCCTAACATGGTGTCCTACTCTCTACCAATACTACCAATCCACCACACTAGCATGGTGTCCTACTCTCTACCAATACTGCCAATCCACCACCCTATCATGTTATCCTACCCTCTACCGACACTACCAAACAACCACCCTAGCATGGTGTCCAACCCTCTACCAATACTACCAATCCACCACCCTAACATTGTGTCCTACTCTCTACCAATACTACCAATCCACCACCCTAGCATGGTGTCATACCCTCTACCAATACTACCAAACCACCACTCTAGCATGGTGTCTGACCCTCTACCGACACTGCCAAGCCACCACCCTAGCATGGTGTCCTACTCTCTACCAATACTACCAATCCACCACCCTAGCATGGTGTCCTACTCTCTAACAATACTACCAATCCACCACCCTAGCATGGTGGCCGACCCTCTACCAACACTGCCAAACCACCACCCTAGCATGGTGTCCTACCCTCTACCAATTCTACCAATCCACCACCCTAACATGGTGTCCTACTCTCTACCAATACTACCAATCCACCACCCTAGCATGGTGTCCTACTCTCTACCAATACTGCCAATCCACCACCCTAGCATGGTGTCCGACACTCTACCAACACTGCCAAGCCACCACCCTAGCATGGTGTCCGACCCTCTACCAATACTGCCAAACCACGACCCTAGCATGGTGTCCAACCCTCTACCAATACTGCCAATCCACCACCCTAGCATGGTGTCCTACTCTCTACCAATACTACCAATCCACCACCCTAGCATGGTGTCCAACTCTCTACCAATACTGCCAATCCATCACCCTAGCATGGTGTCCTACTCTCTACCGACACTACCAATCCACCACCCTAGCATGGTGTCCTACTCTCTACCAACACTACCAATCCACCACCCTAGCATGGTGGCCGACCCTCTACCAACACTGCCAAACCACTACCCTAGCATGGTGTCCGACCCTCTATCATTACTGCCAATCCAGAACCCTAGCATGGTTTCCATCCCTCTACCAGTACTGCCAATCCACCACCCTAGCATGGTGTCCAACCCTCTGCCAATACTAGCAATCCACCACCCTAGCATGGTGTCCAGCCCTCTACCAATACAACCAATCCACCACCCTAGCATGGTGTCAGACCCTCTACAAATACTACCAATCCACCACCCTAGCATGGTGTCCTACTCTCTACCAATACTGCCAAATCAACACCCTAGCATGGTGTCCTACTCTCTACCAATACTGCCAATCCACCACCCTAACATGGTGTCCTACTCTCTACCAATACTACCAATCCACCACCCTCGCATAGTGTCCTACCCTCTACCAATACTGCCAATCCACCACCCTAACATGGTGTCCTACTCTCTACCAATACTACCAATACACCACCCTAGCATGCTGTCCTACCCTCTACCAATACTACCAATCCACCACCCTAACATGGTGTCCTACTATCTACAAATACTACCAATCCACCACCCTAGCATGGTGTCCTACTCTCTACCAATACTGCCAATCCACCACCCTAGCATGGTGTGCTACCCTCTACCGACACTACCAATCCACCACCCTAGCATGGTGTCCGACCCTCTACCAATACTACCAATCCAACACCCTAACATGGTGTCCTACTCTCTACCAATACTACAAATCCACCACCCTAGCATGGTGTCCTACCCTCTACCAATACTACCAATCCACCACCCTAGCATGGTGTCCTACCCTCTACCAATACTACCAATCCACCACCCTAGCATGGTGTCATAACCTCTACCAATACTAACAAACCACCACCCTAGCATGGTGTCCGACCCTCTACCGACACTGCCAAGCCACCGCCCTAGCATGGTGGCCGACCCTCTACCAATACTACCAATCCACCACCCTAGCATGGTGTCCTACCCTCTACCAATACTACCAATCCACCACCCTTGCATGGTGGCCGACCCTCTACCAATACTGCCAATCCACCACCCTAGCATGGTGTCCTACTCTCTACCAATACTGCCAATCCCCCACCCTATCATGGTGTCCTACCCTCTACCTACACTACCAATCCACCACCCTAGCATGGTGTCCGACCCTCTACCAATGCTACCAATCCACCACCCTAACATGGTGTCCTACTCTCTACCAATACTACCAATCCACCACCCTAGCATGGTGTCCTACCCTCTACCAATACTACCAATCCACCACCCTAGCATGATGTCATACCCTCTAACAATACTGCCAAACCACCACACTAGCATGGTGTCCGACACTCTACCAACACTGCCAAGCCACCACCCTAGCATGGTGTCCGACCCTCTACCAATACTGCCAAACCACGACCCTAGCATGGTGTCCTACCCTCTACCAATACTACCAATTCACCACCCTAGCATGGTGTCCTACCCTCTACCAATACTACCAATCCACCACCCTAGCATGGTGTCCTACTCTCTACCAATACTACCAATCCACCACCCTAGCATGGTGTCCGACCCTCTACCAATACTACGAATCCACCACCCTAGCATGGTGTCCGACCCTCTACCAATACTAGCAATCCACCACCCTAGCATGGTGTCCAACCCTCTACCAATACTACCAATCCACCACCCTAGCATGGTGTCAGACCCTCTACCAATACTGCCAATCCACCACCCTAGCATGGTGTCCTACCCTCTACCAATACTACCAATCCACCACCCTAGCATGGTGTCCTACTCTCTACCAATACTGCCAATCCACCACCCTAGCATGGTGTCCTACTCTCTACCAATACTGCCAATCCACCACCCTGTCATGGTGTCCTAACCTCTACCAATACTGCCAATCCACCACCCTAGAATGGTGTGCTACTCTCTACCAATACTGCCAATCCACCACGCTAGCATGGTGTCCTACTCTCTACCAATACTGCCAATCTACCACCCTAGCGTGGTGTTCTACCCTCTACCGACACTACCAATCCACCACTTTAGCATGGTGTCCTACTCTCTACCAATACTACAAATCCACCACCCTAACATGGTGTCCTACTCTCTACCAATACTACCAATCCACCGCCCTAGCATGGTGTCCTACCCTCTACCAATACTGCCAATCCAGTACCCTAACATGGTGTCCTACTCTCTACCAATACTACCAATCCACCACCCTTGCATGGTGTCCTACCCTCTACCAATACTACCAATCCACCACCCTAACATGGTGTCCTACTCTCTAACAATACTACCAATCCACCACCCTAGCATGGTGTCCTACTCTCTACCATTACTGCCAATCCACCACCTTAGCATGGTGTCCTTCCCTCTACCGACACTACCAATCCACCACCCTAGCATGGTGTCCGACACTCCACCAATACTACCAATCCACCACCCTAACATGGTGTCCTACTCTCTACCAATACTACCAATCCACCACCCTAGCATGGTGTCCTATCCTCTACCAATACTACCAATCCACCACCCTAGCATGGTGTCATACCCTCTACCAATACTAACAAACCACCACCCTAGCATGGTGGCCGACCCTCTACCAATACTGCCAATCCACCACCCTAACGTGGTGGCCGAACCTCTACCAATACTACCAATCCACCACCCTAGCATGGTGGCCGACCCTCTACCAACACTACCAAACCACCACCCTAGCATGGTCTCCGACCCTCTACCAATAGTGCCAATTCACCACTCTAGCATGGTTTGCAACCCTCCACCAGTACTGCCAATCCACCACCCTAGCATGGTATCCGACCCTCTACCGTAATTGCCAAACCACCACCCTAGCATGGTGTCATACCCTCTACCAATACTACCAAACCACCACCCTAGCATGGTGTCCGACCCTCTACCAACACTGCCAAGCCACCACACTAGCATGGTGTCCGACCCTCTACCAATACTGCCAAACCACGACCATAGCATGGTGTCCAACCCTCTACCAATACTGCCAATCCACCACCCTAGCATGGTGTCCTACTCTCTACCAATACTACCAATCCACCACCCTAGCATGGTGTCCTACTCTCTACCAATACTGCCAATCCACCACCCTCGCATGGTGTCCTACTCTCTACCAATACTACCAATCCACCACCCTCGCATGGTGTCCTACCCTCTACCAATACTGCCAATGCACCATCCTAACATGGTGTCCTACTCTCTACCGACACTACCAATCCACCACGCTAGCATGGTGTCCTACCCTCTGCCAATACTGCCAATCTGCCAACCTAGCATGGTGTCCTACCCTCTACCGGCACTGCCAATCCACCACCCTAGAATGGTGTGCTACTCTATAACAATACTGTGTGCTACTCTATAACAATACTGCCAATCCACCACACTAGCATGGTGTCTTACTCTCTACCAATACTGCCCAATCTACCACCCTACGACACTACCAATCCAAAACTTTAGCATGGTGTCCTACTCTCTACCAATACTACAAATCCACCACCCTAACATGGTGTCCTACCCTCTACCAATACTGCCAATCCACCATCCTAACATGGTCTCCTACTCTCTACCAATACTACCAATCCACCACCCTTGCATGGTGTCCTACCCTCTACCAATACTACCAATCCACCACCCTAACATGGTGTCCTACTCTCTACCAATACTACCAATCCACCACACTAGCATGGTGTCCTACTCTCTACCAATACTGCCAATCCACCACCCTATCATGTTATCCTACCCTCTACCGACACTACCAAACAACCACCCTAGCATGGTGTCCAACCCTCTACCAATACTACCAATCCACCACCCTAACATTGTGTCCTACTCTCTACCAATACTACCAATCCACCACCCTAGCATGGTGTCATACCCTCTACCAATACTACCAAACCACCACTCTAGCATGGTGTCTGACCCTCTACCGACACTGCCAAGCCACCACCCTAGCATGGTGTCCTACTCTCTACCAATACTACCAATCCACCACCCTAGCATGGTGTCCTACTCTCTAACAATACTACCAATCCACCACCCTAGCATGGTGGCCGACCCTCTACCAACACTGCCAAACCACCACCCTAGCATGGTGTCCTACCCTCTACCAATTCTACCAATCCACCACCCTAACATGGTGTCCTACTCTCTACCAATACTACCAATCCACCACCCTAGCATGGTGTCCTACTCTCTACCAATACTGCCAATCCACCACCCTAGCATGGTGTCCGACACTCTACCAACACTGCCAAGCCACCACCCTAGCATGGTGTCCGACCCTCTACCAATACTGCCAAACCACGACCCTAGCATGGTGTCCAACCCTCTACCAATACTGCCAATCCACCACCCTAGCATGGTGTCCTACTCTCTACCAATACTACCAATCCACCACCCTAGCATGGTGTCCAACTCTCTACCAATACTGCCAATCCATCACCCTAGCATGGTGTCCTACTCTCTACCGACACTACCAATCCACCACCCTAGCATGGTGTCCTACTCTCTACCAACACTACCAATCCACCACCCTAGCATGGTGGCCGACCCTCTACCAACACTGCCAAACCACTACCCTAGCATGGTGTCCGACCCTCTATCATTACTGCCAATCCAGAACCCTAGCATGGTTTCCATCCCTCTACCAGTACTGCCAATCCACCACCCTAGCATGGTGTCCAACCCTCTGCCAATACTAGCAATCCACCACCCTAGCATGGTGTCCAGCCCTCTACCAATACAACCAATCCACCACCCTAGCATGGTGTCAGACCCTCTACAAATACTACCAATCCACCACCCTAGCATGGTGTCCTACTCTCTACCAATACTGCCAAATCAACACCCTAGCATGGTGTCCTACTCTCTACCAATACTGCCAATCCACCACCCTAACATGGTGTCCTACTCTCTACCAATACTACCAATCCACCACCCTCGCATAGTGTCCTACCCTCTACCAATACTGCCAATCCACCACCCTAACATGGTGTCCTACTCTCTACCAATACTACCAATACACCACCCTAGCATGCTGTCCTACCCTCTACCAATACTACCAATCCACCACCCTAACATGGTGTCCTACTATCTACAAATACTACCAATCCACCACCCTAGCATGGTGTCCTACTCTCTACCAATACTGCCAATCCACCACCCTAGCATGGTGTGCTACCCTCTACCGACACTACCAATCCACCACCCTAGCATGGTGTCCGACCCTCTACCAATACTACCAATCCAACACCCTAACATGGTGTCCTACTCTCTACCAATACTACAAATCCACCACCCTAGCATGGTGTCCTACCCTCTACCAATACTACCAATCCACCACCCTAGCATGGTGTCCTACCCTCTACCAATACTACCAATCCACCACCCTAGCATGGTGTCATAACCTCTACCAATACTAACAAACCACCACCCTAGCATGGTGTCCGACCCTCTACCGACACTGCCAAGCCACCGCCCTAGCATGGTGGCCGACCCTCTACCAATACTACCAATCCACCACCCTAGCATGGTGTCCTACCCTCTACCAATACTACCAATCCACCACCCTTGCATGGTGGCCGACCCTCTACCAACACCGCCAAACCACCACCCTAGCATGGTGTCCTACCCTCTACCAATACTGCCAATCCACCACCCTAGCATGGTGTCCTACTCTCTACCGACACTACCAATCCACCACCCTAGCATGGTGTCCTACTCTCTACCAAGACTACCAATCCACCACCCTAGCATGGTGGCCGACCCTCTACCAACACTGCCAAACCACCACCCTAGCATGGTGTCCGACCCTCTATCAATACTGCCAATCCACCACCCTAGCATGGTTTCCATCCCTCTACCAGTACTGCCAAACCACCACCCTAGCATGGTGTCCTTCTCTCTACCAACACTACCAATCCACCACCCTAGCATGGTGTCCTACTCTCTACCGACACTACCAATCCACCAACCTAACATGGTGTCCTACTCTCTAACAATACTACCAATCCACCACCCTAGCATTGTGGCCAACTTCTACCAACACTGCCAAACCACCACACTAGCATGGTGTCCGAACCTCTACCAATACTGCCAATCCACCACCCTAGCATGGTTTCCAACCCTCTAGCAGTACTGCCAATCCACCACCCTAGCATGCTGTCCGACCCTCTACCGACACTGCCAAACCACCACTCTAGCATGTTGTCCGACCCTCTAGTGACACTGCAAACCACCACCCGAGCATGTTGTCCGACCCTCTACTGACACTGCCAATCCACCGCCCTAGCATGTTGTTCTACACTCTACCAATACTACCAATCCACCACACTCGCATGGTGTCCTACTCTCTACCGACACTACCAATCCACCACCCTAGCATGGTGTCCAACCCTCTACCAATACTACCAATTCACCACCCTAGCATGGTGTCCGACCCTCTAACAATACTACCAATCCACCACCCTAGCATGGTGTCCAACCCTCTACCAATACTACCAATTCACCACCCTAGCATGGTGTCCGACCCTCTAACAATACTACCAATCCACCACCCTAGCATGGTGTCCAACCCTCTACCAATACTGCCAATCCACCACCCTAGCATGGTGTCCTACTCTCTACCAATACTACCAATCCACCACCCTAGCATGGTGTCCAACCCTCTGCCAATACTAGCAATCCACCACCCTAGCATGGTGTCCAGCCCTCTACCAATACAACCAATCCACCACCCTAGCATGGTGTCAGACCCTCTACCAATACTGCCAATCCACCACCCTAGCATGGTGTCCTACTCTCTACCAATACTGCCAATCCACCACCCTAGCATGGTGTTCTACTCTCTACCAATACTGCCAATCCACCACCCTAACATGGTGTCCTACTGTCTACCAATACTACCAATCCACCACCCTAGCATGGTGTCCTACCCTCTACCAATACTACCAATCCACCACCCTAGCATGGTGTCATACCCTCTACCAATACTAACAAACCACCACCCTAGCATGGTGTCCGAACCTCTACCGACACTGCCAAGCCACCACCCTAGCATGGTGTCCGACCCTCTACCAATACTGCCAATCCACCACCCTAACATGGTGTCCTACCCTCTACCAATACTACCAATCCACCACCCTAGCATGGTGGCCGACCCTCTACCAACACTGCCAAACCACCACCCTAGCATGGTGTCCGACCCTCTACCAATAGTGCCAATCCACCACGCTAGCATGGTTTGCAACCCTCTACCAGTACTGCCAATCCACCACCCTAGCATGGTATCCGACCCTCTACCGACACTGTCAAACCACCACCCTAGCATGGTGTCCGACCCTCCAGTAACACTGCCAAACCACCACCCGAGCATGGTGTCCGACCCTCTACTGACACTGCCAATTCACCGCCCTAGCATGTTGTTCTACACTCTACCAATACTACCAATCCACCACACTCGCATGGTGTCCTACTCTCTACCAATACTGCTAATCCACCACCCTATCATGGTGTCCTACCCTCTACCAACACTACCAATCCACCACCCTAGCATGGTGTCCGACCCTCTATATATACTACCAATCCACCACCCTAACATTGTGTCCTACTCTCTACCAATACTACCAATCCACCACCCTAGCATGGTGTCCTACCCTCTACCAATACTACCAATCCACCACCCTAGCATGATGTCATACCCTCTACCAATACTACCAAACCACCACCCTAGCATGGTGTCCGACCCTCTACCGACACTGCCAAGCCACCACCCTAGCATGGTGTCCGACCCTCAACCAATACTGCCAAACCACGACCCTAGCATGGTGTCCAACCCTCTACCAATACTGCCAATCCACCACCCTAGCATGGTGTCCTACTCTCTACCAATACTACCAATCCACCACCCTAGCATGGTGTCCTACTCTCTACCATACTGCCAATCCACCACCCTAACATGGTGTCCTACTCTCTACCAATACTGCCAATCCACCACCCTAGCATGGTGTCCTACCCTCTACCAATACTGCCAATCCACCACCCTAGCATGGTGTCCTACTCTCTACCAATACTGCCAATCCACCACCCTAACATGGTGTCCTACTCTCTACCAATACTACCAATCCACCACACTAGCATGGTGTCCTACTCTCTACGAATACTGCCAATCCACCACCCTAGCATGGTGTCCTACCCGATACCAACACTACCAATCCACCACCCTAGCATGGTGTCCGACCCTCTACCAATACTACCAATCCACCACCCTAACATGGTGTCCTACTCTCTACCAATACTACCAATCCACCAATCTAGCATGGTGTCCTACCCTCTACCAATACTACCAATCCACCACCCTAGCATGGATTCCTACCCTCTACCAATCCTGCCAATCCACCACCCTAACATGGTCGCCGACCCTCTACCAATACTACCAATCCACCACCCTAGCATGGTGTCCTAACCTCTACCAATATTACCAATCCACAACCCGAGCATGGTGGCCGACCCTCTACCAATAATACCAATCCACCACCCAAGCATGTTGTCCTACCCTCTACCAATAATACCAATCCACCACCCTAGCATGGTGTCCTACCCTCTAACAATATTACCAATCCACAACCCTAGCATGGTGTCCTACCCTCTACCAATATTACCAATCCACAACCCTAGCATGGTGGCCGACCCTCTACCAATAATACCAATCCGCCAACCTAGCATGGTGTCCTACCCTCTACCGGCACTGCCAAACCACCACCCTAGAATGGTGTGCTACTCTCTACCAATACAGCCAATCAACCACCCTAGCATGGTGTCCTACTCTCTACCGACACTACCAATCCACCACGCTAGCATGGTGTCCTACACTCTACCAATACTGCCAATCCACCACCCTAGCATGGTGTCCTACACTCTACCGGCACTGCCAATCCACCACCCTAGAATGGTGTGCTACTCCCTACCAATACTGCCAATCCACCACGCTAGCATGGTGTCCTACTCTCTTCTGAAAATACCAATCCACCACGCTAGCATGGTGTCCTACTCTCTACCAATACTGCCCAATCTACCACCCTAGCATGGTGTTCTACCCTCTACCGACACTACCAATCCACCACTTTAGCATGGTGTCCTACTCTCTACCAATACTACAAATCCACCACCCTAACATGGTGTCCTACCCTCTACCAATACTGCCAATCCACCACCCTAACATGGTGTACTACTCTCTACCAATACTACCAATCCACCACCCTTGCATGGTGTCCTACCCTCTACCAATACTACCAATCCACCACCCTAACATGGTGTCCTACTCTCTACCAATACTACCAATCCACCACCCTAACATGGTGTCCTACACTCTACCAATACTACCAATCCACGACCCTAGCATGGTGTCCTACTCTCTACCAATACTCCCAATCCACCACCCTATCATGGTGTCCTACCCTCTACCGACACTACCAATCCACCACCTTAGCATGGTGTCCTACTCTCTACCAATACTACCAATCCACCACTCTAGTATGGTGTCCTACCATCTACCAATACTACCAATCCACCACCCTAGCATGGTGTCATACCCTCTACCAATACTACCAAACCACCACCCTAGCATGGTGTCCGACCCTCTACCGACACTGCCAAGCCACCACCCTAGCATGGTGTCCGACCCTCTACCAATACTACCAAACCACCACCCTAGCATGGTGTCAGACCCTCTACCAATACTGCCAATCCACCACCCTAACATGGTGTCCTACTCTCTACCAATACTACCAATCCACAACCCTTGCATGGTGTCCTACCCTCTAAAAATACTACCAATCCACCACCCTAACATGGGGTCCTACTCTCTACCAATACTACCAATCCACGACCCTAGCATGGTGTCCTACTCTCTACCAATACTCCCAATCCACCACCCTATCATGGTGTCCTACCCTCTACCAATACTACCAATCCACCACCCTAGCATGGTGTCCTACCCTCTACCAATACTACCAATCCACCACCCTAGCATGGTGTCCTACTCTCTACCAATACTGCCAATCCACCACCCTAGCATGGTGTCCTACTCTCTACCAATGCTGCCAATCCACCACCCTGGCATGGTGTCCTAACCTCTACCAATACTGCCAATCCACCACCCTAGAATGGTGTGCTACTCTCTACCAATACTGCCAATCCACCCCCCTAGCTTGGTGTCCTACTCTCTACCGACACTACCAATCCACCACGCTAGCATGGTGTCCTACTCTCTAACAATACTGCCAATCTACCACCCTAGCATGGTGTTCTACCCTCTACCGGCACTACCAATCCACCACCCTAGCATGGTGTCCTACTCTCTACCAATACTACCAATCCACCACCCTAGCATGGTGTCCTACCCTCTACCAATACTACCAATCCACCACCCTTGCATGGTGTCCTACGCTCTACCAATACTACCAATCCACCACCCTAACATGGTGCCCTACTCTCTACCAATACTACCAATCCACCACCCTAGCATGGTGTCCTACTCTCTACCAAAACTGCCAATCCACCACCCTAGCATGGTGTCCTACCCTCTACCGACACTACCAATCCACCACCCTAGCATGGTGTCCGACCCTCTACCAATACTACCAATCCACCACCCTAGCATGGTGTCCTACACTCTACCAATACTACCAATCCACCACCCTGGCATGGTGTCCTACCCTCTACCAATACTACCAATCCACCACCCTAACATGGTGTCCTACTGTATACCAAAACTACCAATCCACCACCCTAGCATGGTGTCCTACTCTCTAACAATACTGCCAATCCACCAGCCTAGCATGGTGTCCTACCCTCTACCGACACTACCAATCCACCACTTTAGCATGGTGTCCTACTCACTACCAATACTACAAATCCACCACCCTAACATGGTGTCCTACTCTCTACCAATACTACCAATCCACCACCCTAGCATGGTGTCCTACCCTCTACCAATACTGCCAATCCACCACCCTAACATGGTGTCCTACTCTCTACCAATACTACCAATCCACCACCCTTGCATGGTGTCCTACCCTCTACCAATACTACCAATCCACCACCCTAACATGGTGTCCTACTGTATACCAAAACTACCAATCCACCACCCTAGCATGGTGTCCTACTCTCTACCAATACTGCCAATCCACCAGCCTAGCATGGTGTCCTACACTCTTCCGACACTACCAATCCACCACCCTAGCATGGTGTCCGACCCTCTACCAATACTACCAATCCACCACGCTAACATGGTGTCCTACTCTCTACCAATACTACCAATCCACCACCCTAGCATGGTGTCCTACCCTCTACCAATACTACCAATCCACCACCCTAGCATGGTGTCATACTCTCTACCAATACTACAAAACCACCACCCTAGCATGGCGTCCGACCCTCTACCGACACTGCCAAGCCACCACCCTAGCATGGTGTCCGACCCTCTACCAATACTGCCAAACCACGACCCTAGCATGGTGTCCAACCCTCTACCAATACTGCCAATCCACCACCCTAGCATGGTGTCCTACTCTCTACCAATACGACCAATCCACCACCCTAGCATGGTGTCCTATCCTCTACCAATACTGCCAAACCACCACCCTAGCATGGTGGCCTACTCTCTACCAACACTACCAATCCACCACCCTAGCATGGTGGCCGACCCTCTACCAACAATGCCAAACCACCACCCTAGCATGGTGTCCGACTCTCTACCAATACTGCCAATCCACCACCCTAGCATGGTTTCCATCCCTCTACCAGTACTGCCAATCCACCACCCTAGCATGGTGTCCTACTCTCTACCAACACTACTAATCCACCACCCTAGCATGGTGTCCTACTCTCTACCGACTCTACCAATCCACCACCCTAACATGGTGTCCTACTCTCTAACAATACTACCAATCCACCACCCTAGCATGGTGGCAGACCCTCTACCAACACTGCCAATCTACCATCCTAGCATGGTGTCCGACCCTCTACCAATACTGACAATCCACCACCCTAGCATGGTTTCCAACCCTCTACCAGTACTGCCAATCCACCACCCTAGCATGGTGTCCGACCCTCTACTGACACTGCAATCCACCGCCCTAGCATGTTGTTCTACACTCTACCAATACTACCAATCCACCACACTCGCATGGTGTCCTACTCTCTACCGACACTACCAATCCACCACCCTAGCAGGGTGTCCAACCCTCTGACAATACTAGCAATACACCACCCTAGCATGGTGTCCAACCCACTACCAATACTACCAAGTCACCACCCTAGCATGGTGTCCGACCCTCTACCAATACTACCAATCCACCACCCTAGCATGGTGTCCAACCCTCTACCAATACTGCCAATCCACCACCCTAGCATGGTGTCCTACTCTCTACCAATACTACCAATCCACCACCCTAGCATGGTGTCCTACCCTCTACCAATACTGCCAATCCACCACCCTGGCATGGTGTCCTACTCACTACCAATACTGCCAATCCACCACCCTAGCATGGTGTCCTACCCAATACCGACACTACCCATCCAGCAACCTAGCATGGTGTCCGACCCTCTACCAATACTACCAATCCACCACCCTAACATGGTGTCCTACTCTCTACCAATACTACCAATCCACCACACTAGCATGGTGTCCTACTCTCTACCAATACTGCCAATCCACCACCCTAGCATGGTGTCCTACCCTATACCGACACTACCAATCCAGCACCCTAGCATGGTGTCCGACCCTCTACCAATACTACCAATCCACCACCCTAACATGGTGTCCTACTCTCTACCAATACTACCAATCCACCACCCTAGCAAGGTGTCCTACCCTCTACCAATACTACCAATCCACCACCCTAGCATGGTGTCCTACCCTCTACCAATACTACCAATCTACCACCCTAGCATGGTGGCCGACCCTCTACTAATACAACCAATCCACCATCCTAGCATGGTTTCCTACCCTCTACCAATACTGCCAATCCACCACCCTAACATGGTCGCCGACCCTCTACCACTACTACCAATCCACCACCCTAGCATGGTGTCCTAAACTCTACCAATACTACAAATCGACCACCCTAGCATGGTGTCCGACCCTCTACCAACACTGCCAAACCACCACCCTAGCATGGTGTCCGACCCTCTATCAACACTGCCAAACCACCACCCTAGCATGGTGTCCTACCCTCTACCAATCCTACCAATCCAACAGCCTAGCATGGTGCCCTACCCTCTACCAATCCTACCAATCCACCACCCTAGCATGGTTTGCAACCCTCTACCAGTACTGCCAATCCACCACCCTAGCATGGTGTCCTACCCTCTACCAATACTACGAATCCACCACCCTAGCATGGTGTCCTACTCTCTACCAATACTGCCAATCCGCCACCCTAGCATGGTGTCCTACTCTCTACCAATACTGCCAATCCACCACCCTAGCATGGTGTCCTACTCTCTACGAATACTGCCAATCCACCATCCTAGCATGGTGTCCTACTCTCTACCAATACTGCCAATCCACCACCCTAGCATGGTGTCCGACCCTCTACCAATACTGCCAATCCACCACCCTAGCATGGTGTCCTACTCTCTACCAATACTGCCAATCCACCACCCTAGCATGGTGTCCTACTCTCTACCAATACTACCAATCCACCACCCTGGCATGGTGTCAGGCCCTCTACCAATACTTCCAATCCACCACCCTAGGATGGTGTCCTACCCTCTACCAATACTACAAATCCACCACCCTAGCATGGTGTCCGACCCTCTACCAACACTGCCAAACCACCACTCTAGCATGGTGTCCGACCCTCTACCAACACTGCCAAACCACCACCCTAGCATGGTGTCCTACCCTCTACCAATCCTACCAATCCAACAGCCTAGCATGGTGCCCTACCCTCTACCAATCCTACCAATCCACCACCCTAGCATGGTTTGCAACCCTCTACCAGTACTGCCAATCCACCACCCTAGCATGGTGTCCTACCCTCTACCAATACTACCAATCCACCACCCTAGCATGGTGTCCTACTCTCTACCAATACTGCCAATCCGCCACCCTAGCATGGTGTCCTAATCTCTACCAATACTGCCAATCCACCACCCTTGCATGGTGTCCTACTCTCTACCAATACTGCCAATCCACCACCCTAGCATGGTGTCCTACTCTCTACCAATACTGCCAATCCACCACCCTAGCATGGTGTCCGACCCTCTACCAATACTGCCAATCCACCACCCTAGCATGGTGTCCTACTCTCTACCAATACTGCCAATTCACCACCCTAGCATGGTGTCCTACTCTCTACCAATACTACCAAAACACCACCCTAGCATGGTGTCCGACCCTCTACCAATACTGCCAATCCACCACCCTAGCATGGTGTCCTACTCTCTACTAATACTGCCAATCCACCACCCTAGCATGGTGTCCTACCCTCTTCCAATACTACCAATCCACCACCCTAACATGGTGTCCTACTCTCTACCAATACTACCAATCCACCACCCTAAAATGGTGTCCTACTCTCTAACAATACTACCAATCCACCACCCTAGCATGGTGTCCTACTCTCTACCAATACTGCCAATCCACCACCCTAGCATGGTGTCCTACTCTCTACCGACACTACCAATCCACCACCCTAGCATGGTGTCCGACCCTCTACCAATACTACCAATCCAAGACCCTAACATGGTGTCCTACCCTCTACCAATACTACCAATCCACCACCCTAGCATGGTGTCCTACTCTCTACCGACACTACCAATCCACCACACTAGCATGGTGTCCGACCCTCTACCAATACTACCAATCCAAGACCCTAACATGGTGTCCTACCCTCTACCAATACTACCAATCCAAGACCCTAACATGGTGTCCTACCCTCTACCAATACTACCAATCCAAGACCCTAACATGGTGTCCTACCCTCTAACAATACTACCAATCCACCACCCTGGCATGGTGTCCTACTCTCTACCAATACTGCCAATCTACCACCCTAGCATGGTGTTCTACCCTCTACCGACACTACCAATCCACCACTTTAGCATGGTGTCCTACTCACTACCAATACTACAAATCCACCACCCTAACATGGTGTCCTACTCTCTACCAATACTACCAATCCACCACCCTAGCATGGTGTCCTACTCTCTACCAATACTACCAATCCACCACCCTTGCATGGTGGCCTACCCTCTACCAATACTACCAATCCACCACCCTAACATGGTGTCCTACTGTATACCAAAACTACCAATCCACCACCCTAGCATGGTGTCCTACTCACTACCAATACTGCCAATCCACCAGCCTAGCATGGTGTCCTACCCTCTTCCGACACTACCAATCCACCATCCTAGCATGGTGTCCGATCCTCTACCGATACTACCAATCCACCACCCTAGCATGGCGTCCGACCCTCTACCGACACTACCAATCCACCATCCTAGCATGGTGTCCTACTCTCTACCAATACTACCAAACCACCACCCTAGCATGGCGTCCGACCCTCTACCGACACTGCCAAGCCACCACCCTAGCATGGTGTCCGACCCTCTACCAATACTGCCAAACCACGACCCTAGCACGGTGTCCAACCCTCTACCAATACTGCCAATCCACCACCCTAGCATGGTGTCCTACTCTCTACCAATACGACCAATCCAACACCCTAGCATGGTGTCCTACCCTCTACCAATACTGCCAAACCACCACCCTAGCATGGTGGCCTACTCTCTACCAACACTACCAATCCACCACCCTAGCATGGTGGCCGACCCTCTACCAACAATGCCAAACCACCACCCTAGCATGGTGTCCTACTCTCTACCAACACTACTAATCCACCACCCTAGCATGGTGTCCTACTCTCTACCGACTCTACCAATCCACCACCCTAACATGGTGTCCTACTCTCTAACAATACTACCAATCCACCACCCTAGCATGGTGGCCGACCCTCTACCAACACTGCCAAACTACCACCCTAGCATGGTGTCCGACCTTCTACCAATACTGCCAATCCACCACCCTAGCATGGTTTCCAACCCTCTACCAGTACTGCCAATCCACCGCCCTAGCATGTTGTTCTACACTCTACCAATACTACCAAGTCTCCACCCTAGCATGGTGTCCGACCCTCTACCAATACTACCAATCCACCACCCTAGCATGGTGTCCAACCCTCTACCAATACTGCCAATCCACCACCCTAGCATGGTGTCCTACTCTCTACCAATACTACCAATCCACCACCCTAGCATGGTGTCCTACTCTCTACCAATACTACCAATCCACCACCCTGGCATGGTGTCCTACTCACTACCAATACTGCCAATCCACCACCCTAGCATGGTGTCCTACCCTATTCCGACACTACCCATCCAGCACCCTAGCATGGTGTCCGACCCTCTACCAATACTACCAATCCACCACCCTAACATGGTGTCCTACTCTCTACCAATACTACCAATCCACCACACTAGCATGGTGTCCTACTCTCTACCAATACTGCCAATCCACCACCTTAGCATGGTGTCCTACCCTATACCGACACTACCAATCCAGCACCCTAGCATGGTGTCCGACCCTCTACCAATACTACCAATCCACCACCCTAACATGGTGTCCTACTCTCTACCAATACTACCAATCCACCACCCTAGCATGGTATCCTACCCTCTACCAATACTACCAATCCACCACCCTAGCGTTGTGTCCTACCCTCTACCAATACTACCAATCTACCACCCTAGCACGGTGGCCGACCCTCTACTAATACAACCAATCCACCATCCTAGCATGGTTTCCTACCCTCTACCACTACTACCAATCCACCACCCTAGCATGGTGTCCTACTCTCTACCACTACTACCAATCCACCACCCTAGCATGGTGTCCTACCCTCTACCACTACTACCAATCCACCACCCTAGCATGGTGTCCTACTCTCTACCACTACTACCAATCCACCACCCTAGCATGGTGACAGGCCCTCTACCAATACTTCCAATCCACCACCCTAACATGGTGTCCTACTCTCTACCAATACTACCAATCCACCACCCTAGCATGGTATCCTACCCTCTACCAATACTACCAATCCACCACCCTAGCGTTGTGTCCTACCCTCTACCAATACTACCAATCTACCACCCTAGCACGGTGGCCGACCCTCTACCAATACTACCAATCCACCACCCTAACATGGTGTCCTACTCTCTACCACTACTACCAATCCACCACCCTAGCATGGTGTCCTACCCTCTACCACTACTGCCAATCCACCACCCTAGCATGGTGACAGGCCCTCTACCAATACTTCCAATCCACCAGCCTAGCATGGTGTCCGACCCTCTACCAATACTACCAATCCACCACCCTAACATGGTGTCCTACTCTCTACCAATACTACCAATCCACCACCCTACCATGGTGTCCTACCCTCTACCAATACTACCAATCCACCACCCTAGCGTTGTGTCCTACCCTCTACCAATACTACCAATCCACCACCCTAGGATGGTGTCCTACCCTCTACCAATACTACAAATCGACCACCCTAGCATGGTGTCCGACCCTCTACCAACACTGCCATCCACCACCCTAGCATGGTGTCCGACCCTCTACCAACACTGCCAAACCACCACCCTAGCATGGTGTCCTACCCTCTACCAATGCTACCAATCCAACAGCCTAGCATGGTGCCCTACCCTCTACCAATCCTACCAATCCACCACCCTAGCATGGTTTGCAACCCTCTACCAGTACTGCCAATCCACCACCCTAGCATGGTGTCCTACCCTCTACCAATACTACCAATCCACCACCCTAGCATGGTGTCCTACTCTCTACCAATACTGCCAATCCACCACCCTAGCATGGTGTCCTACTCTCTAAGAATACTGCCAATCCACCACCCTAGCATGGTGTCCTACTCTCTACCAATACTGCCAATCCACCACCCTAGCACGGTGTCCGACCCTCTACCAATACTGCCAATCCACCACCCTAGCATGGTGTCCTACTCTCTACCAATACTGCCAATCCACCACCCTAGCATGGTGTCCTACTCTCTACCAATACTACCAATCCACCACCCTAGCATGGTGTCAGGCCCTCTACCAATACTTCCAATCCACCACCCTAGCATGGTGTCCTACTCTCTACCAATACTACCAATCCACCACCCTAGCATGGTGTCCGACCCTCTACCAATACTGCCAATCCACCACCCTAGCATGGTGTCCTACTCTCTACTAATACTGCCAATCCACCAACCTAGCATGGTGTCCTACCCTCTTCCATTACTACCAATCCACCACCCTAACATGGTGTCCTACTCTCTACGAATACTACCAATCCACCACCCTAACATGGTGTCCTACTCTCTACCAATACTACCAATCCACCACCCTAGCATGGTGTCCTACTCTCTACCAATACTGCCAATCCACCACCCTAGCATGGTGTCCTACTCTCTACCGACACTACCAATCCACCACCCTAGTATGGTGTCCTACCCTCTACCAATACTGCCATTCCACCACCCAAACATGGTGGCCGACACTCTACCAATACTACCAATCCACCACCCTAGCATGGTGTCCTACCCTCTACCAATACTGCCAATCCACCACCCTAGCATGGTGTCCTACCCTCTACCAATACTGCCATTCCACGACCCAAACATGGTGGCCGACCCTCTACCAATACTAGCAATCCACCACCCTAGCATGGTGTCCTACCCTCTACCAATACTGCCAATCCACCACCCTAACATGGTGTCCTACCCTCTACCAATACTACCAATCCACCACCCTAGCATGGTGTCCTACCCTCTACCAATACTGCCAATCCATCACCCTAACATGGTGGCCGACCCTCAACCAATACTACCAATCCACCACCCTAGCATGGTGCCCTACCCTCTACCAATACTACCAATCCACCACCCTAGCATGGTGTCCTACCCTCTACCAATACTACCAATCCACCACCCTAGCATGGTGTCCGGCCCTCTACCAATACTACCAATCCACCACCCTAGCATGGTGTACTACCCTCTACCAACACTACCAATCCACCACCCTAGCATGGTGTCCTACCCTCTACCAATACTACCAATCCACCACCCTAGCATGGTGTCCTACCCTCTACCAATACTACCAATCCACCACCCTAGCATGGTGTCCAACCCTCTACCAAAACTGCCAATCCACCACCCTAGGATGGTGTCCTACCCTCTACCAATACTACCAATCCACCACCCTAGCATGGTGCCCGACCCTCTACCAATACTACCAATCCACCACCCTAGCATGGTGTCCTACCCAATACCAATACTACCAATCCACCACCCTAGCATGGTGTCCTACTCTCTACCAATACTACCAATCCACCACACTAGCATGGTGTCCTACTCTCTACCAATACTACCAATCCACCACACTAGCATGGTGTCCTACTCTCTACGAATACTGCCAATCCACCACCCTAGCATGGTGTCCTACCCGATACCGACACTACCAAACCACCACCCTAGCATGGTGTCCGACCCTCTACCAATACTACCAATCCACCACCCTAACATGGTGTCCTACACTCTACCAATACTACCAATCCACCACCCTAACATGGTGTCCTACTCTCTACCAATACTACCAATCCACCAATCTAGCATGGTGTCCTACCCTCTACCAATACTACCAATCCACCACCCTAGCATGGATTCCTACCCTCTACCAATCCTGCCAATCCACCACCCTAACATGGTCACCGACCCTCTACCAATACTACCAATCCACCACCCTAGCATGGTGTCCTACCCTCTACCAATATTACCAATCCACAACCCTAGCATGGTGGCCGACCCTCTACCGACACTACCAATCCACCACGCTAGCATGGTGTCCTACCCTCTACCAATACTGCCAATCCGCCAACCTAGCATGGTGTCCTACCCTCTACCGGCACTGCCAATCCACCACCCTAGCATGGTGTCCTACCCTCTACCAATACTACCAATCCACCACCCTAGCATGGTGTCCTACCCTCTACCAATACTACCAATCCACCACCCTAGCATGGTGTCCTACTCTCTACCAATACTGCCAATCCACCACCCTAGCATGGTGTCCTACTCTCTAAGAATACTGCCAATCCACCACCCTAGCATGGTGTCCTACTCTCTACCAATACTGCCAATCCACCACCCTAGCACGGTGTCCGACCCTCTACCAATACTGCCAATCCACCACCCTAGCATGGTGTCCTACTCTCTACCAATACTGCCAATCCACCACCCTAGCATGGTGTCCTACTCTCTACCAATACTACCAATCCACCACCCTAGCATGGTGTCAGGCCCTCTACCAATACTTCCAATCCACCACCCTAGCATGGTGTCCTACTCTCTACCAATACTACCAATCCACCACCCTAGCATGGTGTCCGACCCTCTACCAATACTGCCAATCCACCACCCTAGCATGGTGTCCTACTCTCTACTAATACTGCCAATCCACCAACCTAGCATGGTGTCCTACCCTCTTCCATTACTACCAATCCACCACCCTAACATGGTGTCCTACTCTCTACGAATACTACCAATCCACCACCCTAACATGGTGTCCTACTCTCTACCAATACTACCAATCCACCACCCTAGCATGGTGTCCTACTCTCTACCAATACTGCCAATCCACCACCCTAGCATGGTGTCCTACTCTCTACCGACACTACCAATCCACCACCCTAGTATGGTGTCCTACCCTCTACCAATACTGCCATTCCACCACCCAAACATGGTGGCCGACACTCTACCAATACTACCAATCCACCACCCTAGCATGGTGTCCTACCCTCTACCAATACTGCCAATCCACCACCCTAGCATGGTGTCCTACCCTCTACCAATACTGCCATTCCACGACCCAAACATGGTGGCCGACCCTCTACCAATACTAGCAATCCACCACCCTAGCATGGTGTCCTACCCTCTACCAATACTGCCAATCCACCACCCTAACATGGTGTCCTACCCTCTACCAATACTACCAATCCACCACCCTAGCATGGTGTCCTACCCTCTACCAATACTGCCAATCCATCACCCTAACATGGTGGCCGACCCTCAACCAATACTACCAATCCACCACCCTAGCATGGTGCCCTACCCTCTACCAATACTACCAATCCACCACCCTAGCATGGTGTCCTACCCTCTACCAATACTACCAATCCACCACCCTAGCATGGTGTCCGACCCTCTACCAATACTACCAATCCACCACCCTAGCATGGTGTACTACCCTCTACCAACACTACCAATCCACCACCCTAGCATGGTGTCCTACCCTCTACCAATACTACCAATCCACCACCCTAGCATGGTGTCCTACCCTCTACCAATACTACCAATCCACCACCCTAGCATGGTGTCCAACCCTCTACCAAAACTGCCAATCCACCACCCTAGGATGGTGTCCTACCCTCTACCAATACTACCAATCCACCACCCTAGCATGGTGCCCGACCCTCTACCAATACTACCAATCCACCACCCTAGCATGGTGTCCTACCCAATACCAATACTACCAATCCACTACCCTAGCATGGTGTCCTACTCTCTACCAATACTACCAATCCACCACACTAGCATGGTGTCCTACTCTCTACCAATACTACCAATCCACCACACTAGCATGGTGTCCTACTCTCTACGAATACTGCCAATCCACTACCCTAGCATGGTGTCCTACCCGATACCGACACTACCAAACCACCACCCTAGCATGGTGTCCGACCCTCTACCAATACTACCAATCCACCACCCTAACATGGTGTCCTACTCTCTACCAATACTACCAATCCACCAATCTAGCATGGTGTCCTACCCTCTACCAATACTACCAATCCACCACCCTAGCATGGATTCCTACCCTCTACCAATCCTGCCAATCCACCACCCTAACATGGTCACCGACCCTCTACCAATACTACCAATCCACCACCCTAGCATGGTGTCCTACCCTCTACCAATATTACCAATCCACAACCCTAGCATGGTGGCCGACCCTCTACCGACACTACCAATCCACCACGCTAGCATGGTGTCCTACCCTCTACAATACTGCCAATCCGCCAACCTAGCATGGTGTCCTACCCTCTACCGGCACTGCCAATCCACCACCCTAGCATGGTGTCCTACCCTCTACCAATACTACCAATCCACCACCCTAGCATGGTGTGCTACTCTCTACCAATACTGCCAATCCACCATGCTAGCATGGTGTCCTACTCTCTACCGACACTACCAATCCACCACGCTAGCATGGTGTCCTACTCTCTAGCAATACTGCCCAATCTACCACCCTAGCATGGTGTTCTACCCTCTACCGACACTACCAATCCACCACCCTAGCATGGTGTCCGACCCTCTACCAATACTACCAATCCACCACCCTAACATGGTGTCCTACCCTCTACCAATACTACCAATCCACCACCCTAGCATGGCGTCATACCCTCTACCAATACTACCAAACCACCACCCTAGCATGGTGTCCGACCCTCTACCGCCACTGCCAAGACACCACGCTAGCATGGTGTCCGACCCTCTACCAATACTACCAAACCACCACCCTAGCATGGTGTCAGACCCTCTACCAATACTGCCAATCCACCACCCTAGCATGGTGTCCTACCCTCTACCAATACTACCAATCCACCACCCTAGCATGGTGTCCTACTCTCTACCAATACTGCCAATCCACCACCCTAGCATGGTGTCCTACTCTCTACCAATGCTGCCAATCCACCCCCCTAGCATGGAGTCCTACTCTCTACCGACACTACCAATCCACCACGCTAGCATGGTATCCTACTCTCTACCAATAATGCCAATCTACCACCCTAGCATGGTGTTCTACGCTCTACCGACACTACCAATCCACCACCCTAGCATGGTATCCTACTCTCTACCAATACTACCAATCCACCACCCTAGCATGGTGTCCTACCCTCTACCAATACTACCAATCCACCACCCTAGCATGGTGTCCTACTCTCTACCAAAACTGCCAATCCACCACCCTAGCATGGTGTCCTACCCTCTACCGACACTACCAATCCACCACCCTAGCATGGTGTCCGACCCTCTACCAATACTACCAATCCACCACCCTAGCATGGTGTCCTACCGTCTACCAATACTACCAATCCACCACCCTAGCATGGTGTCATACCCTCTACCAATACTACCAATTCACCACCCTAGCATGGTGGCCTACCATCTACCAATACCGACAATCCACCACACTAACTTGGTGACAGACCCTCTACCAATACTGCCATTCCAGCACCCAAACATGGTGGCCGACCCTCTACCAATACTTCCAATCCACCACCCTATCATGGTGTCCTACCCTCTACCAATACTACAAATCCACCACCCTAGCATGGTGTCCTACCCTCTACCAATACTACCAATCCACCACCCTAGCATGGTGTCCTACTCTCTACCAAAACTGCCAATCCACCACCCTAGCATGGTGTCCTACCCTCTACCGACACTACCAATCCACCACCCTAGCATGTTGGCCGACCCTCTACCAATACTACCAATCCACCACCCTAGCATGGTGTCCTGCCCTCTACCAATACTACCAATCCACCACCCTAGCAAGGTGTCCTACCCTCTACCAATACTACCAATTCACCACCCTAGCATGGTGTCCTACTCTCTACCAATACTACCAATCCACCACACTAGCATGGTGTCCTACTCTCTACGAATACTGCCAATCCACCACCCTAGCATGGTGTCCTACCCTCTACCGACACTACCAATCCACCACCCTAGCATGGTGTCCGACCCTCTACCAATACTACCAATCCACCACCCTAACATGGTGTCCTACTCTCTACCAATACTACCAATCCACCAATCTAGCATGGTGTCCTACCCTCTACCAATACTACAAATCGACCACCCTAGCATGGTGTCCGACCCTCTTCCATTACTACCAATCCACCACCCTAACATGGTGTCCTACTCTCTACGAATACTACCAATCCACCACCCTAACATGGTGTCCTACTCTCTACCAATACTACCAATCCACCACCCTAGCATGGTGTCCTACTCTCTACCAATACTGCCAATCCACCACCCTAGCATGGTGTCCTACTCTCTACCGACACTACCAATCCACCACCCTAGTATGGTGTCCTACCCTCTACCAATACTGCCATTCCACCACCCAAACATGGTGGCCGACACTCTACCAATACTACCAATCCACCACCCTAGCATGGTGTCCTACCCTCTACCAATACTGCCAATCCACCACCCTAGCATGGTGTCCTACCCTCTACCAATACTGCCATTCCACGACCCAAACATGGTGGCCGACCCTCTACCAATACTAGCAATCCACCACCCTAGCATGGTGTCCTACCCTCTACCAATACTGCCAATCCACCACCCTAACATGGTGTCCTACCCTCTACCAATACTACCAATCCACCACCCTAGCATGGTGTCCTACCCTCTACCAATACTGCCAATCCATCACCCTAACATGGTGGCCGACCCTCAACCAATACTACCAATCCACCACCCTAGCATGGTGCCCTACCCTCTACCAATACTACCAATCCACCACCCTAGCATGGTGTCCTACCCTCTACCAATACTACCAATCCACCACCCTAGCATGGTGTCCGACCCTCTACCAATACTACCAATCCACCACCCTAGCATGGTGTACTACCCTCTACCAACACTACCAATCCACCACCCTAGCATGGTGTCCTACCCTCTACCAATACTACCAATCCACCACCCTAGCATGGTGTCCTACCCTCTACCAATACTACCAATCCACCACCCTAGCATGGTGTCCAACCCTCTACCAAAACTGCCAATCCACCACCCTAGGATGGTGTCCTACCCTCTACCAATACTACCAATCCACCACCCTAGCATGGTGCCCGACCCTCTACCAATACTACCAATCCACCACCCTAGCATGGTGTCCTACCCAATACCAATACTACCAATCCACTACCCTAGCATGGTGTCCTACTCTCTACCAATACTACCAATCCACCACACTAGCATGGTGTCCTACTCTCTACCAATACTACCAATCCACCACACTAGCATGGTGTCCTACTCTCTACGAATACTGCCAATCCACTACCCTAGCATGGTGTCCTACCCGATACCGACACTACCAAACCACCACCCTAGCATGGTGTCCGACCCTCTACCAATACTACCAATCCACCACCCTAACATGGTGTCCTACTCTCTACCAATACTACCAATCCACCAATCTAGCATGGTGTCCTACCCTCTACCAATACTACCAATCCACCACCCTAGCATGGATTCCTACCCTCTACCAATCCTGCCAATCCACCACCCTAACATGGTCACCGACCCTCTACCAATACTACCAATCCACCACCCTAGCATGGTGTCCTACCCTCTACCAATATTACCAATCCACAACCCTAGCATGGTGGCCGACCCTCTACCGACACTACCAATCCACCACGCTAGCATGGTGTCCTACCCTCTACAATACTGCCAATCCGCCAACCTAGCATGGTGTCCTACCCTCTACCGGCACTGCCAATCCACCACCCTAGCATGGTGTCCTACCCTCTACCAATACTACCAATCCACCACCCTAGCATGGTGTGCTACTCTCTACCAATACTGCCAATCCACCATGCTAGCATGGTGTCCTACTCTCTACCGACACTACCAATCCACCACGCTAGCATGGTGTCCTACTCTCTAGCAATACTGCCCAATCTACCACCCTAGCATGGTGTTCTACCCTCTACCGACACTACCAATCCACCACCCTAGCATGGTGTCCGACCCTCTACCAATACTACCAATCCACCACCCTAACATGGTGTCCTACCCTCTACCAATACTACCAATCCACCACCCTAGCATGGCGTCATACCCTCTACCAATACTACCAAACCACCACCCTAGCATGGTGTCCGACCCTCTACCGCCACTGCCAAGACACCACGCTAGCATGGTGTCCGACCCTCTACCAATACTACCAAACCACCACCCTAGCATGGTGTCAGACCCTCTACCAATACTGCCAATCCACCACCCTAGCATGGTGTCCTACCCTCTACCAATACTACCAATCCACCACCCTAGCATGGTGTCCTACTCTCTACCAATACTGCCAATCCACCACCCTAGCATGGTGTCCTACTCTCTACCAATGCTGCCAATCCACCCCCCTAGCATGGAGTCCTACTCTCTACCGACACTACCAATCCACCACGCTAGCATGGTATCCTACTCTCTACCAATAATGCCAATCTACCACCCTAGCATGGTGTTCTACGCTCTACCGACACTACCAATCCACCACCCTAGCATGGTATCCTACTCTCTACCAATACTACCAATCCACCACCCTAGCATGGTGTCCTACCCTCTACCAATACTACCAATCCACCACCCTAGCATGGTGTCCTACTCTCTACCAAAACTGCCAATCCACCACCCTAGCATGGTGTCCTACCCTCTACCGACACTACCAATCCACCACCCTAGCATGGTGTCCGACCCTCTACCAATACTACCAATCCACCACCCTAGCATGGTGTCCTACCGTCTACCAATACTACCAATCCACCACCCTAGCATGGTGTCATACCCTCTACCAATACTACCAATTCACCACCCTAGCATGGTGGCCTACCATCTACCAATACCGACAATCCACCACACTAACTTGGTGACAGACCCTCTACCAATACTGCCATTCCAGCACCCAAACATGGTGGCCGACCCTCTACCAATACTTCCAATCCACCACCCTATCATGGTGTCCTACCCTCTACCAATACTACAAATCCACCACCCTAGCATGGTGTCCTACCCTCTACCAATACTACCAATCCACCACCCTAGCATGGTGTCCTACTCTCTACCAAAACTGCCAATCCACCACCCTAGCATGGTGTCCTACCCTCTACCGACACTACCAATCCACCACCCTAGCATGTTGGCCGACCCTCTACCAATACTACCAATCCACCACCCTAGCATGGTGTCCTGCCCTCTACCAATACTACCAATCCACCACCCTAGCAAGGTGTCCTACCCTCTACCAATACTACCAATTCACCACCCTAGCATGGTGTCCTACTCTCTACCAATACTACCAATCCACCACACTAGCATGGTGTCCTACTCTCTACGAATACTGCCAATCCACCACCCTAGCATGGTGTCCTACCCTCTACCGACACTACCAATCCACCACCCTAGCATGGTGTCCGACCCTCTACCAATACTACCAATCCACCACCCTAACATGGTGTCCTACTCTCTACCAATACTACCAATCCACCAATCTAGCATGGTGTCCTACCCTCTACCAATACTACAAATCGACCACCCTAGCATGGTGTCCGACCCTCTACCAACACTGCCATCCACCACCCTAGCATGGTGTCCGACCCTCTACCAACACTGCCAAACCACCACCCTAGCATGGTGTCCTACCCTCTACCAATGCTACCAATCCAACAGCCTAGCATGGTGCCCTACCCTCTACCAATCCTACCAATCCACCACCCTAGCATGGTTTGCAACCCTCTACCAGTACTGCCAATCCACCACCCTAGCATGGTGTCCTACCCTCTACCAATACTACCAATCCACCACCCTAGCATGGTGTCCTACTCTCTACCAATACTGCCAATCCACCACCCTAGCATGGTGTCCTACTCTCTAAGAATACTGCCAATCCACCACCCTAGCATGGTGTCCTACTCTCTACCAATACTGCCAATCCACCACCCTAGCACGGTGTCCGACCCTCTACCAATACTGCCAATCCACCACCCTAGCATGGTGTCCTACTCTCTACCAATACTGCCAATCCACCACCCTAGCATGGTGTCCTACTCTCTACCAATACTACCAATCCACCACCCTAGCATGGTGTCAGGCCCTCTACCAATACTTCCAATCCACCACCCTAGCATGGTGTCCTACTCTCTACCAATACTACCAATCCACCACCCTAGCATGGTGTCCGACCCTCTACCAATACTGCCAATCCACCACCCTAGCATGGTGTCCTACTCTCTACTAATACTGCCAATCCACCAACCTAGCATGGTGTCCTACCCTCTTCCATTACTACCAATCCACCACCCTAACATGGTGTCCTACTCTCTACGAATACTACCAATCCACCACCCTAACATGGTGTCCTACTCTCTACCAATACTACCAATCCACCACCCTAGCATGGTGTCCTACTCTCTACCAATACTGCCAATCCACCACCCTAGCATGGTGTCCTACTCTCTACCGACACTACCAATCCACCACCCTAGTATGGTGTCCTACCCTCTACCAATACTGCCATTCCACCACCCAAACATGGTGGCCGACACTCTACCAATACTACCAATCCACCACCCTAGCATGGTGTCCTACCCTCTACCAATACTGCCAATCCACCACCCTAGCATGGTGTCCTACCCTCTACCAATACTGCCATTCCACGACCCAAACATGGTGGCCGACCCTCTACCAATACTAGCAATCCACCACCCTAGCATGGTGTCCTACCCTCTACCAATACTGCCAATCCACCACCCTAACATGGTGTCCTACCCTCTACCAATACTACCAATCCACCACCCTAGCATGGTGTCCTACCCTCTACCAATACTGCCAATCCATCACCCTAACATGGTGGCCGACCCTCAACCAATACTACCAATCCACCACCCTAGCATGGTGCCCTACCCTCTACCAATACTACCAATCCACCACCCTAGCATGGTGTCCTACCCTCTACCAATACTACCAATCCACCACCCTAGCATGGTGTCCGACCCTCTACCAATACTACCAATCAACCACCCTAGCATGGTGTACTACCCTCTACCAACACTACCAATCCACCACCCTAGCATGGTGTCCTACCCTCTACCAATACTACCAATCCACCACCCTAGCATGGTGTCCTACCCTCTACCAATACTACCAATCCACCACCCTAGCATGGTGTCCAACCCTCTACTAAAACTGCCAATCCACCACCCTAGGATGGTGTCCTACCCTCTACCAATACTACCAATCCACCACCCTAGCATGGTGCCCGACCCTCTACCAATACTACCAATCCACCACCCTAGCATGGTGTCCTACCCAATACCAATACTACCAATCCACCACCCTAGCATGGTGTCCTACTCTCTACCAATACTACCAATCCACCACACTAGCATGGTGTCCTACTCTCTACCAATACTACCAATCCACCACACTAGCATGGTGTCCTACTCTCTACGAATACTGCCAATCCACCACCCTAGCATGGTGTCCTACCCGATACCGACACTACCAAACCACCACACTAGCATGGTGTCCGACCCTCTACCAATACTACCAATCCACCACCCTAACATGGTGTCCTACTCTCTACCAATACTACCAATCCACCAATCTAGCATGGTGTCCTACCCTCTACCAATACTACCAATCCACCACCCTAGCATGGATTCCTACCCTCTACCAATCCTGCCAATCCACCACCCTAACATGGTCACCGACCCTCTACCAATACTACCAATCCACCACCCTAGCATGGTGTCCTACCCTCTACCAATATTACCAATCCACAACCCTAGCATGGTGGCCGACCCTCTACCGACACTACCAATCCACCACGCTAGCATGGTGTCCTACCCTCTACCAATACTGCCAATCCGCCAACCTAGCATGGTGTCCTACCCTCTACCGGCACTGCCAATCCACCACCCTAGCATGGTGTCCTACCCTCTACCAATACTACCAATCCACCACCCTAGCATGGTGTCCTACCCTCTACCAATACTACCAATCCACCACCCTAGCATGGTGTCCTACTCTCTACCAATACTGCCAATCCACCACCCTAGCATGGTGTCCTACTCTCTAAGAATACTGCCAATCCACCACCCTAGCATGGTGTCCTACTCTCTACCAATACTGCCAATCCACCACCCTAGCACGGTGTCCGACCCTCTACCAATACTGCCAATCCACCACCCTAGCATGGTGTCCTACTCTCTACCAATACTGCCAATCCACCACCCTAGCATGGTGTCCTACTCTCTACCAATACTACCAAACCACCACCCTAGCATGGTGTCCGACCCTCTACCAATACTGCCAATCCACCACCCTAGCATGGTGTCCTACTCTCTACTAATACTGCCAATCCACCAACCTAGCATGGTGTCCTACCCTCTTCCATTACTACCAATCCACCACCCTAACATGGTGTCCTACTCTCTACGAATACTACCAATCCACCACCCTAACATGGTGTCCTACTCTCTACCAATACTACCAATCCACCACCCTAGCATGGTGTCCTACTCTCTACCAATACTGCCAATCCACCACCCTAGCATGGTGTCCTACTCTCTACCGACACTACCAATCCACCACCCTAGTATGGTGTCCTACCCTCTACCAATACTGCCATACCACCACCCAAACATGGTGGCCGACACTCTACCAATACTACCAATCCACCACCCTAGCATGGTGTCCTACCCTCTACCAATACTGCCATTCCACGACCCAAACATGGTGGCCGACCCTCTACCAATACTAGCAATCCACCACCCTAGCATGGTGTCCTACCCTCTACCAATACTGCCAATCCACCACCCTAACATGGTGTCCTACCCTCTACCAATACTACCAATCCACCACCCTAGCATGGTGTCCTACCCTCTACCAATACTGCCAATCCATCACCCTAACATGGTGGCCGACCCTCAACCAATACTACCAATCCACCACCCTAGCATGGTGCCCTACCCTCTACCAATACTACCAATCCACCACCCTAGCATGGTGTCCTACCCTCTACCAATACTACCAATCCACCACCCTAGCATGGTGTCCGACCCTCTACCAATACTACCAATCCACCACCCTAGCATGGTGTACTACCCTCTACCAACACTACCAATCCACCACCCTAGCATGGTGTCCTACCCTCTACCAATACTACCAATCCACCACCCTAGCATGGTGTCCTACCCTCTACCAATACTACCAATCCACCACCCTAGCATGGTGTCCAACCCTCTACCAAAACTGCCAATCCACCACCCTAGGATGGTGTCCTACCCTCTACCAATACTACCAATCCACCACCCTAGCATGGTGCCCGACCCTCTACCAATACTACCAATCCACCACCCTAGCATGGTGTCCTACCCAATACCAATACTACCAATCCACCACCCTAGCATGGTGTCCTACTCTCTACCAATACTACCAATCCACCACACTAGCATGGTGTCCTACTCTCTACCAATACTACCAATCCACCACACTAGCATGGTGTCCTACTCTCTACGAATACTGCCAATCCACCACCCTAGCATGGTGTCCTACCCGATACCGACACTACCAAACCACCACCCTAGCATGGTGTCCGACCCTCTACCAATACTACCAATCCACCACCCTAACATGGTGTCCTACTCTCTACCAATACTACCAATCCACCAATCTAGCATGGTGTCCTAACCTCTACCAATACTACCAATCCACCACCCTAGCATGGATTCCTACCCTCTACCAATCCTGCCAATCCACCACCCTAACATGGTCACCGACCCTCTACCAATACTACCAATCCACCACCCTAGCATGGTGTCCTACCCTCTACCAATATTACCAATCCACAACCCTAGCATGGTGGCCGACCCTCTACCGACACTACCAATCCACCACGCTAGCATGGTGTCCTACCCTCTACCAATACTGCCAATCCGCCAACCTAGCATGGTGTCCTACCCTCTACCGGCACTGCCAATCCACCACCCTAGCATGGTGTCCTACCCTCTACCAATACTACCAATCCACCACCCTAGCATGGTGTGCTACTCTCTACCAATACTGCCAATCCACCATGCTAGCATGGTGTCCTACTCTCTACCGACACTACCAATCCACCACGCTAGCATGGTGTCCTACTCTCTAGCAATACTGCCCAATCTACCACCCTAGCATGGTGTTCTACCCTCTACCGACACTACCAATCCACCACCCTAGCATGGTGTTCTACCCTCTACCAATACTACCAATCCACCACCCTAACATGGTGTCCTACCCTCTACCAATACTACCAATCCACCACCCTAGCATGGCGTCATACCCTCTACCAATACTACCAAACCACCACCCTAGCATGGTGTCCGACCCTCTACCGCCACTGCCAAGACACCACGCTAGCATGGTGTCCGACCCTCTACCAATACTACCAAACCACCACCCTAGCATGGTGTCAGACCCTCTACCAATACTGCCAATCCACCACCCTAGCATGGAGTCCTACTCTCTACCGACACTACCAATCCACCACGCTAGCATGGTATCCTACTCTCTACCAATAATGCCAATCTACCACCCTAGCATGGTGTTCTACGCTCTACCGACACTACCAATCCACCACCCTAGCATGGTATCCTACTCTCTACCAATACTACCAATCCACCACCCTAGCATGGTGTCCTACCCTCTACCAATACTACCAATCCACCACCCTAGCATGGTGTCCTACTCTCTACCAAAACTGCCAATCCACCACCCTAGCATGGTGTCCTACCCTCTACCGACACTACCAATCCACCACCCTAGCATGGTGTCCGACCCTCTACCAATACTACCAATCCACCACCCTAGCATGGTGTCCTACCGTCTACCAATACTACCAATCCACCACCCTAGCATGGTGTCATACCCTCTACCAATACTACCAATCCACCACCCTAGCATGGTGGCCTACCATCTACCAATACCGACAATCCACCACACTAACTTGGTGACAGACCCTCTACCAATACTGCCATTCCAGCACCCAAACATGGTGTCCTACCCTCTACCAATACTACAAATCCACCACCCTAGCATGTTGGCCGACCCTCTACCAATACTACCAATCCACCACCCTAGCATGGTGTCCTGCCCTCTACCAATACTACCAATCCACCACCCTAGCAAAGTGTCCTACCCTCTACCAATACTACCAATTCACCACCCTAGCATGGTGTCCTACTCTCTACCAATACTACCAATCCACCACACTAGCATGGTGTCCTACTCTCTACCAATACTACCAATCCACCACACTAGCATGGTGTCCTACTCTCTACCAATACTACCAATCCACCACACTAGCATGGTGTCCTACTCTCTACGAATACTGCCAATCCACCACCCTAGCATGGTGTCCTACCCGATACCGACACTACCAAACCACCACCCTAGCATGGTGTCCGACCCTCTACCAATACTACCAATCCACCACCCTAACATGGTGTCCTACTCTCTACCAATACTACCAATCCACCAATCTAGCATGGTGTCCTACCCTCTACCAATACTACCAATCCACCACCCTAGCATGGATTCCTACCCTCTACCAATCCTGCCAATCCACCACCCTAACATGGTCACCGACCCTCTACCAATACTACCAATCCACCACCCTAGCATGGTGTCCTACCCTCTACCAATATTACCAATCCACAACCCTAGCATGGTGGCCGACCCTCTACCGACACTACCAATCCACCACGCTAGCATGGTGTCCTACCCTCTACCAATACTACCAATCCGCCAACCTAGCATGGTGTCCTACCCTCTACCGGCACTGCCAATCCACCACCCTAGCATGGTGTCCTACCCTCTACCAATACTACCAATCCACCACCCTAGCATGGTGTCCTACCCTCTACCAATACTACCAATCCACCACCCTAGCATGGTGTCCTACTCTCTACCAATACTGCCAATCCACCACCCTAGCATGGTGTCCTACTCTCTAAGAATACTGCCAATCCACCACCCTAGCATGGTGTCCTACTCTCTACCAATACTGCCAATCCACCACCCTAGCACGGTGTCCGACCCTCTACCAATACTGCCAATCCACCACCCTAGCATGGTGTCCTACTCTCTACCAATACTGCCAATCCACCACCCTAGCATGGTGTCCTACTCTCTACCAATACTACCAATCCACCACCCTAGCATGGTGTCCGACCCTCTACCAATACTGCCAATCCACCACCCTAGCATGGTGTCCTACTCTCTACTAATACTGCCAATCCACCAACCTAGCATGGTGTCCTACCCTCTTCCATTACTACCAATCCACCACCCTAACATGGTGTCCTACTCTCTACGAATACTACCAATCCACCACCCTAACATGGTGTCCTACTCTCTACCAATACTACCAATCCACCACCCTAGCATGGTGTCCTACTCTCTACCAATACTGCCAATCCACCACCCTAGCATGGTGTCCTACTCTCTACCGACACTACCAATCCCCCACCCTAGTATGGTGTCCTACCCTCTACCAATACTGCCATACCACCACCCAAACATGGTGGCCGACACTCTACCAATACTACCAATCCACCACCCTAGCATGGTGTCCTACCCTCTACCAATACTGCCATTCCACGACCCAAACATGGTGGCCGACCCTCTACCAATACTAGCAATCCACCACCCTCGCATGGTGTCCTACCCTCTACCAATACTGCCAATCCACCACCCTAACATGGTGTCCTACCCTCTACCAATACTACCAATCCACCACCCTAGCATGGTGTCCTACCCTCTACCAATACTGCCAATCCATCACCCTAACATGGTGGCCGACCCTCAACCAATACTACCAATCCACCACCCTAGCATGGTGCCATACCCTCTACCAATACTACCAATCCACCACCCTAGCATGGTGTCCTACCCTCTACCAATACTACCAATCCACCACCCTAGCATGGTGTCCGCCCCTCTACCAATACTACCAATCCACCACCCTAGCATGGTGTACTACCCTCTACCAACACTACCAATCCACCACCCTAGCATGGTGTCCTACCCTCTACCAATACTACCAATCCACCACCCTAGCATGGTGTCCTACCCTCTACCAATACTACCAATCCACCACCCTAGCATGGTGTCCAACCCTCTACCAAAACTGCCAATCCACCACCCTAGGATGGTGTCCTACCCTCTACCAATACTACCAATCCACCACCCTAGCATGGTGCCCGACCCTCTACCAATACTACCAATCCACCACCCTAGCATGGTGTCCTACCCAATACCAATACTACCAATCCACCACCCTAGCATGGTGTCCTACTCTCTACCAATACTACCAATCCACCACACTAGCATGGTGTCCTACTCTCTACCAATACTACCAATCCACCACACTAGCATGGTGTCCTACTCTCTACGAATACTGCCAATCCACCACCCTAGCATGGTGTCCTACCCGATACCGACACTACCAAACCACCACCCTAGCATGGTGTCCGACCCTCTACCAATACTACCAATCCACCACCCTAACATGGTGTCCTACTCTCTACCAATACTACCAATCCACCAATCTAGCATGGTGTCCTACCCTCTACCAATACTACCAATCCACCACCCTAGCATGGATTCCTACCCTCTACCAATCCTGCCAATCCACCACCCTAACATGGTCACCGACCCTCTACCAATACTACCAATCCACCACCCTAGCATGGTGTCCTACCCTCTACCAATATTACCAATCCACAACCCTAGCATGGTGGCCGACCCTCTACCGACACTACCAATCCACCACGCTAGCATGGTGTCCTACCCTCTACCAATACTGCCAATCCGCCAACCTAGCATGGTGTCCTACCCTCTACCGGCACTGCCAATCCACCACCCTAGCATGGTGTCCTACCCTCTACCAATACTACCAATCCACCACCCTAGCATGGTGTGCTACTCTCTACCAATACTGCCAATCCACCATGCTAGCATGGTGTCCTACTCTCTACCGACACTACCAATCCACCACGCTAGCATGGTGTCCTACTCTCTAGCAATACTGCCCAATCTACCACCCTAGCATGGTGTTCTACCCTCTACCGACACTACCAATCCACCACCCTAGCATGGTGTCCGACCCTCTACCAATACTACCAATCCACCACCCTAACATGGTGTCCTACCCTCTACCAATACTACCAATCCACCACCCTAGCATGGCGTCATACCCTCTACCAATACTACCAAACCACCACCCTAGCATGGTGTCCGACCCTCTACCGCCACTGCCAAGACACCACGCTAGCATGGTGTCCGACCCTCTACCAATACTACCAAACCACCACCCTAGCATGGTGTCAGACCCTCTACCAATACTGCCAATCCACCACCCTAGCATGGAGTCCTACTCTCTACCGACACTACCAATCCACCACGCTAGCATGGTATCCTACTCTCTACCAATAATGCCAATCTACCACCCTAGCATGGTGTTCTACGCTCTACCGACACTACCAATCCACCACCCTAGCATGGTATCCTACTCTCTACCAATACTACCAATCCACCACCCTAGCATGGTGTCCTACCCTCTACCAATACTACCAATCCACCACCCTAGCATGGTGTCCTACTCTCTACCAAAACTGCCAATCCACCACCCTAGCATGGTGTCCTACCCTCTACCGACACTACCAATCCACCACCCTAGCATGGTGTCCGACCCTCTACCAATACTACCAATCCACCACCCTAGCATGGTGTCCTACCGTCTACCAATACTACCAATCCACCACCCTAGCATGGTGTCATACCCTCTACCAATACTACCAATCCACCACCCTAGCATGGTGGCCTACCATCTACCAATACCGACAATCCACCACACTAACTTGGTGACAGACCCTCTACCAATACTGCCATTCCAGCACCCAAACATGGTGTCCTACCCTCTACCAATACTACAAATCCACCACCCTAGCATGTTGGCCGACCCTCTACCAATACTACCAATCCACCACCCTAGCATGGTGTCCTGCCCTCTACCAATACTACCAATCCACCACCCTAGCAAAGTGTCCTACCCTCTACCAATACTACCAATTCACCACCCTAGCATGGTGTCCTACTCTCTACCAATACTACCAATCCACCACACTAGCATGGTGTCCTACTCTCTACGAATACTGCCAATCCACCACCCTAGCATGGTGTCCTACCCTCTACCGACACTACCAATCCACCACCCTAGCATGGTGTCCGACCCTCTACCAATACTACCAATCCACCACCCTAACATGGTGTCCTACTCTCTACCAATACTACCAATCCACCAATCTAGCATGGTGTCCTACTCTCTACCAATACTACCAATCCACCACCCTAGCATGGATTCCTACCCTCTACCAATCCTGCCAATCCACCACCCTAACATGGTGTCCTACCCTCTACCAATACTACCAATCCAGCACCCTAGCATGGTGTCCTACTCTCTACCAATACTGCCAATCCACCACCCTAGCATGGTGTCCTACCCTCTACCAATACTACCAATCCACCACCCTAGCATGGTGTCCTACCCTCTAACAATACTACCAATCCACCACCCTAGAAAGGTTTCCTACCCTCTAACAATACTACCAATCCACCACCCTAGCAAGGTTTCCTACCCTCTACCAATACTACCAATCCAGCACCCTAGCATGGTGTCCTAACCTCTACCAATACTGCCAATCCACCACCCTAGAATGGTGGGCTACTCTCTACCAATACTGCCAATCCACCACCCTAGCATGGTGTCCTACCCTCTAACAATACTACCAATCCACCACCCTAGAAAGGTTTCCTACCCTCTAACAATACTACCAATCCACCACCCTAGCAAGGTTTCCTACCCTCTACCAATACTACCAATCCACCACCCTAGCATGGTGTCCTACTCTCTACCAATACTACAAATCCACCACCCTAGCATGGTGTTCTACCCTCTACCGACACTACCAATCCACCACCCTAGCATGGTGTCCTACCGTCTACCAATACTACCAATCCACCACCCTAGCATGGTGTCATACCCTCTAACAATACTACCAATCCACCACCCTAGCAAGGTGTCCTACTCTCTAGCAATACTACCAATCCACCACCCTAGCATGGTGTCCTACCCTCTACCAATACTGCCAATCCACCACCCTAGCATGGTGTCCTACTCTCTACCGACACTACCAATCCACCACCCTAACATGGTGTCCTACTCTCTAACAATACTACCAATCCACCACGCTAGCATGGTGTCCGACCCTCTACCAATGCTGCCAATCCACCACCCTAGCATGGTTTCCAACCCTCTACCAGTACTGCCAATCCACCACCCTAGCATGGTGTCCTACCCTCTACCAATACTACCAATCCACCACCCTGGCATGGTGTCCTACTCTCTACCAATACTGCCAATCTACCACCCTAGCATGGTGTTCTACCCTCTACCGACACTACCAATCCACCACTTTAGCATGGTGTCCTACTTACTACCAATACTACAAATCCACCACCCTAACATGGTGTCCTACTCTCTACCAATACTACCAATCCACCACCCTAGCATGGTGTCCTACCCTCTACCAATACTGCCAATCCACCACCCTAACATGGTGTCCTACTCTCTACCAATACTACCAATCCACCACCCTTGCATGGTGTCCTATCCTCTACCAATACTACCAATCCACCACCCTAACATGGTGTCCTACTGTATACCAAAACTACCAATCCACCACCCTAGCATGGTGTCCTACCCTCCTCCGACACTACCAATCCACCACGCTAGCATGGTGTCCGACCCTCTACCAATACTACCAATCCACCACCCTAACATGGTGTCCTACTCTCTACCAATACTGCCAATCCACCAGCCTAGCATGGTGTCCTACCCTCCTCCGACACTACCAATCCACCACCCTAGCATGGTGTCCTACCCTCTACCAATACTACCAATCCACCACCCTAACATGGTGTCCTACTCTCTACCAATACTACCAATCCACCACCCTAGCATGGTGTCCTACCCTCTACCAATACTACCAATCCACCACCCTAGCATATTGGCCGACCCTCTACCAATACTACCAATCCACCACCCTAGCATGGTGTCCTACCCTCTACCAATATACCAATACACCACCCTAGCAAGGTGTCCTACCCTCTACCAATACTACCAATCCACCACCCTAGCATGGTGTCCTACTCTCTACCAATACTGCCAATCCACCACCCTAGCATGGTGTCCTACCCTCTACCAATACTACCAATCCAGCACCCTAGCATGGTGTCCTACTCTCTACCAATACTGCCAATCCACCACCCTAGCATGGTGTCCTACCCTCTACCAATACTACCAATCCACCACCCTAGCATGTTGGCCGACCCTCTACCAATACTACCAATCCACCACACTAGCATGGTGTCCTACCCTCTACCAATACTACCAATACACCACCCTAGCAAGGTGTCCTACCCTCTACCAATACTACCAATCCACCACCCTAGCATGGTGTCCTACTCTCTACCAATACTACCAATCCACCACCCTAGCATGGTGTCCTACCCTCTACCAATACTACCAATCCACCACCCTAGCATGGTGTCCTACTCTCTACCAATACTGCCAATCCACCACCCTAGCATGGTGTCCTACCCTCTACCAATACTACCAATCCAGCACCCTAGCATGGTGTCCTACTCTCTACCAATACTGCCAATCCACCACCCTAGCATGGTGTCCTAATCTCTACCAATACTACCAATCCACCACCCTAGCAAGTTGTCCTACCCTCTACCAATACTACCAATCCACCACCCTAGCATGGTGTCCTACTCTCTACCAATACTGCCAATCCACCACCCTAGCATGGTGTCCTACTCTCTACCAATACTGCCAATCCACCACCGTGGCATGGGGTCCTAACCTCTACCAATACTGCCAATCCACCACCCTAGAATGGTGTGCTACTCTCTACCAATACTGCCAATCCACCACCCTAGCATGGTATCCTACCCTCTAACGACACTACCAATCCACCACCCTAGCATGGTGTCCTACTCTCTACCAATACTGCCAATCTACCACACTAGCATGGTGTTCTACCCTCTACCAACACTGCTAAACTACCACCCTAGCATGGTGTCCGACCCTCTACCAATACTGCCAATCCACCACCCTAGCATGGTTTCCAACCCTCTACCAGTACTGCCAATCCACCACCCTAGCATGGTGTCCTACCCTCTACCAATACTACCAATCCACCACCCTAGCATGGTGTCCTACCCTCAACCAATACTACCAATCCACCACCCTAGCATGGTGTCCTACCCTCTACCAATACTACCAATCCACCACCCTGGCATGGTGTCCTACTCTCTACCAATACTGCCAATCTACCACCCTAGCATGGTGTTCTACCCTCTACCGACACTACCAATCCACCACTTTAGCATGGTGTCCTACTTACTACCAATACTACAAATCCACCACCCTAACATGGTGTCCTACTCTCTACCAATACTACCAATCCACCACCCTAGCATGGTGTCCTACCCTCTACCAATACTGCCAATCCACCACCCTAACATGGTGTCCTACTCTCTACCAATACTACCAATCCACTACACTTGCATGGTGTCCTACCCTCTACCAATACTACCAATCCACCACCCTAACATGGTGTCCTACTGTATACCAAAACTACCAATCCACCACCCTAGCATGGTGTCCTACCCTCTACCAATACTACCAATCCACCACCCTAACATGGTGTCCTACTGTATACCAAAACTACCAATCCACCACCTAGCATGGTGTCCTACTCTCTACCAATACTGCCAATCCGCCAGCCTAGCATGGTGTCCTACCCTCCTCCGACACTACCAATCCACCACGCTAGCATGGTGTCCGACCCTCTACCAATACTACCAATCCACCACCCTAGCATGGTGTCCGACCCTCTACCAATACTACCAATCCACCACCCTAACATGGTGGCCGACCCTCTACCAACACTGCTAAACTACCACCCTAGCATGGTGTCCGACCCTCTACCAATGCTGCCAATCCACCACCCTAGCATGGTTGCCAACCCTCTACCAGTACTGCCAATCCACCACCCTAGCATGTTGTCCGACCCTCTACCAATACTACCAATCCACCACCCTAGCATGGTGTCCTACCCTCTACCAATACTACCAATCCACCACCCTAGCATGGTGTCCTACCCTCTACCAATAGTACCAATCCACCACCCTGGCATGGTGTCCTACTCTCTACCAATACTGCCAATCTACCACCCTAGCATGGTGTTCTACCCTCTACCGACACTACCAATCCACCACTTTAGCATGGTGTCCTACTTACTACCAATACTACAAATCCACCACCCTAACATGGTGTCCGACCCTCTACCAATACTACCAATCCACCACCCTAACATGGTGTCCTACTCTCTACCAATACTACCAATCCACCACCCTAGCATGGTGTCCTACCCTCTACCAATACTACCAATCCACCACCCTAGCATGGTGTCATACCCTCTACCAATACTACCAAACAACCCCCCTAGCATGGCGTCCGACCCTCTAGCGATACTGCCAAGCCACCACCCTAGCATGGTGTCCGACCCTCTACCAATACTGCCAAACCATGACCCTGGCATGGTGTCCTACTCTCTACCAATACTGCCAATCCACCACCCTAGCATGGTGTCCTACCCTCTACCAATACTACCAATCCAGCACCCTAGCATGGTGTCCTACTCTCTACCAATACTGCCAATCCACCACCCTAGCATGGTGTCCTACCCTCTACCAATACTACCAATCCACCACACTAGCATGGTGTCCTACCCTCTACCAATACTACCAATCCACCACCCTAGCAAGGTTTCCTACCCTCTACCAATACTACCAATCCACCACCCTAGCATGGTGTCCTACTCTCTACCAATACTACCAATCCACCACCCTAACATGGTGTCCTACTCTCTAACAATACTACCAATCCACCACCCTAGCATGGTGGCCGGCCCTCTACCAACACTGCTAAACTACCACCCTAGCATGGTGTCCGACCCTCTACCAATGCTGCCAATCCACCACCCTAGCATGGTTTCCAACCCTCTACCAGTACTGCCAATCCACCACCCTAGAATGGTGTCCGACCCTCTACCGACACTGCCAAACCACCACCCTAGCATGTTGTCCGACCCTCTACCAATACTACCAATCCACCACCCTAGCATGGTGTCCTACCCTCTACCAATACTACCAATCCACCACCCTAGCATGGTGTCCTACCCTCTACCAATAGTACCAATCCACCACCCTGGCATGGTGTCCTACTCTCTACCAATACTGCCAATCTACCACCCTAGCATGGTGTTCTACCCTCTACCGACACTACCAATCCACCACTTTAGCATGCTGTCCTACTCACTACCAATACTACAAATCCACCACCCTAACATGGTGTCCTACTCTCTACCAATACTACCAATCCACCACCCTAGCATGGTGTCCTACCCTCTACCAATACAGCCAATCAACCACCCTAGCATGGTGTTCTACCCTCTACCGACACTACCAATCCACCACTTTAGCATGGTGTCCTACTTACTACCAATACTACAAATCCACCACCCTAACATGGTGTCCTACTCTCTACCAATACTACCAATCCACCACCCTAGCATGGTGTCCTACCCTCTACCAATACTGCCAATCCACCACCCTAACATGGTGTCCTACTCTCTACCAATACTACCAATCCACCACCCTTGCATGGTGTCCTATCCTCTACCAATACTACCAATCCACCACCCTAACATGGTGTCCTACTGTATACCAAAACTACCAATCCACCACCCTAGCATGGTGTCCTATTCTCTACCAATACTGCCAATCCACCAGCCTAGCATGGTGTCCTACCCTCCTCCGACACTACCAATCCACCACGCTAGCATGGTGTCCGACCCTCTACCAATACTACCAATCCACCACCCTAACATGGTGTCCTACTCTCTACCAATACTACCAATCCACCACCCTAGCATGGTGTCCTACCCTCTACCAATACTACCAATCCACCACCCTAGCATGTTGGCCGACCCTCTACCAATACTACCAATCCACCACCCTAGCATGGTGTCCTACCCTCTACCAATACTACCAATACACCACCCTAGCAAGGTGTCCTACCCTCTACCAATACTACCAATCCACCACCCTAGCATGGTGTCCTACTCTCTACCAATACTGCCAATCCACCACCCTAGCATGGTGTCCTACCCTCTACCAATACTACCAATCCAGCACCCTAGCATGGTGTCCTACTCTCTACCAATCCTGCCAATCCACCACCCTAGCATGGTGTCCTACCCTCTACCAATACTACCAATCCACCACACTAGCATGGTGTCCTACCCTCTACCAATACTACCAATCCACCACCCTAGCATGGTGTCCTACCCTTTACCAATACTAACAATCCACCACCCTAACATGGTGTCCTACTGTCTACCAAAACTACCAATCCACCACCCTAGCATGGTGTCCTACTCTCTACCAATACTGCCAATCCACCAGCCTAGCATGGTGTCCTACCCTCTAACGACACTACCAATCCACCACCCTAGCATGGTGTCCTACCCTCTACCAATACTGCCAAGCCACCACCCTAGCATGGTGTCCTACCCTCTATTAATACTGCCAAACCACGACCCTAGCATGGTGTCCAACCCTCTACCAATACTGCCAATCTACCACCCTAGCATGGTGTCCTACTCTCTAGCAATACTACCAATCCACCACCCTAGCATGGTGTCCTACCCTCTACCAATACTGCCAATCCACCACCCTAGCATGGTGTCCTACTCTCTACCGACACTACCAATCCACCACCCTAACATGGTGTCCTACTCTCTAACAATACTACCAATCCACCACCCTAGCATGGTGTCCGACCCTCTACCAATACTGCCAATCCACCACCCTAGCATGGTTTCCAACCCTCTACCAGTACTGCCAATCCACCACCCTAGAATGGTGTCCGACCCTCTACCGACACTGCCAAACCACCACCCTAGCATGTTGTCCGACCCTCTAGTGACACTGCAAACCACCACCCGAGCATGGTGTCCTACCCTCTACCAATACTACCAATCCACCACCCTAGCATGGTGTCCTACCCTCAACCAATACTACCAATCCACCACCCTAGCATGGTGTCCTACCCTCTACCAATACTACCAATCCACCACCCTGGCATGGTGTCCTACTCTCTACCAATACTGCCAATCTACCACCCTAGCATGGTGTTCTACCCTCTACCGACACTACCAATCCACCACCCTAGCATGGTGTCCTACTTACTACCAATACTACAAATCCACCACCCTAACATGGTGTCCTACTCTCTACCAATACTGCCAATCTACCACCCTAGCATGGTGTTCTACCCTCTACCGACACTACCAATCCACCACTTTAGCATGGTGTCCTACTTACTACCAATACTACAAATCCACCACCCTAGCATGGTGTCCTACCCTCTACCAATACTGCCAATCCACCACCCTAACATGGTGTCCTACTCTCTACCAATACTACCAATCCACTACCCTTGCATGGTGTCCTACCCTCTACCAATACTACCAATCCACCACCCTAACATGGTGTCCTACTGTATACCAAAACTACCAATCCACCACCCTAGCATGGTGTCCTACTCTCTACCAATACTGCCAATCCGCCAGCCTAGCATGGTGTCCTACCCTCCTCCGACACTACCAATCCACCACGCTAGCATGGTGTCCGACCCTCTACCAATACTACCAATCCACCACCCTAACATGGTGTCCTACTCTCTACCAATACTACCAATCCACCACCCTAGCATGGTGTCCTACCCTCTACAAATACTGCCAAGCCACCACCCTAGCATGGTGTCCGACCCTCTATCAATACTGCCAAACCACGACCCTAGCATGGTGTCCAACCCTCTACCAATACTGCCAATCTACCACCCTAGCATGGTGTCCTACTCTCTAGCAATACTACCAATCCACCACCCTAGCATGGTGTCCTACCCTCTACCAATACTGCCAATCCACCACCCTAGCATGGTGTCCTACTCTCTACCGACACTACCAATCCACCACCCTAACATGGTGTCCTACTCTCTAACAATACTACCAATCCACCACCCTAGCATGGTGGCCGACCCTCTACCAACACTGCTAAACTACCACCCTAGCATGGTGTCCGACCCTCTACCAATACTGCCAATCCACCACCCTAGCATGGTTTCCAACCCTCTACCAGTACTGCCAATCCACCACCCTAGAATGGTGTCCGACCCACTACCGACACTGCCAAACCACCACCCTAGCATGTTGTCCGACCCTCTAGTGACACTGCAAAACCACCACCCGAGCATGGTGTCCTACCCTCTACCAATACTACCAATCCACCACCCTAGCATGGTGTCCTACCCTCTACCAATACTACCAATCCACCACCCTAGCATGGTGTCCTACCCTCTACCAATACTACCAATCCACCACCCTGGCATGGTGTCCTACTCTCTACCAATACTGCCAATCTACCACCCTAGCATGGTGTTCTACCCTCTACCGACACTACCAATCCACCACTTTAGCATGGTGTCCTACTCTCTACCAATACTACAAATCCACCACCCTAACATGGTGTCCTACTCTCTACCAATACTACCAATCCACCACCCTAGCATGGTGTCCTACCCTCTAACAATACTAGCAATCCACCACCCTAGCATGGTGTCATACCCTCTACCAATACTACCAAACCACCACCCTAGCATGGCGTCCGACCCTCTACCGATACTGCCAAGCCACCACCCTAGCATGGTGTCCGACCCTCTACCAATACTGCCAAACCACGACCCTAGCATGGTGTCCAACCCTCTACCAATACTGCCAATCCACCACCCTAGCATGGTGTCCGACCCTCTACCAATACTGCCAATCCACCACCCTAGCATGGTTTCCATCCCTCTACCAGTACTGCCAATCCACCACCCTAGCATGGTGTCCTACTCTCTACCAACACTACCAATCCACCACCCTAGCATGGTGTCCTACTCTCTACCGACACTACAAATCCACCACCCTAACATGGTGTCCTACTCTCTAACAATACTACCAATCCACCACCCTAGCATGGTGGCCGACCCTCTACCAACACTGCCAAACTACCACCCTAGCATGGTGTCCGACCCTCTACGAATACTGCCAATCCACCACCCTAGCATGGTTTCCAACCCTCTACCAGTACTGCCAATCCTCCGCCCTAGCATGTTGTTCTACACTCTACCAATACTACCAATCCACCACACTCGCATGGTGTCCTACTCTCTACCGACACTACCAATCCACCACCCTAGCATGGTGTCCAACCCTCTGACAATACTAGCAATACACCACCCTAGCATGGTGTCCAACCCTCTACCAATACTACCAAGTCACCACCCTAGCATGGTGTCCGACCCTCTACCAATACTACCAATCCACCACCCTAGCATGGTGTCCAACCCTCTACCAATACTACCAATCCACCACCCTAACATGGTGTCCGACCCTCTACCAATACTACCAATCCACCACCCTAACATGGTGTCCTACTCTATACCAATACTACCAATCCACCACCCTAGCATGGTGTCCTACCCTCTACCAATACTACCAATCCAGCACCCTAGCATGGTGTCCTACCCTCTACCAATACTACCAATCTACCACCCTAGCATGGTGGCCGACCCTCTAATAATACAACCAATCCACCACCCTAGCATGGTTTCCTACCCTCTACCAATACTGCCAATCCACCACCCTAACATGGTGTCCTACCCTCTACCAATACTACCAATCCACCACCCTAACATGGTGTCCTACTGTCTACCAAAACTGCCAATCCACCACCCTAGCATGGTGTCAGGCCCACTACCAATACTTCCAATCCACCAGCCTAGCATGGTGTCAGGCCCACTACCAATACTTCCAATCCAACAGCCTAGCATGGTGCCCTACCCTCTACCAATCCTACCAATCCACCACCCTAGCATGGTTTGCAACCCTCTACCAGTACTGCCAATCCACCACCCTAGCATGGTGTCCTACCCTCTACCAATACTACCAATCCACCACCCTAGCATGGTGTCCTACTCTCTACCAATACTGCCAATCCACCACCCTAGCATGGTGTCCTACTCTCTACCAATACTGCCAATCCACCACCCTAGCATGGTGTCCTACTCTCTACCAATACTGCCAATCCAGCACCCTAGCATGGTGTACTACTCTCTACCAATACTGCCAATCCACCACCCTAACATGGTGTCCGACCCTCTACCAATACTGCCAATCCACCACCCTAGCATGGTGTCCTACTCTCTACCAATACTGCCAATCCACCACCCTAGCATGGTGTCCTACTCTCTACCAATACTACCAATCCACCACCCTAGCATAGTGTCCTACCCTCTACCAATACTACCAATCCACCACCCTAGCATGGTGTCCTACTCTCTACCAATACTAGCAATCCACCACCCTAGCATGGTGTCCTACCCTCTACCAATACTGCCAATCCACCACCCTAGCATGGTGTCCTACCCTCTACCAATACTGCCATTCCACCACCCAAACATGGTGGCCGACCCTCTACCAATACTAGCAATCCACCACCCTAGCATGGTGTCCTACCCTCTACCAATACTGCCAATCCACCACCCTAGCATGGTGTCCTACTCTCTACCAATACTGCCAATCCACCACCCTAGCATGGTGTCCTACTCTCTACCAATACTACCAATCCACCACCCTAGCATGGTGTCCTACCCTCTACCAATACTGCCATTCCACCACCCTAGCATGGTGTCCTACTCTCTACCAATACTACCAATCCACCACCCTAGCATGGTGTCCGACCCTCTACCAATACTACCAATCCACCACCCTAGCATGGTGTCCTACTCTCTACCAATACTACCAATCCACCACCCTAGCATGGTGTCCGACCCTCTACCAATACTGCCAATCCACCACCCTAGCATGGTGTCCTACTCTCTACCAATACTACCAATCCACCACCCTAGCATGGTGTCCTACCCTCTACCAATACTACCAATCCACCACCCTAGCATGGTGTCCTACTCTCTACCAATACTACCAATCCACCACCCTAGCATGGTGTCCTACCCTCTACCAATACTGCCAATCCACCACCCTAGCATGGTGTCCTACTCTCTACCAATACTGCCAATCCACCACCCTAGCATGGTGTCCTACTCTCTACCAATACTGCCAATCCACCACCCTAGCATGGTGTCCTACCCTCTTCAATACTACCAATCCACCACCCTAACATGGTGTCCTACTCTCTACCAATACTACCAATCCACCACCCTAACATGGTGTCCTACTCTCTACCAATACTACCAATCCACCACCCTAGCATGGTGTCCTACTCTCTACCAATACTGCCAATCCACCACCCTAGCATGGTGTCCTACTCTCTACCGACACTACCAATCCACCACCCTAGCATGGTGTCCGACCCTCTACCAATACTACCAATCCACGACCCTAACATGGTGTCCTACCCTCTACCAATACTACCAATCCACCACCCTAGCATGGTGTCATACCCTCTACCAATACTACGAATCCACCACCCTAGCATGGTGTCATACCCTCTACCAATACTACCAATCCACCACCCTAGACTGCTGTCCTACCCTCTACCAATACTGCCAATCCACCACCCTAGCATGGTGTCCTACTCTCTACCAATACTGCCAATCCACCACCCTAGCATGGTGTCATACTCTCTACCAATACTACCAATCCACCACCCTAGCATGGTGTCCTACCCTCTACCAATACTACCAATCCACCACCCTAGCATGGTGTCCTACTCTCTACCAATACTACCAATCCACCACCCTAGCATGGTGTCCGACCCTCTACCAATACTGCCAATCCACCACCCTAGCATGGTGTCCTACTCACTACCAATACTGCCAATCCACCACCCTAGCATGGTGTCCTACCCTCTTCCAATACTACCAATCCACCACCTTAACATGGTGTCCTACTCTCTACCAATACTACCAATCCACCACCCTAACATGGTGTCCTACTCTCTACCGATACTACCAATCCACCACCCTAGCATGGTGTCCTACTCTCTACCAATACTGCCAATCCACCACCCTAGCATGGTGTCCTACTCTCTACCGACACTACCAATCCACCACCCTAGCATGGTGTCCGACCCTCTACCAATACTACCAATCCACGACCCTAACATGGTGTCCTACCCTCTACCAATACTACCAATCCACCACCCTAGCATGGTGTCATACCCTCTACCAATACTACCAATCCACCACCCTAGACTGGTGTCCTACCCTCTACCAATACTGCCAATCCACCACCCTAGCATGGTGTCCTACCCTCTACCAATACTGCCATTCCACCACCCAAACATGGTGGCCGACCCTCTACCAATACTAGCAATCCACCACCCTAGCATGGTGTCCTACCCTCTACCAATATTGCCAATCCACCACCCTAACATGGTGTCCTACCCTCTACCAATACTACCAATCCACCACCCTAGCATGGTGTCCTACCCTCTACCAATACTGCCAATCCATCACCCTAACATGGTGGCCGACCCTCTACCAATACTACCAATCCACCACCTTAGCATGGTGTCCTACCCTCTACCAATACTACCAATCCACCACCCTAGCATGGTGTCCTACCCTCTACCAATACTACCAATCCACCACCCTAGCATGGTGTCCGACCCTCTACCAACACTACCAATCCACCACCCTAGCATGGTGTCCTACCCTCTACCAATACTACCAATCCACCACCCTAGCATGGTGTCCGACCCTCTACCAATACTACCAATCCACCACTCTAGCATGGTGTCCTACCCTCTACCAATACTGCCAATCCACCACCCTAGGATGGTGTCCTACCCTCTACCAATACTACCAATCCACCACCCTAGCATGGTGTCCTACCCTCTACCAATACTACCAATCCACCACCCTAGCATGGTGTCCGACCCTCTACCGATACTACCAATCCACCACCCTAGCATGGTGTCCTACTCTATACCAATACTGCCTATCCACCACCCTAGCATGGTGTCCTACTCTCTACCAATACTGCCAATCCAGCACCCTAGCATGGTGTCCTACTCTCTACCAATACTGCCAATCCACCACCCTAGCATGGTGTCCTACTCTCTACCAATACTGCCAATCCACCACCCTAGCATGGTGTCCCACCGTCTACCAATACTGCCAATCCACCACCCTAGCATGGTGTCCTACTCTCTACCAATACTGCCAATCCACCACCCTAGCATGGTGTCCTACTCTCTACCAATACTACCAATCCACCACCCTAGCATGGTGTCCTATCCTTTACCATTACTACCAATCCACCACCCTAGCATGGTGTCCTACCCTCTACCAATACTACCAATCCACCACCCTAGCATGGTGTCCGACCCTCTACCAATACTACCAATCCACCACCCTAGCATGGTGTACTACCCTCTACCAACACAACCAATCCACCACCCTAGCATGGTGTCCTACCCTCTACCAATACTACCAATCCACCACCTTAGCATGGTGTCCTACCCTCTACCAATACTACCAATCCACCACCCTAGCATGGTGTCCAACCCTCTACCAATACTGCCAATCCACCACCCTAGGATGGTGTCCTACCCTCTACCAATACTACCAATCCACCACCCTAGCATGGTGTCCGACCCTCTACCAATACTACCAATCCACCACTCTAGCATGGTGTCCTACCCTCTACCAATACTGCCAATCCACCACCCTAGGATGGTGTCCTATCCTCTACCAATACTACCAATCCACCACCCTAGCATGGTGTCCTACCCTCTACCAATACTACCAATCCACCACCCTAGCATGGTGTCCGACCCTCTACCAATACTACCAATCCACCACCCTAGCATGGTGTCCTACCCGCTACCAATACTGCCAATACACCACCCTAACATGGTGGCCGACCCTCTACCAATACTACCAATCCACCACCCTAGCATGGTGTCCAACCCTCTACCAATACTACCAATCCACCACCCTAGCATGGTGTCCGACCCTCTACCAATACTACCAATCCACCACCCTAGCATGGTGTACTACCCTCTACCAACACTACCAATCCACCACCCTAGCATGGTGTCCTACCCTCTACCAATACTACCAATCCACCACCCTAGCATGGTTTCCTACCCTCTACCAATACTACCAATCCACCACCCTAGCATGGTGTCCTACCCTCTACCAACACTACCAATCCACCACCCTAGCATGGTGTCCTACCCTCTACCAATACTACCAATCCACCACCCTAGCATGGTGTCCTACCCTCTAGCAATACTACCAATCCACCACCCTAGCATGGTGTCCAACCCTCTACCAATACTGCCAATCCACCACCCTAGGATGGTGTCCTACCCTCTACCAATACTACCAATCCACCACCCTAGCATGGTGGCCGACCCTCTACCAATACTACCAATCCACCACTCTAGCATGGTGTCCTACCCTCTACCAATACTGCCAATCCACCAGCCTAGGATGGTGCCCTACCCTCTACCAATACTACCAATCCACCACCCTAGCATGGTGTCCTACCCTCTACCAATACTACCAATCCACCACCCTAGCATGGTGTCCTACCCTCTACCAATTCTGCCAATCCACCACCCTAACGTGGTGGCCGACCCTCTACCAATACTACCAATCCACCACCCTAGCATGGTGTCCTACCCTCTACCAATACTACCAATCCACCACCCTAGCATGGTGTCCTACCCTCTACCAATACTACCAATCCACCACCCTAGCATGGTGTCCTACCCTCTACCAATACTACCAATCCACCACCCTAGCATGGTGCATTACCCTCTACCAATACTACCAATCCACCACACTAGCATGGTGTCCTACCCTCTACCAATACTACCAATCCACCACCCTAGCATGGTGTCCTACCCTCTACCAATACTACCAATCCACCACCCTAGCATGGTGTCCTACCCTCTACCAATACTACCAATCCACCACCCTAGCATGGTGCCCTACCCTCTACCAATACTACCAATCCGCCACCCTAGCATGGTGACCGACCCTCTACCAATACTGCCAATCCACAACCATTGCATGGTGTCCTACCCTTTACCAATACTACCAATCCACCACTCTAGCATGGTGTCCTACCCTCCACCAATACTACCAATCCACCACCCTAGCATGGTGTCCTACCCTCTACCAATACTACAAATCCACCACCCTAGTATGGTGTCCTACACTCTACCAATACTACCAATCCACCACCCTAGCATGGTGTCCTACCCTCTACCAATACTACCAATCCACCACCCTAGCATGGTGTCCTACCCTCTACCAATACTACCAATCCACCACCCTAGCATGGTGTCTGACCTTCTACCAATACTACCAATCCACCACCCTAGCATGGTGTCTGACCCTCTACCAATACTACCAATCCACCACCCTAGCATGGTGTCCTACCCTCTACCAATACAGGTAATCCACCACCCTAGCATGGTGTCTGACCTTCTACCAATACTGCCAATCCACCACCCTAGCATGGTGTCCTACCCTCTAGCAATACTACCAATCCACCACCCTAGCATGGTGTCCAACCCTCTACCAATACTGCCAATCAACCACCCTAGGATGGTGTCCTACCCTCTACCAATACTACCAATCCACCACCCTAGCATGGTGGCCGACCCTCTACCAATACTACCAATCCACCACTCTAGCATGGTGTCCTACCCTCTACCAATACTACCAATCCACCACCCTAGCATGGTGTCCTACCCTCTACCAATACTACCAATCCACCACCCTAGCATGGTGTCTGACCCTCTACCAATACTACCAATCCACCACCCTAGCATGGTGTCTTACCCTCTACCAATACTGCTAATCCACCACCCTAGCATGGTGTCCTACCCTCTACCAATACTACCAATCCACCACCCTAGCATGGTGTCCTACCCTCTACCAATACTGCCAATCCACCACCCTAGCATGGTGTCCTACCCTCTACCAATACTGCCATTCCACAACCTAAACATGGTGGCCGACCCTCTACCAATACTAGCAATCCACCACCCTAGCATGGTGTCCTACCCTCTACCAATACTGCCAATCCACCACCCTAACATGGTGTCCTACCCTCTACCAATACTACCAATCTACCACCCTAGCATGGTGTCCTACCCTCTACCAATACTGCCAATCCATCACCCTAACAAGGTGGCCAACCTTCTACCAATACTACCAATCCACCACCCTAGCATGGTGTCCTACCCTCTACCAATACTGCCAATCCACCACCCTAGCATGGTGTCCTACCCTCTACCAATACTAACAATCCACCACCCTAGCATGGTGTCCTACCCTCTACCAATACTACCAATCCACCACCCTAGCATGGTGTCCGACCCTCTACCAATACTACCAATCTACCACCCTAGCATGGTGTCTGACCCTCTACCAATACTACCTATCCACCACCCTAGCATGGTGTCTTACCCTCTACCAATACTGCTAATCCACCACCCTAGCATGGTGTCCTACCCTCTACCAATACTACCAATCCACCACCCTAGCATGGTGTCCTACCCTCTACCAATACTGCCAATCCACCACCCTAGCATGGTGTCCTACCCTCTACCAATACTGCCATTCCACGACCTAAACATGGTGGCCGACCCTCTACCAATACTAGCAATCCACCACCCTAGCATGGTGTCCTACCCTCTACCAATACTGCCAATCCACCACCCTAACATGGTGTCCTACCCTCTACCAATACTACCAATCTACCACCCTAGCATGGTGTCCTACCCTCTACCAATACTGCCAATCCATCACCCTAACAAGGTGGCCAACCCTCTACCAATACTACCAATCCACCACACTAGCATGGTGTCCTACCCTCTACCAATACTACCAATCCACCATCCTAGCATGGTGTCCTACCCTCTACCAATACTAACAATCCACCACCCTAGCATGGTGTCCGACCCTCTACCAATACTACCAATCCACCACCCTAGCATGGTGTCCTACCCTCTACCAATACTACCAATCCACCACCCTAGCATGGTGTCCTACCCTCTACCAATACTACCAATCCACCACCCTAGCATGGTGTCCAACCCTCTACCAATACTGCCAATCCACCACCCTAGGATGGTGTCCTACACTCTACCAATACTACCAATCCACCACCCTAGCATGGTGTCCGACCCTCTACCAATACTACCAATCCACCACTCTAGCATGGTGCCCTACCCTCTACCAATACTGCCAATCCACCACCCTAGGATGGTGTCCTACTCTCTACAAATACTACCAATCCACCACCCTAGCATGGTGTCCTACCCTCTACCAATACTACCAATCCACCACCCTAGCATGGTGTCCGACCCTCTACCAATACTACCAATCCACCACCCTACCATGGTGTCCTACCCTCTACCAATACTGCCAATCCACCACCCTAACATGGTGGCCGACCCTCTATCAATACTACCAATCCACCACCCTAGCATGTTGTCCTACCCTCTACCAATACTACCAATCCACCACCCTAGCATGGTGTCCTACCCTCTACCAATACTACCAATCCACCACCCTAGCATGGTGTCCGACCCTCTACCAATACTACCAATCCACCACCCTAGCATGGTGTACTACCCTCTACCAACACTACCAATCCACCACCCTAGCATGGTGTCCTACCCTCTACCAATACTACCAATCCACCACCCTAGCATGGTGTCCTACCCTCTACCAATACTACCAATCCACCACCCTAGCATGGTGTCCAACCCTCTACCAATACTACCAATCCACCACCCTAGGATGGTGTCCTACCCTCTACCAATACTACCAATCCACCACCCTAGCATGGTGTCCTACACTCTACCAATACTACCAATCCACCACCCGAGCATGGTGTCCTACCCTCTACCAATACTACCAATCCACCACCCTAGCATGGTGTCCTACCCTCTACCAATACTACCAATCCACCACCCTAGCATGGTGTCCTACCCTCTACCAATACTACCAATCCACCACCCTAGCATGGTGTCCTACCCTCTACCATTACTGCCAATCCACCACCCTAGCATGGTGTCCTACCCTCTACCAATACTGCCATTCCACGACCCTTACATGGTGGCCGACCCTCTACCAATAATAGCAATCCACCACCCTAGCATGGTGTCCTACCCTCTACCAATACTGCCAATCCACCACCCTAACATGGTGTCCTACCCTCTACCAATACTACCAATCCACCACCCTAGCATGGTGTACTACCCTCTACCAACACTACCAATCCACCACCCTCGCATGGTGTCCTACCCTCTACCAATACTACCAATCCACCACCCTAGCATGGTATCCTACCCTCTACCAATACTACCAATCCACCACCCTAGCATGGTATCCTACCCTCTACCAATACTACCAATCCACCACCCTAGCATGGTGTCTGACCCTCTACCAATACTGCCAATCCACCACCCTAACATGGTGGCCGACCCTCTACCAATACTACCAATCCACCACCCTAGCATGGTGTCCTACACTCTACCAATACTACCAATCCACCACCCTACCATGGTGTCTGACCCTCTACCAATACTGCCAATCCACCACCCTAACATGGTGGCCGACCCTCTACCAATACTACCAATCCACCACCCTAGCATGGTGTCCTACCCTCTACCAATACTACCAATCCACCACCCTAGCATGGTGTCCGACCCTCTACCAATACTACCAATCCACCACCCTAGCATGGTGTCCTACCCTCTACCAATACTACCAATCAACCACCCTAGCATGGCGTCCTACCCTCTACCAATACTACCAATCCACCACCCTAGCATGGTGTCCTACCCTCTACCAATACTACCAATCCACCACCCTAGCATGGTGTCCTACCCTCTACCAACACTACCAATCCACCACCCTAGCATGGTGTCCTACCCTCTACCAATACTACCAATCCACCACCCTAGCATGGTGTCCTACTCTCTACCAATACTACCAATCCACCACCCTAGCATGGTGTCCAACCCTCTACTAATACTGCCAATCCACCACCCTAGGATGGTGTCCTACCCTCTACCAATACTACCAATCCACCACGCTGGCATGGTGTCCGACCCTCTACCAATACTACCAATCCACCACTCTAGCATGGTGTCCTACCATCTACCAATACTGCCAATCCACCACCCTAGGATGGTGTCGTACCCTCTACCAATACTACCAATCCACCACTCTAGCATGGTGTCCTACCCTCTACCAATACTACCAATCCACCACCCTAGCATGGTGTCCGACCCTCTACCAATACTACCAATCCACCACCCTAGCATGGTGTCCTACCCTCTACCAATACTGCCAATCCACCACCCTAACATGGTGGCCGACCCTCTACCAATACTACCAATCCACCACCCTAGCATGGTGTCCTACCCTCTACCAATACTACCAATCCACAACCATTGCATGGTGTCCTACCCTTTACCAATACTACCAATCCACCACTCTAGCATGGTGTCCTACCCTCCACCAATACTACCAATCCACCACCCTAGCATGGTGTCCTACCCTCTACCAATACTACCAATCCACCACCCTAGCATGGTGTCCTACACTCTACCAATACTACCAATCCACCACCCTAGCATGGTGTCCTACCCTCTACCAATACTACCAATCCACCACCCTAGCATGGTGTCCTACCCTCTACCAATACTAGCAATCCACCACCCTAGCATGGTGTCCTACCCTCTACCAATACTACCAATCCACCACCCTAGCATGGTGTCTGACCTTCTACCAATACTACCAATCCACCACCCTAGCATGGTGTCCGACCCTCTACCAATACTACCAATCCACCACTCTAGCATGGTGTCCTACCCTCTACCAATACTGCCAATCCCCCACCCTAGGATGGTGTCCTACCCTCTACAAATACTACCAATCCACCACCCTAGCATGGTATCCTACTCTCTACCAATACTACCAATCCACCACCCTAGCATGGTGTCCAACCCTCTACTAATACTGCCAATCCACCACCCTAGGATGGTGTCCTACCCTCTACCAATACTAACAATCCACCACGCTGGCATGGTGTCCGACCCTCTACCAATACTACCAATCCACCACTCTAGCATGGTGTCCTACCATCTACCAATACTGCCAATCCACCACCCTAGGATGGTGTCCTACCCTCTACCAATACTACCAATCCACCACCCTAGCATGGTGTCCTACCCTCTACCAATACTACCAATCCACCACCCTAGCATGGTATCCGACCCTCTACCAATACTACCAATCCACCACCCTAGGATGGTGTCCTACCCTCTACCAATACTGCCAATCCACCACCCTAACATGGTGGTCGACCCTCTACCAATACTACCAATCCACCACCCTAGCATGGTGTCCTACCCTCTACCAATACTACCAATCCACCACCCTAGCATGGTGTCCTACCCTCTACCAATACTACCAATCCACCACCCTAGCATGGTGTCCGACCCTCTACCAATACTACCAATCCACCACCCTAGCATGGTGTACTACCCTCTACCAACACTACCAATCCACCACCCTAGCATGGTGTCCTACCCTCTACCAATACTACCAATCCACCACCCTAGCATGGTGTCCTACCCTCTACCAATACTACCAATCCACCACCCTAGCATGGTGTCCGACCCTCTACCAATACTACCAATCCACCACCCTAGCATGGTGTACTACCCTCTACCAACACTACCAATCCACCACCCTAGCATGGTGTCCTACCCTCTACCAATACTACCAATCCACCACCCTAGCATGGTGTCCTACCCTCTACCAATACTACCAATCCACCACCCTAGCATGGTGTCCTACCCTCTACCAATACTACCAATCCACCACCCTAGCATGGTGTCCGACCCTCTACCAATACTACCAATCCACCACCCTAGCATGGTGTACTACCCTCTACCAACACTACCAATCCACCACCCTAGCATGGTGTCCTACCCTCTACCAATACTACCAATCCACCACCCTAGCATGGTGTCCTACCCTCTACCAATACTACCAATCCACCACCCTAGCATGGTGTCCGACCCTCTACCAATACTACCAATCCACCACCCTAGCATGGTGTACTACCCTCTACCAACACTACCAATCCACCACCCTAGCATGGTGTCCTACCCTCTACCAATACTACCAATCCACCACCCTAGCATGGTGTCCTACCCTCTACCAATACTACCAATCCACCACCCTAGGATGGTGTCCTACCCTCTACCAATACTACCAATCCACCACCCTAGCATGGTGTCCTACACTCTACCAATACTACCAATCCACCACCCTAGCATGGTGTCCTACCCTCTACCAATACTACCAATCCACCACCCTAGCATGGTGTCCTACACTCTACCAATACTACCAATCCACCACCCTAGCATGGTGTCCTACCCTCTACCAATACTACCAATCCACCACCCTAGCATGGTGTCCTACCCTCTACCAATACTAGCAATCCACCACCCTAGCATGGTGTCCTACCCTCTACCAATACTACCAATCCACCACCCTAGCATGGTGTCTGACCTTCTACCAATACTACCAATCCACCACCCTAGCATGGTGTTTGACCCTCTACCAATACTACCAATCCACCACCCTAGCATGGTCTCCTACCCTCTACCAATACTACCAATCCACCACCCTAGCATGGTGTCCTACCCTCTACCAATACTACCAATCCACCACCCTAGCATGGTGTCTGACCTTCTACCAATACTACCAATCCACCACCCTAGCATGGTGTCTGACCCTCTACCAATACTACCAATCCACCACCCTAGCATGGTGTCCTACCCTCTACCAATACTACCAATCCACCACCCTAGCATGGTGTCCGACCTTCTCCCAATACTACCAATCCACCACCCTAGCATGGTGTCTGACCCTCTACCAATACTACCAATCCACCACCCTAGCATGGTGTCCTACCCTCTACCAATACTACCAATCCACCACCCTAGCATGGTGTCCGACCCTCTACCAATACTACCAATCCACCACCCTAGCATGGTGTACTACCCTCTACCAACACTACCAATCCACCACCCTAGCATGGTGTACTACCCTCTACCAACACTACCAATCCACCACCCTAGCATGGTGTCCTACCCTCTACCAATACTACCAATCCACCACCCTAGCATGGTGTCCTACCCTCTACCAATACTACCAATCCACCACCCTAGCATGGTGTCCGACCCTCTACCAATACTACCAATCCACCACCCTAGGATGGTGTCCTACCCTCTACCAATACTACCAATCCACCACCCTAGCATGGTGTCCTACACTCTACCAATACTACCAATCCACCACCCTAGCATGGTGTCCTACCCTCTACCAATACTACCAATCCACCACCCTAGCATGGTGTCCTACCCTCTACCAATACTACCAATCCACCACCCTAGCATGGTGTCCTACCCTCTACCAATACTACCAATCCACCACCCTAGCATGGTGTCCTACCCTCTACCAATACTACCAATCCACCACCCTAGCATGGTGTCCAACCCTCTACTAATACTGCCAATCCACCACCCTAGGATGGTGTCCTACCCTCTACCAATACTACCAATCCACCACGCTGGCATGGTGTCCGACCCTCTACCAATACTACCAATCCACCACCCTAGAATGGTGTCCTACTCTCTACCAATACTACCAATCCACCACGCTGGCATGGTGTCCGACCCTCTACCAATACTACCAATCCACCACCCTAGGATGGTGTCCTACCCTCTACCAATACTACCAATCCACCACCCTAGCATGGTGTCCGACCCTCTACCAATACTACCAATCCACCACCCTAGCATGGTGTCCTACCCTCTACCAATACTGCCAATCCACCACCCTAACATGGTGGCCGACCCTCTACCAATACTACCAATCCACCACCCTAGCATGATGTCCTACCCTCTACCAATACTACCAATCCACCACCCTAGCATGGTGTCCTACCCTCTACCAATACTACCAATCCACCACCCTAGCATGGTGTCCGACCCTCTACCAATACTACCAATCCACCACCCTAGCATGGTGTACTACCCTCTACCAACACTACCAATCCACCACCCTAGCATGGTGTCCTACCCTCTACCAATACTACCAATCCACCACCCTAGCATGGTGTCCTACCCTCTACCAATACTACCAATCCACCACCCTAGCATGGTGTCCGACCCTCTACCAATACTACCAATCCACCACCCTAGCATGGTGTACTACCCTCTACCAACACTACCAATCCACCACCCTAGCATGGTGTCCTACCCTCTACCAATACTACCAATCCACCACCCTAGCATGGTGTCCTACCCTCTACCAATACTACCAATCCACCACCCTAGGATGGTGTCCTACCCTCTACCAATACTACCAATCCACCACCCTAGCATGGTGTCCTACACTCTACCAATACTACCAATCCACCACCCTAGCATGGTGTCCTACCCTCTACCAATACTACCAATCCACCACCCTAGCATGGTGTCCTACACTCTACCAATACTACCAATCCACCACCCTAGCATGGTGTCCTACCCTCTACCAATACTACCAATCCACCACCCTAGCATGGTGTCCTACCCTCTACCAATACTAGCAATCCACCACCCTAGCATGGTGTCCTACCCTCTACCAATACTACCAATCCACCACCCTAGCATGGTGTCTGACCTTCTACCAATACTACCAATCCACCACCCTAACATGGTGTCTGACCCTCTACCAATACTACCAATCCACCACCCTAGCATGGTGTCTGACCTTCTACCAATACTACCAATCCACCACCCTAGCATGGTGTCCTACCCTCTACCAATACTAGCAATCCACCACCCTAGCATGGTGTCCTACCCTCTACCAATACTACCAATCCACCACCCTAGCATGGTGTCTGACCTTCTACCAATACTACCAATCCACCACCCTAACATGGTGTCTGACCCTCTACCAATACTACCAATCCACCACCCTAGCATGGTGTCCTACCCTCTACCAATACTACCAATCCACCACCCTAGCATGGTGTCCTACCCTCTACCAATACTACCAATCCACCACCCTAGCATGGTGTCCTACCCTCTACCAATACTAGCAATCCACCACCCTAGCATGGTGTCCTACCCTCTACCAATACTACCAATCCACCACCCTAGCATGGTGTCCGACCCTCTACCAATACTACCAATCCACCACCCTAGCATGGTGTACTACCCTCTACCAACACTACCAATCCACCACCCTAGCATGGTGTCCTACCCTCTACCAATACTACCAATCCACCACCCTAGCATGGTGTCCTACCCTCTACCAATACTACCAATCCACCACCCTAGGATGGTGTCCTACCCTCTACCAATACTACCAATCCACCACCCTAGCATGGTGTACTACCCTCTACCAACACTACCAATCCACCACCCTAGCATGGTGTCCTACCCTCTACCAATACTACCAATCCACCACCCTAGCATGGTGTACTACCCTCTACCAACACTACCAATCCACCACCCTAGCATGGTGTCCTACCCTCTACCAATACTACCAATCCACCACCCTAGCATGGTGTCCTACCCTCTACCAATACTACCAATCCACCACCCTAGGATGGTGTCCTACCCTCTACCAATACTACCAATCCACCACCCTAGCATGGTGTCCTACACTCTACCAATACTACCAATCCACCACCCTAGCATGGTGTCCTACCCTCTACCAATACTACCAATCCACCACCCTAGCATGGTGTCCTACACTCTACCAATACTACCAATCCACCACCCTAGCATGGTGTCCTACCCTCTACCAATACTACCAATCCACCACCCTAGCATGGTGTCCTACCCTCTACCAATACTAGCAATCCACCACCCTAGCATGGTGTCCTACCCTCTACCAATACTACCAATCCACCACCCTAGCATGGTGTCTGACCTTCTACCAATACTACCAATCCACCACCCTAGCATGGTGTTTGACCCTCTACCAATACTACCAATCCACCACCCTAGCATGGTCTCCTACCCTCTACCAATACTACCAATCCACCACCCTAGCATGGTGTCCTACCCTCTACCAATACTACCAATCCACCACCCTAGCATGGTGTCTGACCTTCTACCAATACTACCAATCCACCACCCTAGCATGGTGTCTGACCCTCTACCAATACTACCAATCCACCACCCTAGCATGGTGTCCTACCCTCTACCAATACTACCAATCCACCACCCTAGCATGGTGTCCGACCTTCTCCCAATACTACCAATCCACCACCCTAGCATGGTGTCTGACCCTCTACCAATACTACCAATCCACCACCCTAGCATGGTGTCCTACCCTCTACCAATACTACCAATCCACCACCCTAGCATGGTGTCCGACCCTCTACCAATACTACCAATCCACCACCCTAGCATGGTGTACTACCCTCTACCAACACTACCAATCCACCACCCTAGCATGGTGTACTACCCTCTACCAACACTACCAATCCACCACCCTAGCATGGTGTCCTACCCTCTACCAATACTACCAATCCACCACCCTAGCATGGTGTCCTACCCTCTACCAATACTACCAATCCACCACCCTAGCATGGTGTCCGACCCTCTACCAATACTACCAATCCACCACCCTAGGATGGTGTCCTACCCTCTACCAATACTACCAATCCACCACCCTAGCATGGTGTCCTACACTCTACCAATACTACCAATCCACCACCCTAGCATGGTGTCCTACCCTCTACCAATACTACCAATCCACCACCCTAGCATGGTGTCCTACCCTCTACCAATACTACCAATCCACCACCCTAGCATGGTGTCCTACCCTCTACCAATACTACCAATCCACCACCCTAGCATGGTGTCCTACCCTCTACCAATACTACCAATCCACCACCCTAGCATGGTGTCCAACCCTCTACTAATACTGCCAATCCACCACCCTAGGATGGTGTCCTACCCTCTACCAATACTACCAATCCACCACGCTGGCATGGTGTCCGACCCTCTACCAATACTACCAATCCACCACCCTAGAATGGTGTCCTACTCTCTACCAATACTACCAATCCACCACGCTGGCATGGTGTCCGACCCTCTACCAATACTACCAATCCACCACCCTAGGATGGTGTCCTACCCTCTACCAATACTACCAATCCACCACCCTAGCATGGTGTCCGACCCTCTACCAATACTACCAATCCACCACCCTAGCATGGTGTCCTACCCTCTACCAATACTGCCAATCCACCACCCTAACATGGTGGCCGACCCTCTACCAATACTACCAATCCACCACCCTAGCATGATGTCCTACCCTCTACCAATACTACCAATCCACCACCCTAGCATGGTGTCCTACCCTCTACCAATACTACCAATCCACCACCCTAGCATGGTGTCCGACCCTCTACCAATACTACCAATCCACCACCCTAGCATGGTGTACTACCCTCTACCAACACTACCAATCCACCACCCTAGCATGGTGTCCTACCCTCTACCAATACTACCAATCCACCACCCTAGCATGGTGTCCTACCCTCTACCAATACTACCAATCCACCACCCTAGCATGGTGTCCGACCCTCTACCAATACTACCAATCCACCACCCTAGCATGGTGTACTACCCTCTACCAACACTACCAATCCACCACCCTAGCATGGTGTCCTACCCTCTACCAATACTACCAATCCACCACCCTAGCATGGTGTCCTACCCTCTACCAATACTACCAATCCACCACCCTAGGATGGTGTCCTACCCTCTACCAATACTACCAATCCACCACCCTAGCATGGTGTCCTACACTCTACCAATACTACCAATCCACCACCCTAGCATGGTGTCCTACCCTCTACCAATACTACCAATCCACCACCCTAGCATGGTGTCCTACACTCTACCAATACTACCAATCCACCACCCTAGCATGGTGTCCTACCCTCTACCAATACTACCAATCCACCACCCTAGCATGGTGTCCTACCCTCTACCAATACTAGCAATCCACCACCCTAGCATGGTGTCCTACCCTCTACCAATACTACCAATCCACCACCCTAGCATGGTGTCTGACCTTCTACCAATACTACCAATCCACCACCCTAACATGGTGTCTGACCCTCTACCAATACTACCAATCCACCACCCTAGCATGGTGTCTGACCTTCTACCAATACTACCAATCCACCACCCTAGCATGGTGTCCTACCCTCTACCAATACTAGCAATCCACCACCCTAGCATGGTGTCCTACCCTCTACCAATACTACCAATCCACCACCCTAGCATGGTGTCTGACCTTCTACCAATACTACCAATCCACCACCCTAACATGGTGTCTGACCCTCTACCAATACTACCAATCCACCACCCTAGCATGGTGTCCTACCCTCTACCAATACTACCAATCCACCACCCTAGCATGGTGTCCTACCCTCTACCAATACTACCAATCCACCACCCTAGCATGGTGTCCTACCCTCTACCAATACTAGCAATCCACCACCCTAGCATGGTGTCCTACCCTCTACCAATACTACCAATCCACCACCCTAGCATGGTGTCCGACCCTCTACCAATACTACCAATCCACCACCCTAGCATGGTGTACTACCCTCTACCAACACTACCAATCCACCACCCTAGCATGGTGTCCTACCCTCTACCAATACTACCAATCCACCACCCTAGCATGGTGTCCTACCCTCTACCAATACTACCAATCCACCACCCTAGGATGGTGTCCTACCCTCTACCAATACTACCAATCCACCACCCTAGCATGGTGTCCTACCCTCTACCAATACTACCAATCCACCACCCTAGCATGGTGTCTGACCTTCTACCAATACTACCAATCCACCACCCTAACATGATGTCTGACCCTCTACCAATACTACCAATCCACCACCCTAGCATGGTGTCTGACCTTCTACCAATACTACCAATCCACCACCCTAGCATGGTGTCCTACCCTCTACCAATACTAGCAATCCACCACCCTAGCATGGTGTCCTACCCTCTACCAATACTACCAATCCACCACCCTAGCATGGTGTCTGACCTTCTACCAATACTACCAATCCACCACCCTAACATGGTGTCTGACCCTCTACCAATACTACCAATCCACCACCCTAGCATGGTGTCCTACCCTCTACCAATACTACCAATCCACCACCCTAGCATGGTGTCCTACCCTCTACCAATACTACCAATCCACCACCCTAGCATGGTGTCCTACCCTCTACCAATACTAGCAATCCACCACCCTAGCATGGTGTCCTACCCTCTACCAATACTACCAATCCACCACCCTAGCATGGTGTCTGACCTTCTACCAATACTACCAATCCACCACCCTAACATGGTGTCTGACCCTCTACCAATACTACCAATCCACCACCCTAGCATGGTGTCCTACCCTCTACCAATACTACCAATCCACCACCCTAGCATGGTGTCCTACCCTCTACCAATACTACCAATCCACCACCCTAGCATCGTGTCCTACCCTCTACCAATACTACCAATCCACCACCCTAGGATGGTGTCCTACCCTCTACCAATACTACCAATCCACCACCCTAGCATCGTGTCCTACCCTCTACCAATACTACCAATCCACCACCCTAGCATGGTGTCCTACCCTCTACCAATACTACCACACCAAATGGTTTCTGATATAGGCACAACAGGGCCAACAATTTTTGAGAGAGTTGAAAGTCGGTTAAATCGACCCAGTGTGTTACTGGTACATTATTTTATCAACATTGTAAGGATGAAGACAGTAATAATTGTTTCTACTTTAGGCACAAGGCAAGCAATTACCCAGTACATTACTGGTACTTTATTTTATCAACCCCGTAATGATGAAAGTTAAAGTGAACCTTGGCGGTAAGACAGTAATAATGAAAGGAAAATATAATAAAAAAAATTAGGAGAAAATTAAATTACGACAAATGTTCCATTTGATTCGATTAATGGAACAGCCTACTTGGGAAATTAACAGCAAGTGACTGAGCATTCCACAGACATGCATACACTTAACATAGTTCTCATTGAGATTCAGCATGACACGGAATGTAACAAAGCTGGCCCTTTGAATTACCGGTATAAATCATTTTTGCCAGCGGAGTAGATAGGAGCAATGTGAAGTAAAATGTCTTACTCAAGAACACAACACACTACTAGAAATTGAACTCATGACCTTATGATCATGAGCTGAATACTCTTCCCACTACATCCTACACCTTCAAATGGCAAATACAGATCAGTTTATCTCTTATATTGTCACAAAGAACAAGTATGTGGGAGGAGTATAACTGATTGAATGAATCTAGTAAATACTTAGTACATATTTCATTAACCATGGAGAGACGAAGTGGTGGAAGTTGTTCACCTGCAATGATATGTATTGAAACCAGAACAAAACTAAATATAGCTAGACATTAAATGTATTGGTCAACTATTCATGGCAGTCTTTTGGCAGAATCATTGGTACATCTAGTGAAGCCCCCAGCCAATATTATAAAATTGTCATGATGGCGACATAACAAAAAGCACCCAGCCCACACTGTAAAGTAGTCACGTAGGTGTCAAAACAAAAGCCACCCATTATTCATTGTAAATATGGTTGGCATTAGGAAGGGCATCCAGCCATAGAAACCAAGCCAAAATCAGTTCTGTAGGAGCAAGACATGGTCACCTGACCTGGCATTGCTCACAAGAGGATAACTCGATTAACCCATGCTAGTATGGATAAATGGACGTTAAATGATGATGATGATTGAGCAAAATACCTTGCAGTATAATAATAAAGAAATTATTGTGTACAGTGCTCAGGTGCACTACAACTCATCAAGGGTGCATGTATAGTACATAGGATAATGTACAAATGTCAGGGAAGTGAACAGTGTGTGTCATGAAATACATGTGTGCATGTGTATGGAGGAGGAATATCTGGTGTAGTGTTGGCGAATCTTGGGAAGCATGGAGGTTTTAAAGGAAACAGTGTCTTGACAGCTAACAACTGATTCAGGTAGTTTGTTCCATGGAGGTTTTAAAGGATGCAGTGTTTCGACAGCTAACAACTGATTCAGGTAGTTTGTTCCATGGATGTTTTAAAGGATGCAGTGTCTCGACAGCTAACAACTGATGCAGGTAGTTTGTTCCATGGAGGTTTTAAAGGATGCAGTGTCTCGACAGCTAACAACTGATTCAGGTAGTTTGTTCCATGGAGGTTTTAAAGGATGCAGTGTCTTGACAGCTAACAACTGATGCAAGTAGTTTGTTCCATGGAGGTTTTAAAGGATGCAGTGTCTCGACAGCTAACAACTGATTCAGGTAATTTGTTCCATGGAGGTTTTAAAGGATGCAGTGTCTCGACAGCTAACAACAGATGCAGGTAGTTTGTTCCATGGAGGTTTTAAAGGATGAAGTGTCTCGACAGCTAACAACTGATGCAGGGAGTTTGTTCCATGCTTCAGCAACTCTGAGCATGAAAAAAATATTTCCAAAAGTCATGGGAGCTGTGCCCGTTTTCTGACTTTGTATGTTTAGTACAAATCCTTTCATTCTCAGTTCAAATCCTAGAAAGGTTAAATTTATCTTTCATTCTGTTGAAATCAATAAAAAAGCTAATGAATGAGTTTTGAAGTTATTGATATGATCAAGAATAGAAAGATATATGATACATATATCCTCTGTCAGGGCTGGACTTTAACCTGTTGAGGTCGTAAGCTATAGGAAATTTGAAGCCTTTCTCTATAAATTTCCAGGTAAAAAATTATTAATAATTATACATGATTTTGATTTTTTGTATTAATATTAATCATGAAGAATAAATAATGTATATATATATATATATGAGATTATAGTGTAATAGTTCACTATTTTCATTGGTAAGATGCGATAAACTTCATGCCTTTTTGAGCCCTTCATTCGTCAGGAGTGAGCAAAAACTGGATGAACGAAGGGCAGTTCCAGTAGCAGAGCATTTGCAATTCAAAGTTCAATAAGACCATTTTTACAGGTGTTTCAATGTGGCTAGAGTATCTCATCCATTTGTGAAGAAAAAAAAAGATATATATATCTAAATATAATAAGTAAGTGTGCAGGACTATATACGGTTTATACTTTTTTATCCCATTAGTAAAATAAGTTGGATTACTTTGAATAAATAATGAATGAATATTACATAATTTATCTACTAAATTTCGTAGCTGTAGATTAAATATATTTTATTGTTTATTT